>JAWQEG010000799.1:0-355000 GCA_033782935.1 Petrolisthes cinctipes | reverse complement strand
AAGAACACCCCCTCGGCAGTACACAAATCAGCCAGGCGCTGATTTACTGCAATGTTCTTTGACAGAGCAGTCCCTAAAGGGCCTCTCCTTGGGAGCATGCCAACAACTACCCTTCTGCGGGTTTTTAACCCACAGTCATCTACTGCACCGATCACATCCGAGAGGACTCCTTCGGTCATGCCTACTCTACCATTTCTCAGGTAGATGTCATTACCACTCACCATGAGTGCAATGACAGCAGATCTGGACGTTTGGATCCTCTCAGCTTCCTTTCGGAGGTCAGCATTGCCACAACCTGGCAAACAATTCACCTTCACAGAGGAGTGAAGGCGATCTGCCATTAGGGGTTGCAGCCCTCATGCCTGGGAATCACCTACAATGTGTATATCCACAGGCCTCTCCTTGGTAGGAGCACGAGATGCCTTGTGAGGAACCTGAGAGTGTTTTGAATTCCTGCCGGGCTCGTCACTTCCTCCAGGTTGCTTCTTCTTCTTCTTTTTCTTCTTCATTTTCTTTTCCTTCTTATTTGATTCCTCACTTTCTTCTAATCCCTCCTCAACTGTCTTCTTGGGTTTTTCTCCCTTCTCCATATTCCCCTCCTCTTTTTCATCACACTTTTCTGCAGTATCTTTTCCTTCTGCAGTCTCTTTTCCCTCTTCATTGCTGTTCTTCTTGTTGTTGTTGTTCTTCTTCTTGTTGTTCTTCTTGTTGTTCTTCTTCTTATTCTTTACCGCCGTGGTGGAGCTCTCCGGTGAAGAAGCTCCTTGGACTGCCTTGTCTCTCACATGGCAGTCACACCTCTGTGAGTCCATTCGGAGAACTTCCTCCTTTAGGGAGTTGTTCTCCTTCGTGAGCAGTGAGATGTGCTTCATCAACCTCTCCTCGAGTTTGCAAAAGTCGCAGACACTCGAGGAGTCTAGGTCGCTCGCACTCCTCCCGCTGAAGTCCTCACACCAGCGGTACACCTTGCATGTAGTACATGTAAATTTTCTTGCTGATGGACCAGTCATCTCGCTCTAATTCAATTTAGGACCAATAATACAATAGAAAAGGTAATGTGATTTGGTCTCGCATAAGTCTCATCCGCCTACTTCCAGAAGGTTTTCGGTCGTTCGGCCAACAGAAACCTTATGAGCCAAGCACACCAACCCTAAGGTCTCTCCTGGGTCGGACGGCCCCAATCGTGCCGCAGCTCCCAACTGAGCAGCACAAGAGTCCTAAGTAAATGGGACTCTGATTTTTCGACAGGGGTGCTTGAAGTGTAACCGTCGTCCTACTAATCCCTACTAATCCTCCATCCGCGGCCAAACTTAAAGCAAATAGTAAAACTAAATGTCCACGACTTAATCCGAGATCTTTTACTGGCCTGGCAGCCAGCGAGGCACGAAAGCTCTCTCACCAAAGAGCAGTCGAGCCTTTAGGCACCTAAGAACGGTCACAGGGAGCTGGTCAGGCTTATTAATCTAAGAGAATACCTACGGGGGTCCTGAGGCATCTCCATTACTCGTACCCCACACGCCTGAGATCCCTTCAATCTCAGCCCTTTCGAAACCTGTGAGCGTTAAAAGGCGTTGTTTTAGGAGGTTCCAAAGCCTCCCTTCTCACACGGCATAAGGTAGCTGGTGAGGTCCTTAACAATAAAAACTTATATCGAAAGTGATGAAGATTTTTTTTTTTTTTTTTTTTTTTTTTGTTAGGACAGTTGAAGAGCAGTTGTGAAACTTAATATTAACATGAAGATTTGACAACTCTTAGTCAGGATCCTAATAACGCTACCTTTCTGGCACGGGTAACCCAACTGGACTAAATGTCCCCCAGCATAGCTAGCAAAATTCAAACAGATCAGACAAGCTCTCTCACCGACGGCAAGGTGGTTGTCGAGAGAGAGAGAGAGAGAGAGAGAGAGAGAGAGAGAGAGAGAGAGAGAGAGTGTGTATGTGTGTGAGAGTATATAAGTGAGAGTGAGAAATAATAATAATAATAATAATAAAATAGTTAAGTTATACAGTATAAATACACGTTTTCTATTAAACAAAATAAATATGGAAAAATATTATAGTTATCCGTAAATAAATAGTAGGGAAGTGCTGATTCTCTCTCTCTCTCTCTCTCTCTCTCTCTCATAGTTAAATTCAAACAGTTTATTAGCGACAAAGTCTCTCTCTCTCTCTCTCTCTCATAGTTAAATTCAAACAGTTTATTAGCGACAAAGTCTCTCTCTCTCTCTCTCTCTCTCTCTCTCTCTCTCTCTCTCTCTCTCTCTCTGTATGTATGTCAGATAATAATAATGATGAAAATAATTATGATGATTATAATAATAATGATGAAAATAATGATGATGATAACAATGATGATAATTAAGATGATGATAATGATGATAATGATAATGATGATGATGATAATGATGATGATAATAATAATGATGATGATGATAATGATGATGATGAAGATAATGTTGATGATGAGGATAATGATGAAAATTATGATGATAATGATGATGATGATAATAATAATGATAATAATGATGATGATGATGATAATGATGATAATGATGATGGTAATAATAATGAAAATGATGATGATAATAATGAAGATGATGATAATGATAATAATAATGATGATGATTATGATGATGATAATAAGGATGATGATAATGATGATGATGATGATAATGATAGTGATGATAATGATGATGACAATGATAATGATGATGATGATAATGATGATAATAATGATGATAATAATGATGATAATGATGTTAATAATATATATATATATATATATATATATATATATATATATATATATATATATATATATATATATATAGAGAGAGAGAGAGAGAGAGAGAGAGAGAGAGAGAGAGAGAGAGAGATGGTCCGATCTCTCTCTCTCTCTCTCTCTCTCTCTCTCTCTCTCTCTCTCTCTCTCTCTGTATGTATGTATGTATGTATGTCAGAACATACATACATACATACACTCTCAAATAATAATAATAATAATAATAATAATAATAATAATAACAATAATGATGATAATAATGATGATGATGATGATAATGATGATCTGTACATGCCAACTCAGTGCTAGAATATATTATATACCAATACAGGCCCATAACATGCTGCAACTCGATATATTAGTTGCCCAAAGTCGATATGTGCATGCATCTTGTGTACCCATTTATATCTCAAATTGAGGCTCCAAACACCCGATAATTCGATATCTTTGGGTGCAAGAAGCGATCTGTACATGCCGACTCAGTGTTAGAATATTTTCAACATACAGGCCCAAAACATGCTGAAACTCCATATTTTAGGTGCCCAAAGTCGATATGTGCATGTATCTTGTGTACCCATTTATATCACAATTTCAGGC
Source organism: Petrolisthes cinctipes (assembly GCA_033782935.1). Classification (NCBI taxonomy): domain Eukaryota; kingdom Metazoa; phylum Arthropoda; class Malacostraca; order Decapoda; family Porcellanidae; genus Petrolisthes; species Petrolisthes cinctipes. The sequence continues at coordinate 351,622 of JAWQEG010000799.1, read as the reverse complement.
TCAAAACACCCAATAATTCGATATTTTTGGATCTGTATATGATAATAATAATAATAATAATAATAATAATATAAATCAAAATTTATAAAGTAATGGTTAGGAGTATACTAACCTACGGTCACGAATCATGGTACAGTACAGCGAATATGGACCGTAAATTCTTGGTGTTTGAAAATAAGGTACTTAGAAGAATATTAGGAATTAAGTGGTGGGATAGGATATCGAATAGCAGAATTAGAGAAATAACAGGGGTGCAGCAAGTTGATGAATATGTTAGGATGTCACGTTGGAAGTGGTTAGGTCATGTGTATAGAAGACATGGGATAGTACGAGATACACTAGGGTGGGTAGCACATGGTACAAGAAGAAGAGGAAGGCCTAGAGAGACGTGGGTGAGAACAATGAGGCGGGAAGCGGGAGATGAATGTTGGGGAGATTTGGAGGAGTTGGCTCAGGATAAGGTGTGGTGGCACGAGTTCATTGAGGCCCTATGCATCCCTGTGGGTGCTACAGGAAATGATTGATTGATTGAATAATAATAATAATAATAATAATATTAATAATAATAATAATAATAATAATAAAAAAAAAAAAAAAAAAAAATATATATATATATATAATAATAATAAAAATAATAATAATAATATGTGAGAGAGAGAGAGAGAGAGAGAGAGAGAGAGAGAGAGAGAGAGAGAGAGAGAGAGAGAGAGTATATAAGTGAGAGTGAGAAATAATAATAATAATAATAATAATAATATTAATAATATAGTTCAGTTATACAATATGAATACACGTTTTCTATTATACAATAAAAATATGGAAAAATAATATAGTTATCCGTAAATAAATAGTAGGGAAGTGCTGACTCTCTCTCTCTCTCTCTCTCTCTCTCTCTCTCTCTCTCTCTCTCTCTGTGTGTGTGTATGCATGTATGTATGTACGTCAGAACATACATGCATACATACATACATTCTCAAATAATAATAATAATAATAATATTAATAATAATAGAAAAATAATAATAATAATAATATTAATAATAATAGAAAAATAATAATAATAATAATTATTATTATAATGATGATGATAATAATAATGATGAAAATAATGATGATAATGATGATAATAATAATGATGAAAATAATGATGATGATGATAATAATTATGATAATTAAGATGACAATGATATAATGATGATGATGATGATAATGATGATGATGATGATAATAATGATGATGATGATAATGATGATGATGATAATAATAATGATATTAATGATGATGATGATAATAATGATGATAATGATGATGATGGGAATGATAATGAAAATGATGATGATGATGATAATGAAGATGATGATGATGTTAATGATAATAATAATGATGATGATTATGATGATGATAATAAGGATGTTGATAATGATGATGATGATGATAATGATGATAATGATGATGATAATGATGATAATTATATATATATATATATATATATATATATATATATATATATATATATATATATATATATATATATATATATATATATATATATATATATATAGAGAGAGAGAGAGAGAGAGAGAGAGAGAGAGAGAGAGAGAGAGAGAGAGAGAGAGAGAGAGAGAGAGAGAATATTTTCAAAATACATGACAGAACAAGCTGAAAATCGATATTTTAGGTGCCCAAGTCAATATGTGCATGCATCTTCTGTACCCATTTACATCCCAAATTCAGGCTCAAAACCCCCGAAAATTTGATATATTTGGGTCCCAGAAGCGATCTGTACATGCCTACTCAGTGTTAGAATATTTTACAAAATACAGAGCCAAAACATGCTGAAAAATTGATATTTTAGTTGCCCAAAGTCAATATGTGTATGCATATTCTGTACCCGTTTACATCCTAAATTCAGGCTGAAAACACCCGAAAATTCCATATTTTTGGGTTCCACAAGCGATATGTACATGCTTACTCAGTGTTTAAACATTTTCAAAATATAGGCCCAAAACAAGCTAAAAATCGATATTTTTGGTGCCCAATGTCGATAGGTGAATGCATCTTCTTTACTCGTTTATATCTCAAATTCAGGCTCAAAACTCCCGAAAATTCGATATTTTTGGGTCCCAGAAGCGTTCTATACATGCCTACTCAGTGCTAGAATATTTTCAAAATATAAGCCCAAAACATGCTGAAAATCGATATTTTAGGTTTCCAAAGTCGATATGTGCATGTATCTTCAGTACCCGTTTATATCTCAAATTCAGGCTCAAAAAACCCGAAAATTCGATAATTTTGGGTCCCAGAAGCGATCTGTACATGCCTACTCAGAGCTAGAATATTTTAAAAATATAGGGCAAAAACATACTATAAATCGATATTTTTGGTGCCCAAAGTCAATATGTGCTTGCATCTTCTGTACCCGTTTATATCCCATATTAAGGCTAAAAAAAAAAAAACGAAAATTCGATATTTTTGGGTCCCAGAAGCGATCTGTACATGCCTATTCAGTGTTAGAGCATTTTCAAAATACAGGCCCAAAACATGCTGAAAATCGATATTTTATGTGTCCAAAGTCGATATGAGAATGCATCTTCTGTACCCGTTGATATCTGAAATTCATTCTCAAAACACCCGGAAATTCGATATTTTTGGGTGCAAGAAGCGATCTGTATATGCCTACTTAGTGCTAGAATGTTTTCAAAATATAGGCTCAAAACATGCTAAAAATCGATATTTTATGTGCAAAAAGTCGATATGTGTATGCATTTTTAGTACCCGTTTATATCTCAAATTCAGGCTCAAAACACCCGAAAACTCGATATTTTTTGGTGCCAGAACTAATATGTACACACCTAGTCAGTGCTAGAATGTTTTCAAAATATAGGGATATAACATGCTAAAAATCGATATTTTAGGTGTCTAAAGTCGATATGTGCATGCATCTTCTGTACCCGTTTCTATCCCATATTTTGGCTCAAAACACCCGAAAATTTGATATTTTTTTGTCCCAGATGCGATATGTACATGCATAGTCAGTGCTAGAATATTTTCAAAATACAGGCCCAGAAAAAGCTAAAAATCGATATTTTAGGTTACCAAAATCAATATGTGCATGCATCTTCTATACCCGTTTCTATCCCATATTCGGGCTCAAAACACCTGAATATTCGATTTTATTAGGTCCCAGAAGCGATCTGTACATGCCTACTCCGTGTTAGAGTATTTTCAAAATACAGGCCAAAAACATGCTGAAAATCGATATTTTATGTGCCCTAAGTCAATATGTGCATGCATCTTCTGTACCCGTTTATATCTCAAATTCAGTCTCAAAACACCCAAAAATTCGATATTTTTGGGTCCCAGAAGCGATCTGTACATGTCTACTCAGTGCTAGAATATTTTCAAAATATAGTCCCAAAACTTGCTAAAAATCGATTTTTTGGGTGCCCAAAGTCAATATGTTCATGTATCTTATGTACCCGTTTATATCCCAAATTCAGGCTCAAAACACACGAAAATTCGATATATTTAGGTCCCAGATGCGATATGTACATGCATAGTCAGTGCTAGAATATTTTCAAAAAACAGTCCCAAAACATGCTAAAAATCGATATTTTAGGTGCCTAATGTCGATATGTGTATGCATCTTTAGTGCCCGTTTATATCTCAAATTCTGGCTCAAAACACCCGAAAACTCGATATTTTTTGGTGCCAGAACTAATCTGTACACACCTAGTCAGTGCTAGAATGTTTTCAAAATATAGGCTCATAACATGCTAAAATTCGATATTTTAGGTGTCTAATGTCGATATGTGTATGCATCTTTAGTACCCGTTTATATCTCAAATTCAGGCTCAAAACACCCGAAAACTCGATATTTTTTGGTGCCAGATGCGATATGTACATGCATAGTCAGTGCTAGAATATTTTCAAAATACAGTCCCAAAACATGCTAAAAATCGATATTTTAGGTGCCTAATGTCGATATGTGCATGCATCTTCTGTACCCGTTTATATATCAAATTCAGGCTTAAAACATCCGAATATTCAATTTTATTGGGTCCCAGAAGCGATCTGTACATGACTACTTAGTAATAGAATACTTTCAAAATACAGGCCCAAAACATGCTGAAAATCGATAATTCATGTGCCCAAAGTCAATATGTGCATGCATCTTCTGTACCCGTTTATATCTCAAATTCAGTCTCAAAACACCCGAATATTCGATTTTATTTAGGCCCAGAAGCGATCTGTACATGGCTACTCAGTGCTAGAATATTTTCAAAATATAGGCCCAAAACATGCTGAAAATCAATATTTTAGGTATCCAAAGTCGATATGAGCATGCATCTTCTGTACCCGTTTATATCTCAAATTCAGGCTCAAAACACCCGAATATTCGATTTTATTTTGGCCAAGAAGTGATCTGTACAAGCATACTCAGTGCTAGAATATTTTCAAGATAAAGGCCCAAAACATGCTAAAAATCGATATTTTAGGTGCCCAAAGTCGATATGTGCATGCATCTTCTGTACCGTTTATATCTCAAATTCAGGCTCAAAACACCCGAATATTCGATTTTATTGGGGCCCAGAAGCGACCTTTACATGGCTACTAAGTGCTAGAATATTTTCAAAATATAGGCCCAAAACATGCTCAAAATCAATATTTTAGGTGTCCAAAGTCGATATTTGCATGCATCTTCAGTACTCGTTGATATCTCATATTCAGACTTAAAACACCCGAAAAATCGATATTTTTGAGTCCCAGAAGCGATCTGTACATGCCTACTCCATGTTAGAATATTTTCATAATACAGGCCGAAAATATGCTAAAATCGATATTTTAGGTGCCCAATGTCAATAAGTGTGTGGATCTTCAGTACCCGTTTATATCTCAAATTCAGGCTCAAAACACCCGAAAATTCGATATTTTTGGGTTGCATAAGCGACCTGTACATGCCTACTCAGTAATAGAATATTTTCAAAATACAGGCCCAAAACATGTTAAAAATCGATATTTTAAGTGCCCAAAGTCGATATGTGCATGTATCTTCTGTACCCGTTTATATATCAAATTCAGGCTCAAAACACCCGAAAATTCGAAATTTTTGGGTCCTAGAAACGTTCTGTACATACCTACTCCTTGCTAGAATGTTTTCAAGATACAGACCCAAAACATGCTCAAAATCGATATATTAGGTGCAAAAAGTCGATATGTGCATGCATCTTCAGTACCCGTTTATATCTCAAATTCATGCTCAAAACACCCGAAAATTCGATATTTTTGGGTGCCAGAAGCGATCTGTACATGCCTACTCAGTGCTAGAATATTTTCAAAATATAGGCTTAAAACATGCTGAAAATCGATATTTTAAGTGCCCAAAGTCAATATGTGCATGCATTTTCTGTACCCATTTCTATCCCAAATTCAGGCTCAAAACACCCGAAAATTCGATATTTTTTGGTCCCAGAAGCGATTTGTACATGTCTACTCAGTGCTAGAATATTTTCAAAATAAAGGCCCAAAACATGCTGAAAATCGATATTTTATGGGTCCAAAGTCAATATAAGCATGCATCTTCAGTACCTGTTTATATCTCAAATTCAGGCTCAAAAAACCCGAAAATTTGATATTTTTGGGTCCCAGGAGCGATCTGTCCATGCCTACTCAATGCTAGAATATTTTCAAAATATAGGCCGAATACATGCTGAAAATTGATATTTTAGGTGCCCAAAGTAGATATGTTCATGCATCTTCAGAACCCGTTTATATCTCAAATTCAGGCTCAAAAAAGATGAAAATTCGATATTTTTGCGTCCCAACAGCAATCTGTACATGCCTACTCAGTAATAGAATGTTTTCAAAATACAGTCCCAAAACATGTTGAAAATCGATATTTTAGGTGCCCAATGTCAATATGTGCATGCATCTTCTGTACCCGTTTATATCTCAAATTCAGGCCCAAAACATTCGAAAATTCTATATTTTTGGGTCCCAGAAGCGATCTGTATATACCTACTTCTTGCTTGAATGTTTTCAAGATACAGACCCAAAACATGCTCAAAATCGATATTTTAGGTGCAAAAAGTCGATAAGTGCATGCATCTTCAATACCCGTTTGTATCTCAAATTCAGGCTCAGAACACCTGAAAATTCGTTATTTTTGGGTCCCAGAAGCGATATGTACATGCCTACTCAGTGCTAGAATATTTTCAAAATATATGTCCAAAACATGCTACAATTCGATATTTTGGGTGCCCAAAGTCGATATGTGCGTGCATCTTCTGTACCCGTTTATATCTCAAATTCAGGCTCAAAACACTCGAATATTCAATATTTTTGGGTCTCAGAAGCGATCTGTAGATGCCTACTCAAGGCTAGAATATTTTCAAGATATAGGCCCAAAACATGCTAAAAATCGATATTTTGGGTGCCGAAAGTCAATATGTGCATGCATCTTCTGTACCCGTTTTTATCCCAAATTCAGGCTCAAAACACCCGAAAATTCGATATTTTTGGGTCCTAGAAACGATCTGTACATACTAACTCCTTGCTAGAATGTTTTCAAGATACAGACCCAAAACATGCTCAAAATCGATATTTTAGGTGCAAAAAGTCGATATGTGCATGCATCTTCAGTACCCGTTTATATCTCAAATTCATGCTCAAAACACCCGAAAATTCGATATTTTTGGGTGCCAGAAGCGATTTGTACATGTCTACTCAGTGCTAGAATATTTTCAAAATAAAGGCCCAAAACATGCTGAAAATCGATATTTTATGTGTCCAAAGTCAATATAAGCATGCATCTTCAGTACCTGTTTATATCTCAAATTCATGCTCAAAACACCCGAAAATTCGATATATTTGGGTCCCAGAAACGATCTGTACATACCTACTCCTTGCTAGAAATTTTTCAAGATAAAACCCAAAACATGAACAAAATCGATATTTTAGGTGCAAAAAGTCGATGTGTGTTTTTTTTTTTTTTTTTTTTTTTTTTTTTTTTTTCTATACCTCAACCTCGAGGCTATAGGCTATCAGTAGCCCGTGACTCTTGCGAGGCCCCGAGATTATTGGGTGTCGCACTTGATGAGACAGTGGAGCTCCGTGGTGAAGGTACCGTAGCTTCTCTTCTGTCCCACTAGATGACGACACCTTATTTATCCACGTCACTATATATACCCGTTTATATATGAAATTCAGGCTCAAAACATCCGAAAATTCGATATTTTTTGGTCTCAGAACTAATCTGTACACACCTAGTCAGTGCTAGAATGTTTTCAAAATATAGGCTCAAAACATGGTAAAAATCGATATTGTAGGTGTACAAAGTCGATATGTGCATGCATATTCTGTACCCGTTTATATCCCAAATTCAGGCTTAAAACACCCGAAAAATCAATATTTTTGCTTCCCAGAAGCGATCTGTACATACCTACTCCTTGCAAGAATGTTTTCAAGATACAGACCCAAATCATGCTCAAAATCGATATTATATGTGCAAAAAGTCGATACGTGTATGCATCTTTAGTACACGTTTATATCTCAAATTCAGACTCAAAACACCCGAAAATGCGATATTTTTGGCTGCCAGAAGCGATCTGTACATGCCTACTTAATGCTAGAATGTTTTCAAAATATAGGCTCAAAACATGCTAAAAATCGATACTTTAGGTGTCCAAAGTCGATATGTGCACGCATCTTCTGTCCCCGTTTATATCCCAAATTCAGGCTCAAAAAACCCGAAAATTTGATATTTTTGGGTCCCAAAAGCAATCTGTACATGCCTACTCAGTAATAGAATGTTTTCAAAATACAGGCCCAAAACATGTTGAAAATCGATATTTTAGGTGCCCAAAGTCGATATTTGCATGTATCTTCTGTACCCGTTTACATCTCAAATTCAGGATCAAAACACCTGAAAATTCGATATATATGGGTCCCAGAAGCGATCTGTACATGCCTACTCAATGTTAGAATATTTTCAAAGTACAGGCAAAAAAACAACTTGAAAATCGATATTTTAGGTGCCCAAAATCGATATGTGCATGCATCTTCAGTACCCGTTTATATCTCAAATTCAGGCTCAAAACACCCGAAAACTCGATATTTTTTGTTGCCAGATGCGATATGTACATGCATAGTCAGTGCTAGAATATTTTCAAAATACAGTCCCAAAACATGCTAAAAATCGATATTTTAGGTGCCTAATGTCGATATGTGCATGCATCTTCTGTACCCGTTTATATATCAAATTCAGGCTTAAAACATCCGAATATTCAATTTTATTGGGTCCCAGAAGCGATCTGTACATGACTTCTTAGTAATAGAATACTTTCAAAATACAGGCCCAAAACATGCTGAAAATCGATAATTCATGTGCCCAAAGTCAATATGTGCATGCATCTTCTGTACCCGTTTATATCTCAAATTCAGTCTCAAAACACCCGAATATTCGATTTTATTTAGGCCCAGAAGCGATCTGTACATGGCTACTCAGTGCTAGAATATTTTCAAAATATAGGCCCAAAACATGCTGAAAATCAATATTTTAGGTATCCAAAGTCGATATGAGCATGCATCTTCTGTACCCGTTTATATCTCAAATTCAGGCTCAAAACACCCGAATATTCGATTTTATTTTGGCCAAGAAGTGATCTGTACAAGCATACTCAGTGCTAGAATATTTTCAAGATAAAGGCCCAAAACATGCTAAAAATCGATATTTTAGGTGCCCAAAGTCGATATGTGCATGCATCTTCTGTACCGTTTATATCTCAAATTCAGGCTCAAAACACCCGAATATTCGATTTTATTGGGGCCCAGAAGCGACCTTTACATGGCTACTAAGTGCTAGAATATTTTCAAAATATAGGCCCAAAACATGCTCAAAATCAATATTTTAGGTGTCCAAAGTCGATATTTGCATGCATCTTCAGTACTCGTTGATATCTCATATTCAGACTTAAAACACCCGAAAAATCGATATTTTTGAGTCCCAGAAGCGATCTGTACATGCCTACTCCATGTTAGAATATTTTCATAATACAGGCCGAAAATATGCTAAAATCGATATTTTAGGTGCCCAATGTCAATAAGTGTGTGGATCTTCAGTACCCGTTTATATCTCAAATTCAGGCTCAAAACACCCGAAAATTCGATATTTTTGGGTTGCATAAGCGACCTGTACATGCCTACTCAGTAATAGAATATTTTCAAAATACAGGCCCAAAACATGTTAAAAATCGATATTTTAAGTGCCCAAAGTCGATATGTGCATGTATCTTCTGTACCCGTTTATATATCAAATTCAGGCTCAAAACACCCGAAAATTCGAAATTTTTGGGTCCTAGAAACGTTCTGTACATACCTACTCCTTGCTAGAATGTTTTCAAGATACAGACCCAAAACATGCTGAAAATCGATATTTTAAGTGCCCAAAGTCAATATGTGCATGCATCTTCTGTACCCATTTCTATCCCAAATTCAGGCTCAAAACACCCGAAAATTCGATATTTTTTGGTCCCAGAAGCGATTTGTACATGTCTACTCAGTGCTAGAATATTTTCAAAATAAAGGCCCAAAACATGCTGAAAATCGATATTTTATGGGTCCAAAGTCAATATAAGCATGCATCTTCAGTACCTGTTTATATCTCAAATTCAGGCTCAAAAAACCCGAAAATTTGATATTTTTGGGTCCCAGGAGCGATCTGTCCATGCCTACTCAATGCTAGAATATTTTCAAAATATAGGCCGAATACATGCTGAAAATTGATATTTTAGGTGCCCAAAGTAGATATGTTCATGCATCTTCAGAACCCGTTTATATCTCAAATTCAGGCTCAAAAAAGATGAAAATTCGATATTTTTGCGTCCCAACAGCAATCTGTACATGCCTACTCAGTAATAGAATGTTTTCAAAATACAGACCCAAAACATGTTGAAAATCGATATTTTAGGTGCCCAATGTCAATATGTGCATGCATCTTCTGTACCCGTTTATATCTCAAATTCAGGCCCAAAACATTCGAAAATTCTATATTTTTGGGTCCCAGAAGCGATCTGTATATACCTACTTCTTGCTTGAATGTTTTCAAGATACAGACCCAAAACATGCTCAAAATCGATATTTTAGGTGCAAAAAGTCGATATATGCATGCATCTTCAGTACCTGTTTGTATCTCAAATTCAGGCTCAGAACACCTGAAAATTCGTTATTTTTGGGTCCCAGAAGCGATATGTACATGCCTACTCAGTGCTAGAATATTTTCAAAATATATGTCCAAAACATGCTACAATTCGATATTTTGGGTGCCCAAAGTCGATATGTGCGTGCATCTTCTGTACCCGTTTATATCTCAAATTCAGGCTCAAAACACTCGAATATTCAATATTTTTGGGTCTCAGAAGCGATCTGTAGATGCCTACTCAGGGCTAGAATATTTTCAAGATATAGGCCCAAAACATGCTAAAAATCGATATTTTGGGTGCCGAAAGTTAATATGTGCATGCATCTTCAGTACCCGTTTATATCTCAAATTCATGCTCAAAACACCCGAAAATTCGATATTTTTGGGTGCCAGAAGCGATCTGTACATGCCTACTCAGTGCTAGAATATTTTCAAAATATAGGCTTAAAACATGCTGAAAATCGATATTTTAAGTGCCCAAAGTCAATATGTGCATGCATCTTCTGTACCCATTTCTATCCCAAATTCAGGCTCAAAACACCCGAAAATTCGATATTTTTGGGTCCCAGAAGCGATTTGTACATGTCTACTCAGTGCTAGAATATTTTCAAAATAAAGGCCCAAAACATGCTGAAAATCGATATTTTATGTGTCCAAAGTTAATATAAGCATGCATCTTCAGTACCTGTTTATATCTCAAATTGATGCTCAAAACACCCGAAAATTCGATATATTTGGGTCCCAGAAACGATCTGTACATACCTACTCCTTGCTAGAAATTTTTCAAGATAAAACCCAAAACATGAACAAAATCGATATTTTAGGTGCAAAAAGTCGATATGTGTGTTTTTTTTTTTTTTTTTTTTTTTTTTTTTTTTTTTTTTTTTTTTTTTTTTTTTTTTTTTTTTTTTTTTTCTATACCTCAACCTAGGGGCTATAGGCTATCAGTAGCCCGTGACTCTTGCGAGGCCCCGAGACTATTGGGTGTCGCACTTGATGAGACAGTGGAGCTCCGTGGTGAAGGTACCGTAGCTTCTCTTCTGTCCCACTAGATGACGACACCTTATTTATCCACGTCACTATATATACCCGTTTATATATGAAATTCAGGCTCAAAACATCCGAAAATTCGATATTTTTTGGTCTCAGAACTAATCTGTACACACCTAGTCAGTGCTAGAATGTTTTCAAAATATAGGCTCAAAACATGGTAAAAATCGATATTGTAGGTGTACAAAGTCGATATGTGCATGCATATTCTGTCCCCGTTTATATCCCAAATTCAGGCTTAAAACACCCGAAAAATCGATATTTTTGCTTCCCAGAAGCGATCTGTACATACCTACTCCTTGCAAGAATGTTTTCAAGATACAGACCCAAATCATGCTCAAAATCGATATTATATGTGCAAAAAGTCGATACGTGTATGCATCTTTAGTACACGTTTATATCTCAAATTCAGGCTCAAAACACCCGAAAATGCGATATTTTTGGCTGCCAGAAGCGATCTGTACATGCCTACTTAATGCTAGAATGTTTTCAAAATATAGGCTCAAAACATGCTAAAAATCGATACTTTAGGTGTCCAAAGTCGATATGTGTACGCATCTTCTGTCCCCGTTTATATCCCAAATTCAGGCTCAAAAAACCCGAAAATTTGATATTTTTGGGTCCCAGGAGCGATCTGTCCATGCCTACTCAATGCTAGAATATTTTCAAAATATAGGCCAAATACATGCTGAAAATTGATATTTTAGGTGCCCAAAGTCGATATGTTCATGCATCTTCAGTACCCGTTTATATCTCAAATTCAGGCTCAAAAAAGATAAAAATTCGATATTTTTGCGTCCCAAAAGCAATCTGTACATGCCTACTCAGTAATAGAATGTTTTCAAAATACAGGCCCAAAACATGTTGAAAATCGATATTTTAGGTGCCCAAAGTCGATATTTGCATGTATCTTCTGTACTCGTTTACATCTCAAATTCAGGATCAAAACACCTGAAAATTCGATATTTATGGGTCCCAGAAGCGATCTGTACATGCCTACTCAATGTTAGAATATTTTCAAAGTACAGGCAAAAAAACAACTTGAAAATCGATATTTTAGGTGCCCAAAATCGATATGTGCATGCATCTTCAGTACCCGTTTATATCTTAAATTCAGGCTCAAAACACCCGAAAATTCGATATTTTGGGGTCCCAAAAGCGATCTGTAAATGCTTGGTCAGTTTTAGAGTATTTTATAAAATACAGGCCCAAAACATGCTAAAAATCAATATTTTAGATTCCCAAAGTCAATATGTGCATGCATCTTCTGTACCCGTTTATATCTCAAATTCAGGCCCAAAACACCCGAATATTCGATATTTTGGGGTCTCAGAAGCGATCTGTACATACCTACCTAGATACAGGCCCAAAACATGCTGAAAATCGATATTTTAGGTGCCTAAAGTCAATATGTGTATGTATCTTCTGCACCCGTTTATATCCCAAATTCAAACTCAAACACCCGAAAATTCGATATTTTTGGGTCACAAAAGCGATCTGTACATGCCTAATCAGTGCTATAATGTTTTCAAAATATAGGCTCAAAACATGCTAAAAATCTATATTTTAAGTGTCCAAAGTCGATATGTGCATTCATCTTCTGTACCCGTGTATACCTCAAATTCAGGCTCCAAACAACCGAAAATTTGATATTTTGGGGTCACAGAGGCGATCTGTACATGCCTACTCAGATACAAGCCCAAAGCATGCTGAAAACCAATGTTTTAGGTTCCCAAAGTCAATATGTGTATGCATCTCATGCACCCGTTTATATCATAAATTCAACCTCAAAACACCCGAAAATCAGATATTTTTTGGTCTCAGACGCGATCTGTAGATGCCTACTCAGTGCTAGAATGTTTTCTCAAAATATGGGCTTAAAACATGCTAAAAATCGATATTTTAAGTGTCCAAAATCGATATGTGCATGCATCTTCTGTACCCGTTTATATATCAAATTCAGGCTCAAAACACCCGAAAATTCGATATTTTGGGGTCCAAGAAGCGATCTGTACATGCCTACTCCGTGTTATAGTATTTTCAAAATCCTGGCCAGAAACATACTGAAAATCGATCTTTTTGGTGCCCAAAAGTCGACATGTGCATGCATCTTTTGTACCCGTTTATATCTCAAATTCAGGCTCCAAACACCCGAAAATTCGATATTTTTGCGTCCCAGAAGCGATCTGTACATGCCTACTCAGTGCTAGAATGTTTTCAAAATATAGGCTCAAAACATGCTAAAAATCGATATTTTAAGTGTCCTAAGTCGATATGTGCATGCATCTTCTTTACCCGTTTATATCTCAAATTCAGGCTCAAAACACCCGAAAATTCGATATTTTGGGGTCCTAGAAGCGATCTGTACATGCCTACTCAGTGCTAGAATATTTTCAAAATATTGGCCCAAAACATGCTAAAAATCGATATTTTTGGTGCCCAAAGTCGATATCTCAAATTCAGGCACAAAACACCCGAAAATTCGATATTTTGGGGTCCGAGAAGCGATCTGTACACGCCTACTCAAATACTGGCCCAATACATGCTGAAAATCGATATTTTTGGTGCCCAAAGTCAATATGTGTATGCTTCTTCTGTACCCGTTTATATCTCAAATTCAGGCTCCAAACACCCGAAAATTTGATATTTTTGCGTCCCAGAAGCGATCTGTACATGCCTACTCAGTGTTAGAATATTTTCAAAATACCAGGCCCAAAACATGCTGATAATCGATATTTTAGGTGCTTAAAGTCAATATGTGCATGCATCTTCTGTAAACATTTATATCACAAATTCAGGCTCAAAACACCCGAAAATTTGATATTTTGGGTCCCAGAAGCGATCTGTACATGCCTACTCAGTGCTAGAATATTTTCAAAATATATGCCCAAAACATGCTAAAAATCAATATTTTAGGTGCCCAAAGTCGAGATCTCAATATCAGGCACAAAACACCCGAAAATTCGATATTTTGGGGTCCCAGAAGCGATCTGTACACGCCTACTCAGATACAGGCCAAAAACATGCTGAAAATCGATATTTTAGGTTACCAAAGTTAATATGTGTATGTATCTTCTGCACCTGTTTATTTCCCAAATTCAAAGTCAAAACCCCCCAAAATTCGATATTTTGGGTCACAGAGGCGATCTGTACATGCGTACTCAGATACAGGCCCTAAACATGCTGAAAATCGATATTTTAGGTTACCAAAGTCAATATGAGTATGCATCATCTGCACCCGTTTATATCCCAAATTCAACCTCAAAACACCCAAAAATTCGATATTTTAGGGTCTCAGAAGCGATCAATACTTGCCTACTCAGTGCTAGAATGTTTTCAAAATATAGGCTTAAAACATGCTAAAAATCGATATTTTAAGTGTCCTAAGTCGATATGTGCATGCATCTTCTGTACCCGTTTATATCTCAAATTCAATCTCCAAACACCCGAAAATTCGATATTTTGGGGTCCCAGAAGCGATCTGTACATGCCTACTCAGTACTATATTGTTTTCAAAATATAGGCTCAAAACATGTTAAAAATCGATATTTTAAGTGTCCAAAGTCGATATGTGCATGCATCTTCTGTACCCGTTTATATCTCAAATTCAGGCTAAAAAAAAAACCGAAAGTTCGATATTTTGGGGTCCCAGAAGCGATCTGTACATGCCTACTCCGTATTATAGTATTTTCAAAATTCAGGCCCGAAACATACTGAAAATCGATCTTTTAGGTGCCCAAAAGTCGATATGTGCATGCATCTTCTGTACCCGTTTATATCTCAAATTCAGGCTCCAAACACCCGAAAAATCGATATTTTGTGGTCACAGAGGCGATCTGTACATGCCTACTCAGATACAGGCCCAAAACATTTCTGAAAATCGATATTTTAGGTGCCCAAAGTCATTATGTGTATGCATCTCCTGCACCCGTTTATATCATAAATTCAACCTCAAAACACCCGAAAATTCGATATTTTTTGGTCTTAGACGCGATCTGTAGATGTCTACTCAGTGCTAGAATGTTTTCAAAATATATTCTTAAAACATGCTAAAAATCGATATTTTAAGTGTCCAAAGTCGATATGTGCATGCATCTTCTGTACCCGTTTATATCTCAAATTCAGGCTCAAAACACCCGAAAATTCGATATTTTTGGGTCCTAGAAGCGATATGTACATGCCTACTCCTAGTTAGAATGCTTTCAAGATACTGACCCAAAACATGCTCAAAATCGATATTTTAGGTGCCCAAAAGTCGATATGTGTATGCATCTTCTGTACCCGTTTATATCTAAAATTCAGGCTCAAAACACCCAAAAATTCGATATTTTGGTGTCCCAGAAGCGATCTGTACATGCCTACTCCGTGTTAGAGTATTTTCAATTTACAGGCCAAAAACATGCTGAAAATCGATATTTTATGTGCCCAAAGTCAATATGTGTATGCATCTTCTGTACCCGTTTATATCTCAAATTCAGGCACAAAACTCCTGAAAATTCGATATTTTGGGGTACCAGAAGCGATCTGTACATGCCTAATCAGTACTAGATTGTTTTCTAAATATAGGCTCAAAACATGCCAAAAATCGATATTTTAAGTGTCCAAAGTCGATATGTGCATGCATCTTCTGTACCCGTTTATATCTCAAATTCATGCTGAAAACAACTGAAAATTCGATATTTTGGGGTCCAAGAAGCAATCTTTACATGCCTACTCCGTGTTAGAGTATTTTCAAAATCCAGGCCCAAATCATACTGAAAATCGATCTTTTAGGTGCCCAAAAGTCGATATGTGCATGCATCTTCTGTACCCGTTTATATCTCAAATTCAGTCACAAAACACCCGAAAATTCGATATTTTGGGGTCCAAGAAGCGATCTGTACTTGCCTACTCCGTGTTAGAGTATTTTCAAAATACAGGCCAAAAACATGCTGAAATCGATATTTTATGTGCCCAAAGTCAATATGTGCATGCAATTTCTGTACCCGTTTATATCTCAAATTCAGGCACAAAACACCTGAAAATTCGATGTTTTGGGGTACCAGAAGCGATCTGTGCATGCCTAATTCGTGTTAGAGTATTTTCAAAATACAGGCCCAAAACATAATGAAAATCGATCTTTTAGGTGCACAAAAGTCGATTTGTGCATGCATCTTATGTACCAGTTTATATTTCAAATTCTGGCTCCAAACACCCGAAAATTCGATATTTTGGGGTTCCAGAAGCGATCTGTACATGCCTACTCAGTACTAGATTGTTTTCAAAATATAGGCTCAAAACATGCTAAAAATCGATATTTTAAGTGTCCAAAGTCGATATGTGCATGCATCTTCTGTACCCGTTTATATTTCAAATTCAGTCACAAAACACCCGAAAATGCGATATTTTGGGGTCCTAGATGCGATCTGTACACGCCTACTCAAATACTGGCCGAAAACATGCTGAAAATTGATATTTTTGGTGCCCAAAGTCAATATGTGTATAAGCTTCTGTACCCGTTTATATCCCAAATTCAATCTCCAAACACCCGAAAATTCGATATTTTGTGGTCCCAGAAGCGATCTGTACATGCCTACTCAGTACTAGATTGTTTTCAAAATATAGGCTCAAAACATGCTAAAAATCAATATTTTAAGTGTCCAATGTCGATATGAGCATGCATCTTCTGTACCCGTTTATATCTCAAATTCAGGCTCAAATCACCCGAAAATTCGATATTTTGTGGTCCTAGAAGCGATCAGTACATGCCTACTCCGTGTTAGAGTATTTTCATAATACAGGCCCAAAACATGCGGAAAATCGATCTTTTAGGTGCCCAAAGTCAATATGTGCATGCATCTTCTGTACCCGTTTATATCTCAAATTCAGGCTCAAAAAACCCGAAAATTCGATATTTTGGGGTCCCAGAAACGATCTGTACATGCCTACTCAGTGCTAGAATATTTTCAAAATATAGGCCCAAAACATGCTAAAATCGATATTTTAGGTGCCCAAAGTCGTTATCTCAAATTCAGGCCCAGAACACCCGAAAATTTGATATTTTGTGGTCCTAGAAGCGATCTGTACATGCCTACTCCGTGTTAGAGTATTTTCAAAAAAAAGGCCGAAAACATACTGAAAATCGATCTTTTAGGTGCCCAAAAGTCGATATGTGCATGCATCTTCTGTACCCGTTTATATCTCAAATTCAGGCTCCAAATACCCGAAAATATCGAATTTTTGGGTCCCAGAAACGATCTGTACATGCCTACTCAGTGCTAGAACGTTTTCAAAATATAGGCTCAAAACATGCAAAAAATCGATATTTTAAGTGTCCAAAGTCGATATGTGCATGCATCTTCTGTACCCGTTTATATCTCAAATTCAGGATCAAAACACCCGAAAATTAGTTATTTTTGGGTCCTAGAAGCAATCTGTACATGCCTACTCCTAGTTAGAATGTTTTCAAGATACAGACCCAAAACATGCTCAAAATTGATATTTTAGGTGCCCAAATGTCGATATGTGCATGCATCTTCAGTACCCGTTTATATCTCAAATTCAGGCCCAAAACACCCGAAAATTCGATATTTTGGGGTCCCAGAAGCGATCTGTAAATGCCTACTCCGTGTTAGAATATTTTCAAAATACAGGCCCAAAACATGCTGAAAATCGATATTTTAGTTGCCCAAAGTCAATATGTGCATGCATCTTTTGTACCAGTTTATATCTCAAATTCAGGCTCAAAACACACGAAAATTCGATATTTTGGGGTCCCAGAAGAGATCTGTACATGCCTACTCAGTGGTAGAATATTTTCATAATATAGGCCCAAAACATGCTAAAAATCAATATTTTAGGTGCCCAAAGTCGATATCTCAAATTCAGGCCCAAAACACCCGAAAATCCGATTTTTTGGGGTCCCAGAAGCGATCTGTACATGCCTACTCCGTGTTAGAGTATTTTAAAAATAAAGGCCCAAAACATACTGAAAACCGATCTTGTAGGTGCCCAAAAGTCGATATGTGCATGAATCTTCTGTACCCGTTTATATCTCAAATTCAGGCTCAAAACACCCGAAAATTCGATATTTAGGGGTCCCAGAAGCGATCTGTACATGCCTACTCCGTGTTAGAGTATTTTCAAAATACATGCTCAAAACATACTGAAAATCGATCTTTTAGGTGCACAAAAGTCGATATGTGCATGCATCTTCAGTACCCGTTTATATCTCAAATTCAGGCTTAAAACACCCGAAAATTCAATATTTTGGGGTCCCAGAAGCAATCTGTACATGCCTACTCAGTGTTAGAGTATTTTCAAAATACAGCCCCAAAACATGCTGAAAATCGATATTTTAGATGCCCAAAGTCAATATGTGCATGTATCTTCTGTACCCGTTTATATCTCAAATTCAGGCTCAAAACACCCGAAAATTCAATATTTTGGGGTCCCAGAAGCAATCTGTACATGCCTACACAGTGCTAGAATATTTTCAAAATATAGGCTAAAAACATGCTAAAAATCGACATTTTAGGTGCCAAAAAATCGATATCTCAAATTCAGTCCCAAAACACCCGAAAATTCGATATTTAGAGGTCCCAGAAGGTATCTGTACTCCGTGTTAGAGTATTTTCAAAATACATGCTCAAAACATACTAAAAATCGATCTTTTAGGTGCCCAAAAGTCGATATGTGCATGCATCTTCTGTACCCGTTTATATCTCAAATTCTGGCCCTAAACACCCGAAATTCGATATTTTGGGGTCCCAGAAGCGATCTGTACATGCCTACTCCGTGTTAGAGTATTTTCAAAATTCAAACCCAAAACATGCTGAAAATCGATATTTTTGGTGCCCAAAGTCAATATGTGCATGTATCTTCTGTACCCGTTTATATCTCAATTTCAGGCTCAAAACACGCGAAAATTCAATATTTTGGGGTCCCAGAAGCAACCTGTACAGTTCTAGAATATTTTCAAAATATAGGCTAAAAACATGCTAAAAATCGATCTTTTAGGTGCCAAAAAGTCGATATCTCAAATTCAGTCCCAAAACACCTGAAAATTCGATATTTAGGGGTCCCAGAAGCGATCTGTACATGCCTATTCCGTGTTAGAGTATTTTCAAAATACATGCTCAAAACATACTAAAAATCGATCTTTTAGGTGCACAAAAGTCGATATGTGCATGCATCTTCAGTACCCGTTTATATCTCAAATTCAGGCTCAAAACACCCGAAAATTCAATATTTTGGGGTCTCAGAAGCAATCTGTACATGCCTACTCTGTGTTAGAGTATTTTCAAAATACAGGCCCAAAACATGCTGAAAATCGATATTTTAGATGCCCAAAGTCAATATGTGCATGTATCTTCTGTACCCGTTTATATCTCAAATTCAGGCTCAAAACACCCGAAAATTCAATATTTTGGGGTCCCAGAAGCAATCTGTACATGCCTACACAGTGCTAGAATATTTTCAAAATATAGGCTAAAAACATGATAAAAATCGACATTTTAGGTGCCAAAAAAATCGATATCTCAAATTCAGTCCCAAAACACCAGAAAATTCGATATTTAGAGGTCCCAGAAGGTATCTGTACATGCCTACTCCGTGTTAGAGTATTTTCAAAATACAGGCCAAAAACATACTGAAAATCGATCTTTTAGGTGCCGAAAAGTCGATATGTGCATGCATCTTCTGTACCCGTTTATATCTCAAATTCTGGCCCTAAACACCCGAAATTCGATATTTTGGGGTCCCAGAAGCGATCTGTACATGCCTACTCCGTGTTAGAGTATTTTCAAAATTCAGACCCAAAACATGCTAAAAATCGATATTTTTGGTGCCCAAAGTCAATATGTGCATGTATCTTCTGTACCCGTTTATATCTCAATTTCAATCTCAAAACACCCGAAAATTCAATATTTTGGGGTCCCAGAAGCAACCTGTACAGTGCTAGAATATTTTCAAAATATAGGCTAAAAACATGCTAAAAATCGATCTTTTAGGTGCCAAAAAGTGGATATCTCAAATTCAGTCCCAAAACACCTGAAAATTCGATATTTAGGGGTCCCAGAAGCGATCTGTACATGCCTACTCCGTGTTAGAGTTTTTTCAAAATACATGCTCAAAACATACTGAAAATCGATCTTTTAGGTGCACAAAAGTCGATATGTGCATGCATCTTCAGTACCCGTTTATATCTCAAATTCAGGCTCAAAACACCCGAAAATTCAATATTTTGGGGTCCCAGAAGCAATCTGTACATGCCTACACAGTGCTAGAATATTTTCAAAATATAGGCTAAAAACATGCTAAAAATCGACATTTTAGGTGCCAAAAAATCGATATCTCAAATTCAGTCCCAAAACACCCGAAAATTCGATATTTAGAGGTCCCAGAAGGTATCTGTACATGCCTACTCCGTGTTAGAGTATTTTCAAAATACAGGCCAAAAACATACTGAAAATCGATCTTTTAGGTGCCGAAAAGTCGATATGTGCATGCATCTTCTGTACCCGTTTATATCTCAAATTCTGGCCCTAAACACCCGAAATTCGATATTTTGGGGTCCCAGAAGCGATCTGTACATGCCTACTCCGTGTTAGAGTATTTTCAAAATTCAAACCCAAAACATGCTGAAAATCGATATTTTTGGTGCCCAAAGTCAATATGTGCATGTATCTTCTGTACCCGTTTATATCTCAATTTCAGGCTCAAAATACGCGAAAATTCAATATTTTGGGGTCCCAGAAGCAACCTGTACAGTTCTAGAATATTTTCAAAATATAGGCTAAAAACATGCTAAAAATCGATCTTTTAGGTGCCAAAAAGTCGATATCTCAAATTCAGTCCCAAAACACCTGAAAATTCGATATTTAGGGGTCCCAGAAGCGATCTGTACATGCCTATTCCGTGTTAGAGTATTTTCAAAATACATGCTCAAAACATACTAAAAATCGATCTTTTAGGTGCACAAAAGTCGATATGTGCATGCATCTTCAGTACCCGTTTATATCTCAAATTCAGGCTCAAAACACCCGAAAATTCAATATTTTGGGGTCTCAGAAGCAATCTGTACATGCCTACTCTGTGTTAGAGTATTTTCAAAATACAGGCCCAAAACATGCTGAAAATCGGTATTTTAGATGCCCAAAGTCAATATGTGCATGTATCTTCTGTACCCGTTTATATCTCAAATTCAGGCTCAAAACACCCGAAAATTCAATATTTTGGGGTCCCAGAAGCAATCTGTACATGCCTACACAGTGCTAGAATATTTTCAAAATATAGGCTAAAAACATGATAAAAATCGACATTTTAGGTGCCAAAAAAATCGATATCTCAAATTCAGTCCCAAAACACCAGAAAATTCGATATTTAGAGGTCCCAGAAGGTATCTGTACATGCCTACTCCGTGTTAGAGTATTTTCAAAATACAGGCCAAAAACATACTGAAAATCGATCTTTTAGGTGCCGAAAAGTCGATATGTGCATGCATCTTCTGTACCCGTTTATATCTCAAATTCTGGCCCTAAACACCCGAAATTCGATATTTTGGGGTCCCAGAAGCGATCTGTACATGCCTACTCCGTGTTAGAGTATTTTCAAAATTCAGACCCAAAACATGCTAAAAATCGATATTTTTGGTGCCCAAAGTCAATATGTGCATGTATCTTCTGTACCCGTTTATATCTCAATTTCAATCTCAAAACACCCGAAAATTCAATATTTTGGGGTCCCAGAAGCAACCTGTACAGTGCTAGAATATTTTCAAAATATAGGCTAAAAACATGCTAAAAATCGATCTTTTAGGTGCCAAAAAGTGGATATCTCAAATTCAGTCCCAAAACACCTGAAAATTCGATATTTAGGGGTCCCAGAAGCGATCTGTACATGCCTACTCCGTGTTAGAGTTTTTTCAAAATACATGCTCAAAACATACTGAAAATCGATCTTTTAGGTGCACAAAAGTCGATATGTGCATGCATCTTCAGTACCCGTTTATATCTCAAATTCAGGCTCAAAACACCCGAAAATTCAATATTTTGGGGTCCCAGAAGCAATCTGTACATGCCTACTCAGTGTTAGAGTATTTTCAAAATACAGGCCCAAAACATGCTGAAAATCGATATTTTAGATGCCCAAAGTCAATATGTGCATGTATCTTCTGTACCCGTTTATATCTCAAATTCAGGCTCAAAACACCCGAAAATTCAATATTTTGGGGTCCCAGAAGCAATCTGTACATGCCTACACAGTGCTAGAATATTTTCAAAATATAGGCTAAAAACATGCTAAAAATCGACATTTTAGGTGCCAAATAATCGATATCTCAAATTCAGTCCCAAAACACCCGAAAATTCGATATTTAGAGGTCCCAGAAGGTATCTGTTTATGCCTACTCCGTGTTAGAGTATTTTCAAAATACAGGCCAAAAACATACTGAAAATCGATCTTTTAGGTGCCCAAAAGTCGATATGTGCATGCATCTTCTGTACCCGTTTATATCTCAAATTCTGGCCCTAAACACCCGAAAATTCGATATTTTGGGGTCCCAGAAGCGATCTGTACATGCCTACTCCGTGTTAGAGTATTTTCAAAAATTCAGGCCCAAAACATGCTGAAAATCGATATTTTTGGTGCCCAAAGTCAATATGTGCATGTATCTTCTGTACCCGTTTATATCTCAAATTCAGGCTCAAAACACCCGAAAATTCAATATTTTGGGGTCCCAGAAGCAATCTGTACATGCCTACTCATTGCTAGAATATTTTCAAAATATAGGCTAAAAACATGCTAAAAATCGATCTTTTAGGTGCCAAAAAGTCGATATCTCAAATTCAGTCCCAAAACACCCGAAAATTCGATATTTAGGGGTCCCAGAAGCGATCTGTACATGCCTACTCCGTGTTAGAGTATTTTCAAAATACATGCTCAAAACATACTGAAAATCGATCTTTTAGGTGCACAAAAGTCGATATGTGCATGCATCTTCAGTACCCGTTTATATCTCAAATTCAGGCTTAAAACACCCGAAAATTCAATATTTTGGGGTCCCAGAAGCAATCTGTACATGCCTACTCAGTGTTAGAGTATTTTCAAAATACAGGCCCAAAACATGCTGAAAATCGATATTTTAGATGCCCAAAGACAATATGTGCATGTATCTTCTGTACCCATTTATATCTCAAATTCAGGCTCAAAACACCCGAAAATTCAATATTTTGGGGTCCCAGAAGCAATCTGTACATGCCTACACAGTGCTAGAATATTTTCAAAATATAGGCTAAAAACATGCTAAAAATCGACATTTTAGGTGCCAAAAAATCGATATCTCAAATTCAGTCCCAAAACACCCGAAAATTCGATATTTAGAGGTCCCAGAAGGTATCTGTTTATGCCTACTCCGTGTTAGAGTATTTTCAAAATACAGGCCAAAAACATACTGAAAATCGATCTTTTAGGTGCCCAAAAGTCGATATGTGCATGCATCTTCTGTACCCGTTTATATCTCAAATTCTGGCCCTAAACACCCGAAAATTCGATATTTTGGGGTCCCAGAAGCGATCTGTACATGCCTACTCCGTGTTAGAGTATTTTCAAAAATTCAGGCCCAAAACATGCTGAAAATCGATATTTTTGGTGCCCAAAGTCAATATGTGCATGTATCTTCTGTACCCGTTTATATCTCAAATTCAGGCTCAAAACACCCGAAAATTCAATATTTTGGGGTCCCAGAAGCAATCTGTACATGCCTACTCATTGCTAGAATATTTTCAAAATATAGGCTAAAAACATGCTAAAAATCGATCTTTTAGGTGCCAAAAAGTCGATATCTCAAATTCAGTCCCAAAACACCCGAAAATTCGATATTTAGGGGTCCCAGAAGCGATCTGTACATGCCTACTCCGTGTTAGAGTATTTTCAAAATACATGCTCAAAACATACTGAAAATCGATCTTTTAGGTGCACAAAAGTCGATATGTGCATGCATCTTCAGTACCCGTTTATATCTCAAATTCAGGCTTAAAACACCCGAAAATTCAATATTTTGGGGTCCCAGAAGCAATCTGTACATGCCTACTCAGTGTTAGAGTATTTTCAAAATACAGGCCCAAAACATGCTGAAAATCGATATTTTAGATGCCCAAAGACAATATGTGCATGTATCTTCTGTACCCATTTATATCTCAAATTCAGGCTCAAAACACCCGAAAATTCAATATTTTGGGGTCCCAGAAGCAATCTGTACATGCCTACACAGTGCTAGAATATTTTCAAAATATAGGCTAAAAACATGCTAAAAATCGACATTTTAGGTGCCAAAAAATCGATATCTCAAATTCAGTCCCAAAACACCCGAAAATTCGATATTTAGAGGTCCCAGAAGGTATCTGTACTCCGTGTTAGAGTATTTTCAAAATACAGGCCAAAAACATACTGAAAATCGATCTTTTAGGTGCCCAAAAGTAGATATGTGCATGCATCTTCAGTACCCGTTTATATCTCAAATTCAGGCTCAAAACACCCGAAAATTCAATATTTTGGGGTCCCAGAAGCAATCTGTACATGCCTACTCAGTGTTAGAGTATTTTCAAAATACCGGCCCAAAACATGCTGAAAATCGATATTTTAGATGCCAAAAGTCAATATGTGCATGTATCTTCTGTACCCGTTTATATCTCAAATTCAGGCTCAAAACACCCGAAAATTCAATATTTTGGGGTCCCAGAAGCAATCTGTACATGCCTACAAAGTGCTAGAATATTTTCAAAATATAGGCTAAAAAACATGCTAAAAATCGACATTTTAGGTGCCAAAAAATCGATATCTCAAATTCAGTCCCAAAACACCCGAAAATTCGATATTTAGAGGTCCCAGAAGCGATCTGTACATGCCTACTCCGTGTTAGAGTATTTTCAAAATACATGCTCAAAACATACTGAAAATCGATCTTTTAGGTGCCCAAAAGTCGATATGTGCATGCATCTTCTGTACCCGTTTATATCTCAAATTCTGGCCCTAAACACCCGAAAATTCGATATTTTGGGGTCCCAGAAGCGATCTGTACATGCCTACTCCGTGTTAGAGTATTTTCAAAATTCAGGCCCAAAACATGCTGAAAATCGATATTTTTCGTGCCCAAAGTCAATATGTGCATGTATCTTCTGTACCCGTTTATATCTCAAATTCAGGCTCAAAACACCCGAAAATTCAATATTTTGGGGTCCTAGAAGCAATCTGTACATGCCTACTCAGTGCTAGAATATTTTCAAAATATAGGCTAAAAACATGCTAAAAATCGATCTTTTAGGTGCCAAAAAGTCGATATCTCAAATTCAGTCCCAAAACACCCGAAAATTCGATATTTAGGGGTCCCATAAGCGATCTGTACATGCCTACTCCGTGTTAGAGTATTTTCAAAATACATGCTCAAAACATACTGACAATCGATCTTTTAGGTGCACAAAAGTCGATATGTGCATGCATCTTCAGTACCCGTTTATATCTCAAATGCAGGCTCAAAACACCCGAAAATTCAATATTTTGGGGTCCCAGAAGCAATCTGTACATGCCTACTCAGTGTTAGAGTATTTTCAAAATACATGCCCAAAACATGCTGAAAATCGATATTTTAGATGCCCAAAGTCAATATGTGCATGTATCTTCTGTACCCGTTTATATCTCAAATTCAGGCTCAAAACACCCGAAAATTCAATATTTTGGGGTCCCAGAAGCAATCTGTACAGTGCTAGAATATTTTCAAAATATAGGCTAAAAACATGCAAAAAATCGACATTTTAGGTGCCAAAAAATCGATATCTCAAATTCAGTCCCAAAATACATTCCCAAAACATGCTGAAAATCGATATTTTAGATGCCAAATGTCAATATGTGCATGTATCTTCTGTACCCGTTTATATCTCTAATTCAGGCTCAAAACACCCGAAAATTCAATATTTTGGGGTCCCAGAAGCAATCTGTACATTCCTACACAGTGCTAGAATATTTTCAAAATATAGGCTAAAAACATGCTAAAAATCGACATTTTAGGTGCCAAAAAATCGATATCTCAAATTCAGTCCCAAAACACCCGAAAATTCGATATTTAGAGGTCCCAGAAGGTATCTGTACATTCCTACTCCGTGTTAGAGTATTTTCAAAATACAGGCCAAAAACATACTGAAAATCGATCTTTTAGGTGCCCAAAAGTCGATATGTGCATGCATCTTCTGCACCCGTTTATATCTCAAATTCTGGCCCTAAACACCCGAAAATTCGATATTTTGGGGTCCCAGAAGCGATCTGTACATGCCTACACCGTGTTAGATTATTTTCAAAATTAAAGCCCAAAACATGCTGAAAATCGATATTTTTGGTGCCCAAAGTCAATATGTGCATGTATCTTCTGTACCCGTTTATATCTCAAATTCAGGCTCAAAACACCCGAAAATTCAATATTTTGGGGTCCCAGAAGCAATCTGTACATGCCTACACAGTGCTAGAATATTTTCAAAATATAGGCTAAAAACATGCTAAAAATCGACATTTTAGGTGCCAAAAAATCGATATCTCAAATTCAGTCCCAAAACACCGAAAATTCGATATTTAGAGGTCCCAGAAGGTATCTGTACATGCTTACTCCGTGTTAGAGTATTTTCAAAATTCAAGCCAAAAACATACTGAAAATCGATCTTTTAGGTGCCCAAAAGTCGATATGTGCATGCATCTTCTGTAAACGTTTATATCTCAAAATCTGGCCCTAAACACCCGAAAATTCGATATTTTGGGGTCCCAGAAGCGATCTGTACATGCCTACTCCGTGTTAGAGTATTTTCAAAATTCTAGCCCAAAACATGCTGAAAATCGATATTTTTGGTGCCCAAAGTCAATATGTGCATGTATCTTCTGTACCCGTTTATATCTCAAATTCAGGCTCAAAACACCCGAAAATTCAATATTTTGGGGTCCCAGAAGCAATCTGTACATGCTTACTCAGTGCTAGAATATTTTCAAAATATAGGGTAAAAACATGCTAAAAATCGATCTTTTAGGTGCCAAATAGTCGATATCTCAAATTCAGTCCCAAAACACCCGAAAATTCGATATTTAGGGGTCCCAGAAGCGATCTGTACATGCCTACTCCGTTTTAGAGTATTTTCAAAATACAGGCCCAAAACATGCTGAAAATCGATATTTTAGATGCCCAAAGTCAATATGTGCATGTATCTTCTGTACCTGTTTATATCTCAAATTCAGGCTCAAAACACCCGAAAATTCAATATTTTGGGGTCCCAGAAGCAATCTGTACATGCCTACACAGTGCTTGAATATTTTCAAAATATAGGCTAAAAACATGCTAAAAATCGACATTTTAGGTGCCAAAAAATCGATATCTCAAATTCAGTCCCAAAACACCCGAAAATTCGATATTTAGAGGTCCCAGAAGGTATCTGTACATGCTTACTCCGTGTTAGAGTATTTTCAAAATACAGGCCAAAAACATACTGAAAATCGATCTTTTAGGTGCCAAAAAGTCGATATCTCAAATTCAGTCCCAAAACACCCGAAAATTCGATATTTAGGGGTCCCAGTAGCGATCTGTACATGCCTACTTCGTGTTAGAGTATTTTCAAAATACATGCTCAAAACATACTGAAAATCGATCTTTTAGGTGCACAAAAGTCGATATGTGCATGCATCTTCAGTACCCGTTTATATCTCAAATTCAGGCTCAAAACACCCGAAAATTCAATATTTTGGGGTCCCAGAAGCAATCTGTACATGCCTACTCAGTGTTAGAGTATTTTTAAAATACAGGCCCAAAACATGCTGAAAATCGATATTTTAGATGCCCAAAGTCAATATGTGCATGTATCTTCTGTACCCGTTTATATCTCAAATTCAGGCTCGAAACACCCGAAAATTCAATATTTTGGGGTCCCAGAAGCAATCTGTACATTCCTACACAGTGCTAGAATATTTTCAAAATATAGGCTAAAAACATGCTAAAAATCGACATTTTAGGTGCCAAAAAATCGATATCTCAAATTCAGTCCCAAAACACCCGAATATTCGATATTTAGGGGTCCCAGAAGGGATCTGTACATGCCTACTCCGTGTTAGAGTATTTTCAAAATACATGCTCAAAACATACTGAAAATCGATCTTTTAGGTGGCCAAAAGTCGATATGTGCATGCATCTTCTGTACCCGTTTATATCTCAAATTCTGGCCCTAAACACCCGAAAATTCGATATTTTGGGGTCCCAGAAGCAATCTGTACATGCCTACTCAGTGTTAGAGTATTTTCAAAATACAGGCCCAAAACATGCTGAAAATCGATATTTTAGATGCCAAAAGTCAATATGTGCATGTATCTTCTCTACCCGTTTATATCTCAAATTCAGGCTAAAAACACCCGAAAATTCAATATTTTGGGGTCCCAGAAGCAATCTGTACATGCCTACACAGTGCTAGAATATTTTCAAAATATAGGCTAAAAACATGCTAAAAATCGACATTTTAGGTGAAAAAATTCAATATTTTGGGGTCCCAGAAGCAATCTGTACATGCCTACACAGTGCTAGAATATTTTCAAAATATAGGCTAAAAACATGCTAAAAATCGACATTTTAGGTGCCAAAAAATCGATATCTCAAATTCAGTCCCAAAACACCCGAAAATTCGTTATTTAGAGGTCCCAGAAGGTATCTGTACATGCCTACTCCGTGTTAGAGTATTTTCAAAATACAGGCCAAAAACATACTGAAAATCGATCTTTTAGGTGCCCAAAAGTCGATATGTGCATGCATCTTCTGTACCCGTTTATATCTCAAATTCTGGCCCTAAACACCCGAAAATTCGATATTTTGGGGTCCCAGAAGCGATCTGTACATGCCTACTACGTGTTAGAGTATTTTCAAAATTCAGGCCCAAAACATGCTGAAAATCGATATTTTTGGTGCCCAAAGTCAATATGTGCATGTATCTTCTGTACCCGTTTATATCTCAAATTCATGCTCAAAACACCCGAAAATTCAATATTTTGGGGTCCCAGAAGCAATCTGTACATGCTTACTCAGTGCTAGAATATTTTCAAAATATAGGGTAAAAACATACTAAAAATCGATCTTTTAGGTGCCAAAAAGTCGATATCTCAAATTCAGTCCCAAAACACCTGAAAATTCGATATTTAGGGGTCCCAGAAGCGATCTGTACATGCCTACTCCGTGTTAGAGTATTTTCAAAATACATGCTCAAAACATACTGAAAATCGATCTTTTAGGTGCACAAAAGTCGATATGTGCATGCATCTTCAGTACCCGTTTATATCTCAAATTCAGGCTCAAAACACCCGAAAATTCAATATTTTGGGGTGCCAGAAGCAATCTGTACATGCCTACACAGTGCTAGAATATTTTCAAAATATAGGCTAAAAACATGCTAAAAATCGACATTTTAGGTGCCAAAAAATCGATATCTCAAATTCAGTCCCAAAACACCCGAAAATTCGATATTTAGAGGTCCCAGAAGGTATCTGTACATGCCTACTCCGTGTTAGAGTATTTTCAAAATACAGGCCAAAAACATACTGAAAATCGATCTTTTAGGTGCCCAAAAGGCGATATGTGCATGCATCTTCTGTACCCGTTTATATCTCAAATTCTGGCCCTAAACACCCGAAAATTCGATATTTTGGGGTCCCAGAAGCGATTTGTACATGCCTACTCCGTGTTAGAGTATTTTCAAAATTCAGGCCCAAAACATGCTGAAAATCGATATTTTTGGTGCCCAAAGTCAATATGTGTATGTATCTTCTGTAACCGTTTATATCTCGAATTCATGCTCAAAACACTCGAAAATTCAATATTTTGGGGTCCCAGAAGCAATCTGTACAGTGCTAGAATATTTTCAAAATATAGGCTAAAAACATGCTAAAAATCGATCTTTTAGGTGCCAAAAAGTCGATATCTCAAATTCAGTCCCAAAACACCCAAAAATTCGATATTTAGTGGTCCCAGAAGCGATCTGTACATGCCTACTCCTTGTTAGAGTATTTTCAAAATACAGGCCAAAAACATACTGAAAATCGATCTTTTAGGTGCCCAAAAGTCGATATGTGCATGCATCTTCTGTACCCGTTTATATCTCAAATTCTAGCCCTTAACACCCGAAAATTCGATATTTTGGGGTCCCAGAAGCGATCTGTACATGCCTACTCCGTGTTAGAGTATTTTCAAAATTCAGGCCCAAAACATGCTGAAAATCGATATTTTTGGTGCCCAAAGTCAATATGTGCATGTATCTTCTGTACCCGTTTATATCTCAAATTCAGGCTCAAAACACCCGAAAATTCAATATTTTGGGGTCCCAGAAGCAATCTGTACATGCCTACTCAGTGCTAGAATATTTTCAAAATATAGGCTAAAAACATGCTAAAAATCGATCTTTTAGGTGCCAAAAAGTCGATATCTCAAATTCAGTCCCAAAACACCCGAAAATTCGATATTTAGGGGTCCCAGAAGCGATCTGTACATGCCTACTCAGTGTTAGAGTATTTTCAAAATACATGCTCAAAACATACTGAAAATCGATCTTTTAGGTGCACAAAAGTCGATAAGTGCATGGCATCATCTTCAGTACCCGTTTATATCTCAAATTCAGGCTCAAAACACCCGAAAATTCAATATTTAGGGGTCCCAGAAGCAATCTGTACATGCCTACTCAGTGTTAGAGTATTTTCAAAATACAGGCCCAAAACATGCTGAAAATCGATATTTTTGGTGCCCAAAGTCAATATGTGCATGTATCTTCTGTACCCGTTTATATCTCAAATTCAGGCTCAAAACACCCGAAAATTCAATATTTTGGGGTCCCAGAAGCAATCTGTACAGTGCTAGAATATTTTCAAAATATAGGCTAAAAACATGCTAAAAATCGATCTTTTAGGTGCCAAAAAGTCGATATCTCAAATTCAGTCCCAAAACACCCGAAAATTCGATATTTAAGGGTCCCAGAAGCGATCTGTACATGCCTACTCCGTGTTAGAGTATTTTCAAAATACATGCTCAAAACATACTGAAAATCGATCTTTTAAGTGCACAAAAGTCGATATGTGCATGCATCTTCAGTACCCGTTTATATCTCAAATTCAGGCTCAAAACACCCGAAAATTCAATATTTTGGGGTCCCAGAAGCAATCTGTACATGCCTACTCAGTGTTAGAGTATTTTCAAAATACAGGCCCAAAACATGCTGAAAATCGATATTTTAGATGCCCAAAGTCAATATGTGCATGCATCTTCTGTACCCGTTTATATCTCAAATTCAGGCTCAAAACACCCGAAAATTCAATATTTTGGGGTCCCAAAAGCAATCTGTACATGCCTACACAGTGCTAGAATATTTTCAAAATATAGGCTAAAAACATGCTAAAAATCGATCTTTTAAGTGCCAAAAAGTCGATATCTCAAATTCAGTCCCAAAACACCCGAAAATTCGATATTTAGAGGTCCCAGAAGGTATCTGTACATGCCTACTCCGTGTTAGAGTATTTTCAAAATACAGGCCAAAAACATACTGAAAATCGATCTTTTAGGTGCCCAAAAGTCGATATGTGCATGCATCTTCTGTACCCGTTTATATCTCAAATTCAGGCTCTAAACACCCGAAAATTCGATATTTTGGGGTCCCAGAAGCGATCTGTACATGCCTACTCCGTGTTAGAGTATTTTCAAAATTCAGGCCCAAAACATGCTGAAAATCGATAGTTTTGGTGCCCAAAGTCAATATGTGCATGCATCTTCTGTACCCGTTTATATCTCAAATTCAGGCTCAAAACACCCGAAAATTCAATATTTTGGGGTCCCAGAAGCAATCTGTACATGCCTACTCAGTGCTAGAATATTTTCAAAATATAGGCTAAAAATATGCTAAAAATCGATCTTTTAGGTGCCAAAAAGTCGATATCTCAAATTCAGTCCCAAAACACCCGAAAATTCGATATTTAGGGGTCCCAGAAGCGATCTGTACATGCCTACTCCGTGTTAGAGTATTTTCAAAATACATGCTCAAAACATACTGAAAATCGATCTTTTAGTTACACAAAAGTCGATATGTGCATGCATCTTCTGTACCCGTTTATATCTCAAATTCTGGCCCTAAACACCCGAAAATTCGATATTTTGGGGTCCCAGAAGCAATCTGTACATGCCTACTCAGTGTTAGAGTATTTTCAAAATACAGGCCCAAAACATGCTGAAAATCGATATTTTAGATGCCAAAAGTCAATATGTGCATGTATCTTCTGTACCCGTTTATATCTCAAATTCAGGCTCAAAACACCCGAAAATTCAATATTTTGGGGGTCCCAGAAGCAATCTGTACATGCCTACACAGTGCTAGAATATTTTCAAAATATAGGCTAAAAACATGCTAAAAATCGACATTTTAGGTGCCAAAAAATCGATATCTCAAATTCAGTCCCAAAACACCCGAAAATTCGATATTTAGAGGTCCCAGAAGGTATCTGTACATGCCTACTCCGTGTTAGAGTATTTTCAAAATCAGGCCCAAAACATGCTGAAAATCGATATTTTTGGTGCCCAAAGTCAATATGTGCATGTATCTTCTGTACCCGTTTATATCTCAAATTCAGGCTCAAAACACCCGAAAATTCAATATTTTGGGGTCCCAGAAGCAATCTGTTCATGCCTACTCAGTGCTAGAATATTTTCAAAATATTGGCTAAAAACATGCTAAAAATCGATCTTTTAGGTGCCAAAAAGTCGATATCTCAAATTCAGTCCCAAAACACCCGAAAATTCGATATTTAGGGGTCCCAGAAGCGATCTGTAAATGCCTACTCCGTGTTAGAGTATTTTCAAAATACATGCTCAAAACATACTGAAAATCGATCTTTTAGGTGCACAAAAGTCGATATGTGCATGCATCTTCAGTACCCGTTTATATCTCAAATTCAGGCTCAAAACACCCGAAAATTCAATATTTTGGGGTCCCAGAAGCAATCTGTACATGCCTACTCAGTGTTAGAGTATTTTCAAAATACAGGCTAAAAACATACTGAAAATCGATCTTTTAGGTGCCCAAAAGTCGATATGTGCATGCATCTTCTGTACCCGTTTATATCTCAAATTCTGGCCCTAAACACCCGAAAATTCGATATTTTGGGGTCCCAGAAGCGATCTGTACATGCCTACTCCGTGTTAGAGTATTTTCAAAATTCAGGCCCAAAATATGCTGAAAATCGATATTTTTGGTGCCCAAAGTCAATATGTGCATGTATCTTCTGTACCCGTTTATATCTCAAATTCAGGCTCAAAACACCCGAAAATTCAATATTTTGGGGTCCCAGAAGCAATCTGTTCATGCCTACTCAGTGCTAGAATATTTTCAAAATATTGGCTAAAAACATGCTAAAAATCGATCTTTTAGGTGCCAAAAAGTCGATATCTCAAATTCAGTCCCAAAACACCCGAAAATTCGATATTTAGGGGTCCCAGAAGCGATCTGTACATGCCTACTCCGTGTTAGAGTATTTTCAAAATACATGCTCAAAACATACTGAAAATCGATCTTTTAAGTGCACAAAAGTCGATATGTGCATGCATCTTCAGTACCCGTTTATATCTCAAATTCAGGCTCAAAACACCCTAAAATTCAATATTTTGGGGTCCCAGAAGCAATCTGTACATGCCTACTCAGTGTTAGAGTATTTTCAAAATACAGGCCCAAAACATGCTGAAAATCGATATTTTAGATGCCCATGTACCTTCTGTACCCGTTTATATCTCAAATTCAGGCTCAAAACACCCGAAAATTCAATATTTTTGGGTCCCAGAAGCAATCTGTACAGTGCTAGAATATTTTAAAAATATAGGCTAAAAACATGCTAAAAATCGATCTTTTAGGTGCCAAAAAGTCGATATCTCAAATTCAGTCCCAAAACACCCGAAAATTCGATATTTAGGGGTCCCAGAAGCGATCTGTACATGCCTACTCCGTGTTAGAGTATTTTCAAAATACATGCTCAAAACATACTGAAAATCGATCTTTTAAGTGCACAAAAGTCGATATGTGCATGCATCTTCAGTACCCGTTTATATCTCAAATTCAGACTCAAAACACCCTAAAATTCAATATTTTGGGGTCCCAGAAGCAATCTGTACATGCCTACTCAGTGTTAGAGTATTTTCAAAATACAGGCCCAAAACATGCTGAAAATCGATATTTTAGATGCCCAAAGTCAATATGTGCATGTATCTTCTGTACCCGTTTATATCTCAAATTCAGGCTCAAAACACCCGAAAATTCAATATTTTGGGGTCCCAAAAGCAATCTGTACATGCCTACACAGTGCTAGAATATTTTCAAAA
The DNA here is from genome assembly GCA_033782935.1 of Petrolisthes cinctipes. NCBI lineage: Eukaryota > Metazoa > Arthropoda > Malacostraca > Decapoda > Porcellanidae > Petrolisthes > Petrolisthes cinctipes. The sequence goes on along the minus strand of JAWQEG010000799.1, from coordinate 316,992 downwards.
TATAGGCTAAAAACATGCTAAAAATCGACATTTTAGGTGCCAAAAAATCGATATCTCAAATTCAGTCCCAAAACACCCGAAAATTCGATATTTAGAGGTCCCAGAAGGTATCTGTACATGCCTACTCCGTGTTAGAGTATTTTCAAAATACAGGCCAAAAACATACTGAAAATCGATCTTTTAGGTGCCCAAAAGTCGATATGTGCATGCATCTTCTGTACCCGTTTATATCTCAAATTCAGGCCCTAAACACCCGAAAATTCGATATTTTGGGGTCCCAGAAGCGATCTGTACATGCCTACTCCGTGTTAGAGTATTTTCAAAATTCAGGCCCAAAACATGCTGAAAATCGATAGTTTTGGTGCCCAAAGTCAATATGTGCATGTATCTTCTGTACCCGTTTAATCTCAAATTCAGGCTCAAAACACCCTAAAATTCAATATTTTGGGGTCCCAGAAGCAATCTGTACATGCCTACTCAGTGCTAGAATATTTTCAAAATATAGGCTAAAAATATGCTAAAAATCGATCTTGTAGGTGCCAAAAAGTCGATATCTCAAATTCAGTCCCAAAACACCCGAAAATTCGATATTTAGGGGTCCCAGAAGCGATCTGTACATGCCTACTCCGTGTTAGAGTATTTTCAAAATACATGCTCAAAACATACTGAAAATCGATCTTTTAGGTGCACAAAAGTCGATATGTGCATGCATCTTCAGTACCCGTTTATATCTCAAATTCTGGCTCAAAACACCCGAAAATTCAATATTTTGGGGTCCCAGAAGCAATCTGTACATGCCTACTCAGTGTTAGAGTATTTTCAAAATACAGGCCCAAAACATGCTGAAAATCGATATTTTAGATGCCCAAAGTCAATATGTGCATGTATCTTCTGTACCCGTTTATATCTCAAATTCAGGCTCAAAACACCCGAAAATTCAATATTTTGGGGTCCCAGAAGCAATCTGTACATGCCTACACAGTGCTAGAATATTTTCAAAATATAGGCTAAAAACATGCTAAAAATCGACATTTTAGGTGCCAAAAAATCGATATCTCAAATTCAGTCCCAAAACACCCGAAAATTCGATATTTAGAGGTCCCAGAAGGTATCTGTACATGCCTACTCCGTGTTAGAGTATTTTCAAAATACAGGCCAAAAACATACTGAAAATCGATCTTTTAGGTGCCCAAAAGTCGATATGTGCATGCATCTTCTGTACCCGTTTATATCTCAAATTCTGTCCCTAAACACCCGAAAATTCGATATTTTGGGGTCCCAGAAGCGATCTGTACATGCCTACTCCGTGTTAGAGTATTTACAAAATTCAGGCCCAAAACATGCTAAAAATCGATATTTTTGGTGCCCAAAGTCAATATGTGCATGTATCTTCTGTACCCGTTTATATCTCAAATTCAGGCTCAAAACACCCGAAAATTCAATATTTTGGGGTCCCAGAAGCAATCTGTAGAGTGCTAAAATATTTTCAAAATATAGGCTAAAAACATGCTAAAAATCGATCTTTTAGGTGCCAAAAAGTCGATATCTCAAATTCAGTCCCAAAACACCCGAAAATTCGATATTTAGGGGTCCCAGAAGCGATCTGTACATGCCTACTCCGTGTTAGAGTATTTTCAAAATACATGCTCAAAACATACTGAAAATCGATCTTTTAGGTGCACAAAAGTCGATATGTGCATGCATCTTCAGTACCCGTTTATATCTCAAATTCAGGGTCAAAACACCCGAAAATTCAATATTTTGGGGTCCCAGAAGCAATCTGTACATGCCTACTCAGTGTTAGAGTATTTTCAAAATACAGGCCAAAAACATACTGAAAATCGATCTTTTAGGTGCCCAAAAGTCGATATGTGCATGCATCTTCTGTACCCGTTTATATCTCAAATTCTGGCCCTAAACAACCGAAAATTCGATATTTTGGGGTCCCAGAAGCGATCTGTACATGCCTACTCCGTGTTAGAGTATTTTCAAAATTCAGGCCCAAAACATGCTGAAAATCGATATTTTTGGTGCCCAAAGTCAATATGTGCATGTATCTTCTGTACCTGTTTATATCTCAAATTCAGGCTCAAAACACCCGAAAATTCAATATTTTGGGGTCCCAGAAGCAATCTGTACATGCCTACTCAGTGCTAGAATATTTTCAAAATATAGGCTAAAAACATGCTAAAAATCGACATTTTAGGTGCCAAAAAATCGATATCTCAAATTCAGTCCCAAATTACCCGAAAATTCGATATTTAGAGGTCCCAGAAGGTATCTGTACATGCCTACTCCGTGTTAGAGTATTTATCAAAATACAGGATAAAAACATACTGAAAATCGATCTTTTAGGTGCCCAAAAGTCGATATGTGCATGCATCTTCTGTACCCGTTTATATCTCAAATTCTGGCCCTAAACACCCGAAAATTCGATATTTTTGGGTTTCCAGAAGCGATCTGTACATGCCTACTCCGTGTTAGAGTATTTTCAAAATTCAGGCCCAAAACATGCTGAAAATCGATATTTTTGGTGCCCAAAGTCAATATGTGCATGTATCTTCTGTTCCCGTTTATATCTCAAATTCAGGCTCAAAACACCCGAAAATTCAATATTTTGGGGTCCCAGAAGCAATCTGTACAGTGCTAGAATATTTTCAAAATATAGGCTAAAAACATGCTAAAAATCGATCTTTTAGGTGCCAAAAAGTCGATATCTCAAATTCAGTCCCAAAACACCCGAAAAACCGATATTTAGGGGTCCCAGAAGCGATCTGTACATGCCTACTCCGTGTTAGAGTATTTTCAAAATACATGCTCAAAACATACTGAAAATCGATCTTTTAGGTGCACAAAAGTCGATATGTGCATGCATCTTCTGTACCTGTTTATATCTCAAATTCTGGCCCTAAACACCCGAAAATTCGATATTTTGGGGTCCCAGAAGCGATCTGTACATGCCTACTCCGTGTTAGAGTATTTTCAAAATTCAGGCCCAAAACATGCTGAAAATCGATAGTTTTGGTGCCCAAAGTCAATATGTGCATGTATCTTCTGTACCCGTTTATATCTCAAATTCAGACTCAAAACACCCGAAAATTCAATATTTTGGGGTCCCAGAAGCAATCTGTACATGCCTACTCAGTGCTAGAATATTTTCAAAATATAGGCTAAAAATATGCTAAAAATCGATCTTTTAGGTGCCAAAAAGTCGATATATCAAATTCAGTCCCAAAACACCCGAAAATTCGATATTTAGGGGTCCCAGAAGCGATCTGTACATGCCTACTCCGTGTTAGAGTATTTTCAAAATACATGCTCAAAACATACTGAAAATCGATCTTTTAGGTGCACAAAAGTCTATATATGCATGCATCTTCAGTACCCGTTTATATCTCAAATTCAGGCTCAAAACACCCGAAAATTCAATATTTTGGGGTCCCAGAAGCAATCTTTACATGCCTACTCAGTGTTAGAGTATTTTCAAAATACAGGCCCAAAACATGCTGAAAATCGATATTTTAGATGCCCAAAGTCAATATGTGCATGTATCTTCTGTACCTGTTTATATCTCAAATTCAGGCTCAAAACACCCAAAAATTCAATATTTTGGGGTCCCAGAAGCAATCTGTACATGCCTACACAGTGCTAGAATATTTTCAAAATATAGGCTAAAAACATGCTAAAAATCGACATTTTAGGTGCCAAAAATCGATATCTCAAATTCAGTCCCAAAACACCCGAAAATTCGATATTTAGAGGTCCCAGAAGGTATATGTACATGCCTACTCCGTGTTAAAGTATTTTCAAAATACAGGCCAAAAACATACTGAAAATCGATCTTTTAGGTGCCCAAAAGTCGATATGTGCATGCATCTTCTGTACCCGTTTATATCTCAAATTCTGTCCCTAAACACCCGAAAATTCGATATTTTGGGGTCCCAGAAGCGATCTGTACATGCCTACTACGTGTTAGAGTATTTTCAAAATTCAGGCCCAAAACATGCTGAAAATCGATATTTTTGGTGCCCAAAGTCAACATGTGCATGTATCTTCTGTACCCGTTTATATCTCAAATTCAGGCTCAAAACACCCGAAAATTCAATATTTTGGGGTCCCAGAAGCAATCTGTACATGCTTACTCAGTGCTAGAATATTTTCAAAATATAGGGTAAAAACATGCTAAAAATCGATCTTTTAGGTGCCAAAAAGTCGATATATCAAATTCAGTCCCAAAACACCCGAAAATTCGATATTTAGGGGTCCCAGAAGCGATCTGTACATGCCTACTCCGTGTTAGAGTATTTTCAAAATACATGCTCAAAACATACTGAAAATCGATCTTTTAGGTGCACAAAAGTCTATATATGCATGCATCTTCAGTACCCGTTTATATCTCAAATTCAGGCTCAAAACACCCGAAAATTCAATATTTTGGGGTCCCAGAAGCAATCTTTACATGCCTACTCAGTGTTAGAGTATTTTCAAAATACAGGCCCAAAACATGCTGAAAATCGATATTTTAGATGCCCAAAGTCAATATGTGCATGTATCTTCTGTACCTGTTTATATCTCAAATTCAGGCTCAAAACACCCAAAAATTCAATATTTTGGGGTCCCAGAAGCAATCTGTACATGCCTACACAGTGCTAGAATATTTTCAAAATATAGGCTAAAAACATGCTAAAAATCGACATTTTAGGTGCCAAAAATCGATATATCAAATTCAGTCCCAAAACACCCGAAAATTCGATATTTAGAGGTCCCAGAAGGTATATGTACATGCCTACTCCGTGTTAAAGTATTTTCAAAATACAGGCCAAAAACATACTGAAAATCGATCTTTTAGGTGCCCAAAAGTCGATATGTGCATGCATCTTCTGTACCCGTTTATATCTCAAATTCTGTCCCTAAACACCCGAAAATTCGATATTTTGGGGTCCCAGAAGCGATCTGTACATGCCTACTACGTGTTAGAGTATTTTCAAAATTCAGGCCCAAAACATGCTGAAAATCGATATTTTTGGTGCCCAAAGTCAACATGTGCATGTATCTTCTGTACCCGTTTATATCTCAAATTCAGGCTCAAAACACCCGAAAATTCAATATTTTGGGGTCCCAGAAGCAATCTGTACATGCTTACTCAGTGCTAGAATATTTTCAAAATATAGGGTAAAAACATGCTAAAAATCGATCTTTTAGGTGCCAAAAAGTCGATATCTCAAATTCAGTCCCAAAACACCCGAAAATTCGATATTTAGGGGTCCCAAAAGCGATCTGTACATGCCTACTCCGTGTTAGAGTATTTTCAAAATACATGCTCAAAACATACTGAAAATCGATCTTTTAGGTGCACAAAAGTCGATATGTGCATGCATCTTCAGTACCCGTTTATATCTCAAATTCAGGCTCAAAACACCCGAAAATTCAATATTTTGGGGTCCCAGAAGCAATATGTACATGCCTACACAGTGCTAGAATATTTTCAAAATATAGGCTAAAAACATGCTAAAAATCGACATTTTAGGTGCCAAAAAATCGATATCTCAAATTCAGTCCCAAAACACCCGAAAATTCGATATTTAGAGGTCCCAGAAGGTATCTGTACATGCCTACTCCGTGTTAGAGTATTTTCAAAATACAGGCCAAAAACATACTGAAAATTGATCTTTTAGGTGGCCAAAAGTCGATATGTGCATGCATCTTCTGTACCCGTTTATATCTCAAATTCTGGCCCTAAACACCCGAAAATTCGATATTTAGGGGTCCCAGAAGCGATCTGTACATGCCTACTCCGTGTTAGAGTATTTTCAAAATTCAGGCCCAAAACATGCTGAAAATCGATATTTTTGGTGCCCAAAGTCAATATGTGCATGTATCTTCTGTACCCGTTTATATCTCAAATTCAGGCTCAAAACACCCGAAAATTCAATATTTTGGGGTCCCAGAAGCAATCTGTACAGTGCTAGAATATTTTCAAAATTTAGGCTAAAAACATGCTAAAAATCGATCTTTTAGGTGCCAAAAAGTCGATATCTCAAATTCAGTCCCAAAACACCCGAAAATTCGATATTTAGGGGTCCCAGAAGCGATCTGTACATGCCTACTCCGTGTTAGAGTATTTTCAAAATACATGCTCAAAACATACTGAAAATCGATCTTTTAAGTGCACAAAAGTCGATATGTGCATGCATCTTCAGTACCCGTTTATATCTCAAATTCAGGCTCAAAACACCCGAAAATTCAATATTTTGGGGTCCCAGAAGCAATCTGTACATGAATTCTCAGTGTTAGAGTATTTTCAAAATACAGGCCCAAAACATGCTGAAAATCGATATTTTAGATGCCCAAAGTCAATATGTGCATGTATCTTCTGTACCCGTTTATATCTCAAATTCAGGCTCAAAACACCCGAAAATTCAATATTTTGGGGTCCCAAAAGCAATCTGTACATGCCTACACAGTGCTAGAATATTTTCAAAATATAGGCTAAAAACATGCTAAAAATCGACATTTTAGGTGCCAAAAAATCGATATCTCAAATTCAGTCCCAAAACACCCGAAAATTCGATGTTTATAGGTCCCAGAAGGTATCTGTACATGCCTACTCCGTGTTAGAGTATTTTCAAAATACTAGCCAAAAACATACTGAAAATCGATCTTTTAGGTGCCCAAAAGTCGATATGTGCATGCATCTTCTGTACCCGTTTATATCTCAAATTCAGGCCCCAAACACCCGAAAATTCGATATTTTGGGGTCCCAGAAGCGATCTGTACATGCCTACTCCGTGTTAGAGTATTTTCAAAATTCAGGCCCAAAACATGCTGAAAATCGATAGTTTTGGTGCCCAAAGTCAATACGTGCATGTATCTACTGTACCCGTTTATATCTCAAATTCAGGCTCAAAACACCCGCAAATTCAATATTTTGGGGTCCCAGAAGCAATCTGTAGAGTGCTAGAAAATTTTCAAAATATAGGCTAAAAACATGCTAAAAATCGATCTTTTAGGTGCCAAAAAGTCGATATCTCAAATTCAGTCCCAAAACACCCGAAAATTCGATATTTAGGGGTCCCAGAAGCGATCTGTACATGCCTACTCCGTGTTAGAGTATTTTCAAAATACATGCTCAAAACATACTGAAAATCGATCTTTTAGGTGCACAAAATTCGATATGTGCATGCATCTTCAGTACCCGTTTATATCTCAAATTCAGGCTCAAAACACCCGAAAATTCAATATTTTGGGGTCCCAGAAGCAATCTGTACATGCCTACTCAGTGTTAGAGCATTTTCAAAATACAGGCCCAAAACATGCTAAAAATCGATATTTTTGGTGCCCAAAGTCAATATGTGCATGTATCTTCTGTACCCGTTTATATCTCAAATTCAGGCTCAAAACACCCGAAAATTCAATATTTTGGGGTCCCAGAAGCAATCTGTACAGTGCTAGAATATTTTCAAAATATAGGCTAAAAACATGCTAAAAATCGATCTTTTATGTGTCAAAAAGTCGATATCTCAAATTCAGTCCCAAAACACCCGAAAATTCGATATTTAGGGGTCCCAGAAGCGATCTGTACATACCTACTCCGTGTTAGAGTATTTTCAAAATACATGCTCAAAACATACTGAAAATCGATCTTTTAGGTGCACAAAAGTCGATATGTGCATGCATCTTCAGTACCCGTTTATATCTCAAATTCAGGCTCAAAACACCCGAAAATTCAATATTTTGGGGTCCCAGAAGCAATCTGTACATGCCTACACAGTGCTAGAATATTTTCAAAATATAGGCTAAAAACATGCTAAAAATCGACATTTTAGGTGCCAAAAAATCGATATCTCAAATTCAGTCCCAAAACACCAGAAAATTCGATATTTAGAGGTCCCAGAAGGTATCTGTACATGCCTACTCCGTGTTAGAGTATTTTCAAAATACAGGCCAAAAACATACTGAAAATTGATCTTTTAGGTGGCCAAAAGTCGATATGTGCATGCATCTTCTGTACCCGTTTATATCTCAAATCCTGTCCCTAAACACCCGAAAATTCGATATTTTGGGGTCCCAGAAGCGATCTGTACATGCCTACTCCGTGTTAGAGTATTTTCAAAATTCAGGCCCAAAACATGCTGAAAATCGATATTTTTGGTGCCCAAAGTCAATATGTGCATGTATCTTCTGTACCCGTTTATATCTCAAATTCAGGCTCAAAACACCCGAAAATTCAATATTTTGGGGTCCCAGAAGCAATCTGTACAGTGCTAGAATATTTTCAAAATATAGGCTAAAAACATGCTAAAAATCGATCTTTTAGGTGTCAAAAAGTCGATATCTCAAATTCAGTCCCAAAACACCCGAAAATTCGATATTTAGGGGTCCCAGAAGCGATCTGTACATGCCTACTCCGTGTTAGAGTATTTTCAAAATACATGCTCAAAACATACTGAAAATCGATCTTTTAAGTGCACAAAAGTCGATATGTGCATGCATCTTCAGTACCCGTTTATATCTCAAATTCAGGCTCAAAACACCCGAAAATTCAATATTTTGGGGTCCCAGAAGCAATCTGTACATGCCTACTCAGTGTTAGAGTATTTTCAAAATACAGGCCCAAAACATGCTGAAAATCGATATTTTAGATGCCCAAAGTCAATATGTGCATGTATCTTCTGTACCCGTTTATATCTCAAATTCAGGCTCAAAACACCCGAAAATTCAATATTTTGGGGTCCCAGAAGCAAACTGTACATGCCTACACAGTGCTAGAATATTTTCAAAATATAGGCTAAAAACATGCTAAAAACCGACATTTTATGTGCCAAAAAATCGATATCTCAAATTCAGTCCCAAAACACCCGAAAATTCGATATTTAGAGGTCCCAGAAGGTATCTGTACATGCCTACTCCGTGTTAGAGTATTTTCAAAATACAGGCCAAAAACATACTGAAAATCGATCTTTTAGGTGCCCAAAAGTCGATATGTGCATGCATCTTCTGTACCCGTTTATATCTCAAATTCAGGCCCTAAACACCCGAAAATTCTATATTTTGGGGTCCCAGAAGCAATCTGTACATGCCTACTCCGTGTTAGAGTATTTTCAAAATTCAGGCCCAAAACATGCTGAAAATCGATAGTTTTGGTGCCCAAAGTCAATATGTGCATGTATCTTCTGTACCCGTTTATATCTCAAATTCAGGCTCAAAACACCCGAAAATTCAATATTTTGGGGTCCCATAAGCAATCTGTACATGCTTACTCAGTGCTAGAATATTTTCAAAATATAGGGTAAAAACATTCTAAAAATCGATCTTTTAGGTGCCAAAAAGTCGATATCTCAAATTCAGTCCCAAAACACCCGAAAATTCGATATTTAGGGGTCCCAGAAGCGATCTGTACATACCTACTCCGTGCTAGAGTATTTTCAAAATACATGCTCAAAACATACTGAAAATCGATCTTTTAGGTGCACAAAATTCGATATGTGCATGCATCTTCAGTACCCGTTTATATCTCAAATTCAGGCTCAAAACACCCGAAAATTCAATATTTTGGGGTCCCAGAAGCAATCTGTACATGCCTACACAGTGCTAGAATATTTTCTAAATATAGGCTAAAAACATGCTAAAAATCGACATTTTAGGTGCCAAAAAATCGATATCTCAAATTCAGTCCCAAAACACCAGAAAATTCGATATTTAGAGGTCCCAGAAGGTATCTGTACATGCCTACTCCGTGTTAGAGTATTTTCAAAATACAGGCCAAAAACATACTGAAAATTGATCTTTTAGGTGGCCAAAAGTCGATATGTGCATGCATCTTCTGTACCCGTTTATATCTCAAATTCTGGCCCTAAACACCCGAAAATTCGATATTTTGGGGTCCCAGAAGCGATCTGTACATGCCTACTCCGTGTTAGAGTATTTTCAAAATTCAGGCCCAAAACATGCTGAAAATCGATATTTTTGGTGCCCAAAGTCAATATGTGCATGTATCTTCTGTACCCGTTTATATCTCAAATTCAGGCTCAAAACACCCGAAAATTCAATATTTTGGGGTCCCAAAAGCAATCTGTACATGCCTACACAGTGCTAGAATATTTTCAAAATATAGGCTAAAAACATGCTAAAAATCGACATTTTAGGTGCCAAAAAATCGATATCTCAAATTCAGTCCCAAAACACCCGAAAATTCGATATTTAGAGGTCCCAGAAGGTATCTGTACATGCCTACTCCGTGTTAGAGTATTTTATAAATACAGGCCAAAAACATACTGAAAATCGATCTTTTAGGTGCCCAAAAGTCGATATGTGCATGCATCTTCTGTACCCGTTTATATCTCAAATTCAGGCCCTAAACACCCGAAAATTCGATATTTTGGGGTCCCAGAAGCGATCTGTACATGCCTACTCCGTGTTAGAGTATTTTCAAAATTCAGGCCCAAAACATGCTGAAAATCGATAGTTTTGGTGCCCAAAGTCAATATGTGCATGTATCTTCTGTACCCGTTTATATCTCAAATTCAGGCTCAAAACACCCGAAAATTCAATATTTTGGGGTCCCAGAAGCAATCTGTACATGCCTACTAAGTGCTAGAATATTTTCAAAATATAGGCTAAAAATATGCTAAAAATCGATCTTTTAGGTGCCAAAAAGTCGATATCTCAAATTCAGTCCCAAAACACCCGAAAATTCGATATTTAGGGGTCCCAGAAGCGATCTGTACATGCCTACTCCGTGTTAGAGTATTTTCAAAATACATGCTCAAAACATACTGAAAATCGATCTTTTAGGTGCACAAAAGTCGATATGTGCATGCATCTTCAGTACCCGTTTATATCTCAAATTCAGGCTCAAAACACCCGAAAATTCAATATTTTGGGGTCCCAGAAGCAATCTGTACATGCCTACTCAGTGTTAGAGTATTTTCAAAATACAGGCCCAAAACATGCTGAAAATCGATATTTTAGATGCCCAAAGTCAATATGTGCATGTATCTTCTGTACCCGTTTATATCTCAAATTCAGGCTCAAAACACCCAAAAATTCAATATTTTGGGGTCCCAGAAGCAATCTGTACATGCCTACACAGTGCTAGAATATTTTCAAAATATAGGCTAAAAACATGCTAAAAATCGACATTTTAGGTGCCAAAAAATCGATATCTCAAATTCAGTCCCAAAACACCCGAAAATTCGATATTTAGAGGTCCCAGAAGGTATCTGTACATGCCTACTCCGTGTTAGAGTATTTTCAAAATACAGGCCAAAAACATACTGAAAATCGATCTTTTAGGTGCCCAAAAGTCGATATGTGCATGCATCTTCTGTACCCGTTTATATCTCAAATTCTGGCCCTAAACACCCGAAAATTCGATATTTAGGGGTCCCAGAAGCGATCTGTACATGCCTACTCCGTGTTAGAGTATTTTCAAAATTCAGGCCCAAAACATGCTGAAAATCGATATTTTTGGTGCCCAAAGTCAATACGTGCATGTATCTACTGTACCCGTTTATATTTCAAATTCAGGCTCAAAACACCCGAAAATTCAATATTTTGGGGTCCCAGAAGCAATCTGTAGAGTGCTAGAATATTTTCAAAATATAGGCTAAAAACATGCTAAAAATCGATCTTTTAGGTGCCAAAAAGTCGATATCTCAAATTCAGTCCCAAAACACCCGAAAATTCGATATTTAGGGGTCCCAGAAGCGATCTGTACATGCCTACTCCGTGTTAGAGTATTTTCAAAATACATGCTCAAAACATACTGAAAATCGATCTTTTAGGTGCACAAAATTCGATATGTGCATGCATCTTCTGTACCCGTTTATATCTCAAATTCAGGCTCAAAACACCCGAAAATTCAATATTTTGGGTTCCCAGAAGCAATCTGTACATGCCTACTCAGTGTTAGAGCATTTTCAAAATACAGGCCAAAAACATACTGAAAATCGACATTTTAGGTGCCAAAAAATCGATATCTCAAATTCAGTCCCAAAACACCCGAAAATTCGATATTTAGAGGTCCCAGAAGGTATCTGTACATGCCTACTCCGTGGTAGAGTATTTTCAAAATACAGGCCAAAAACATACTGAAAATCGATCTTTTAGGTGCCCAAAAGTCGATATGTGCATGCATCTTCTGTACCCGTTTATATCTCAAATTCTGGCCCTAAACACCCGAAAATTCGATATTTTGGGGTCCCAGAAGCGATCTGTACATGCCTACTCCGTGTTAGAGTATTTTCAAAATTCAGGCCCAAAACATGCTGAAAATCGATATTTTTGGTGCCCAAAGTCAATACGTGCATGTATCTACTGTACCCGTTTATATCTCAAATTCAGGCTCAAAACACCCGAAAATTCAATATTTTGGGGTCCCAGAAGCAATCTGTAGAGTGCTAGAATATTTTCAAAATATAGGCTAAAAACATGCTAAAAATCGATCTTTTAGGTGCCAAAAAGTCGATATCTCAAATTCAGTCCCAAAACACACGAAAATTCGATATTTAGGGGTCCCAGAAGCGATCTGTACATGCCTACTCCGTGTTAGAGTATTTTCAAAATACATGCTCAAAACATACTGAAAATCGATCTTTTAGGTGCACAAAATTCGATATGTGCATGCATCTTCAGTACCCGTTTATATCTCAAATTCAGGCTCAAAACACCCGAAAATTCAATATTTTGGGGTCCCAGAAGCAATCTGTACATGCCTACTCAGTGTTAGAGCATTTTCAAAATACAGGCCAAAAACATACTGAAAATCGATCTTTTAGGTGCCCAAAAGTCGATATGTGCATGCATCTTCTGTACCCGTTTATATCTCAAATTCTGGCCCTAAACACCCGAAAATTCGATATTTTGGGGTCCCAGAAACGATCTGTACATGCCTACTCCGTGTTAGAGTATTTTCAAAATTCAGGCCCAAAACATGCTGAAAATCGATATTTTTGGTGCCCAAAGTCAATATGTGCATGTATCTTCTGTACCCGTTTATATCTCAAATTCAGGCTCAAAACACCCGAAAATTCAATATTTTGGGGTCCCAGAAGCAATCTGTACAGTGCTAGAATATTTTCAAAATATAGGCTAAAAACATGCTAAAAATCGATCTTTTAGGTGCCAAAAAGTCGATATCTCAAATTCAGTCCCAAAGCACCCGAAAATTCGATATTTAGGGGTCCCAGAAGGTATCTGTACATGCCTACTCCGTGTTAGAGTATTTTCAAAATACAGGCCAAAAACATACTGAAAATCGATCTTTTAAGTGCACAAAAGTCGATATGTGCATGCATCTTCGTTACCCGTTTATATCTCAAATTCAGGCTCAAAACACCCGAAAATTCAATATTTTGGGGTCCCAGAAGCAATCTGTACATGCCTACTCAGTGTTAGAGTATTTTCAAAATATAGGCCCAAAACATGCTGAAAATCGATATTTTAGATGCCCAAAGTCAATATGTGCATGTATCTTCTGTACCCGTTTATATCTCAAATTCAGGCTCAAAACACCCGAAAATTAAATATTTTGGGGTCCCAAAAGCAATCTGTACATGCCTACACAGTGCTAGAATATTTTCAAAATATAGGCTAAAAACATGCTAAAAATCGACATTTTAGGTGCCAAAAAATCGATATCTCAAATTCAGTCCCAAAACACCCGAAAATTCGATATTTAGAGGTCCCAGAAGGTATCTGTACATGCCTACTCCGTGTTAGAGTATTTTCAAAATACAGGCCAAAAACATACTGAAAATCGATCTTTTAGGTGCCCAAAAGTCGATATGTGCATGCATCTTCTGTACCCGTTTATATCTCAAATTCAGGCCCTAAACACCCGAAAATTCGATATTTTGGGGTCCCAGAAGCGATCTGTACATGCCTACTCCGTGTTAGAGTATTTTCAACATTCAGGCCCAAAACATGCTGAAAATCGATAGTTTTGGTGCCCAAAGTCAATATGTGCATGTATCTTCTGTACCCGTTTATATCTCAAATTCAGGCTCAAAACACCCGAAAATTCAATATTTTGGGGTCCCAGAAGCAATCTGTACATGCCTACTCAGTGCTAGAATATTTTCAAAATATAGGCTAAAAATATGCTAAAAATCGATCTTTTAGGTGCCAAAAAGTCGATATCACAAATTCAGTCCCAAAACACCCGACAATTCGATATTTAGGGGTCCCAGAAGCGATATGTACATGCCTACTCCGTGTTAGAGTATTTTCAAAATACATGCTCAAAACATACTGAAAATAGATCTTTTAGGTGCACAAAAGTCGATATGTGCATGCATCTTCAGTACCCGTTTATATCTCAAATTCTGGCTCAAAACACACGAAAATTCAATATTTTGGGGTCCCAGAAGCGATCTGTACATGCCTACTCAGTGTTAGAGTATTTTCAAAATACAGGCCCAAAACATGCTGAAAATCGATATTTTAGATGCCCAAAGTCAATATGTGCATGTATCTTCTGTACCCGTTTATATCTCAAATTCAGGCTCAAAACACCCGAAAATTCAATATTTTGGGGTCCCAGAAGCAATCTGTACATGCCTACACAGTGCTAGAATATTTTCAAAATATAGGCTAAAAACATGCTAAAAATCGACATTTTAGGTGCCAAAAAATCGATATTTCAAATTCAGTCCCAAAACACCCGAAAATTCGATATTTAGAGGTCCCAGAAGGTATCTGTACATGCCTACTCCGTGTTAGAGTATTTTCAAAATACAGGCCAAAAACATACTGAAAATCGATCTTTTAGGTGCCCAAAAGTCGATATGTGCATGCATCTTCTGTACCCGTTTATATCTCAAATTCTGGCCCTAAACACCCGAAAATTCGATATTTTGGGGTCCCAGAAGCGATCTGTACATGCCTACTCCGTGTTAGAGTATTTTCAAAATTCAGGCCCAAAACATGCTGAAAATCGATAGTTTTGGTGCACAAAGTCAATATGTGCATGTATCTTCTGTACCCGTTTATATCTCAAATTCAGGCTCAAAACACCCGAAAATTCAATATTTTGGGGTCCCAGAAGCAATCTGTACATGCCTACTCAGTGCTAGAATATTTTCAAAATATAGGCTAAAAATATGCTAAAAATCGATCTTTTAGGTGCCAAAAAGTCGATATCTCAAATTCAGTCCCAAAACACCCGAAAATTCGATATTTAGGGGTCCCAGAAGCGATATGTACATGCCTACTCCGTGTTAGAGTATTTTCAAAATACATGCTCAAAACATACTGAAAATAGATCTTTTAGGTGCACAAAAGTCGATATGTGCATGCATCTTCAGTACCCGTTTATATCTCAAATTCAGGCTCAAAACACACGAAAATTCAATATTTTGGGGTCCCAAAAGCGATCTGTACATGCCTACTCCGTGTTAGAGTATTTTCAAAATTCAGGCCCAAAACATGCTGAAAATCGATAGTTTTGGTGCCCAAAGTCAATATGTGCATGTATCTTCTGTACCCGTTTATATCTCAAATTCAGGCTCAAAACACCCGAAAATTCAATATTTTGGGGTCCCAGAAGCAATCTGTACATGCCTACTCAGTGCTAGAATATTTTCAAAATATAGGCTAAAAATATGCTAAAAATCGATCTTTTAGGTGCCAAAAAGTCGATATCTCAAATTCAGTCCCAAAACACCCGAAAATTCGATATTTAGGGGTCCCAGAAGCGATATGTACATGCCTACTCCGTGTTAGAGTATTTTCAAAATACATGCTCAAAACATACTGAAAATAGATCTTTTAGGTGCACAAAAGTCGATATGTGCATGCATCTTCAGTACCCGTTTATATCTCAAATTCAGGCTCAAAACACACGAAAATTCAATATTTTGGGGTCCCAGAAGCGATCTGTACATGCCTACTCAGTGTTAGAGTATTTTCAAAATACAGGCCCAAAACATGCTGAAAATCGATATTTTAGATGCCCAAAGTCAATATGTGCATGTATCTTCTGTACCCGTTTATATCTGAAATTCAGGCTCAAAACACCCGAAAATTCAATATTTTGGGGTCCCAGAAGCAATCTGTACATGCCTACACAGTGCTAGAATATTTTCAAAATATAGGCTAAAAACATGCTAAAAATCGACATTTTAGGTGTCAAAAAATCGATATCTCAAATTCAGTCCCAAAACACCCGAAAATTCGATATTTAGAGGTCCCAGAAGGTATCTGTACATGCCTACTCCGTGTTAGAGTATTTTCAAAATACAGGCCAAAAACATACTGAAAATCGATCTTTTAGGTGCCCAAAAGTCGATATGTGCATGCATCTTCTGTACCCGTTTATATCTCAAATTCTGGCCCTAAACACCCGAAAATTCGATATTTTGGGGTCCCAGAAGCGATCTGTACATGCCTACTCCGTGTTAGAGTATTTTCAAAATTCAGGCCCAAAACATGCTGAAAATCGATATTTTAGATGCCCAAAGTCAATATATGCATGTATCTTCTGTACCCGTTTATATCTCAAATTCAGGCTCAAAACACCCGAAAATTCAATATTTTGGGGTCCCAGAAGCAATCTGTACATGCCTACACAGTGCTAGAATATTTTCAAAATATAGGCTAAAAACATGCTAAAAATCGACATTTTAGGTGCCAAAAAATCGATTTCTCAAATTCAGTCCCAAAACACCCGAAAATTCGATATTTAGAGGTCCCAGAAGGTATCTGTACATGCCTACTCCGTGTTAGAGTATTTTCAAAATACAGGCCAAAAAACATACTGAAAATCGATCTTTTAGGTGCACAAAAGTCGATATGTGCATGCATCTTCTGTACCCGTTTATATCTCAAATTCTGGCCCTAAACACCCGAAAATTCGATATTTTGGGGTCCCAGAAGCGATCTGTACATGCCTACTCCGTGTTAGAGTATTTTCAAAATTCAGGCCCAAAACATGCTAAAAATCGATATTTTTGGTGCCCAAAGTCAATATGTGCATGTATCTTCTGTACCCGTTTATATCACAAATTCAGGCTCAAAACACCCGAAAATTCAATATTTTGGGGTCCCGGAAGCAATCTGTACAGTGCTAGAATATTTTCAAAATATAGGCTAAAAACATGCTAAAAATCGATCTTTTAGGTGCCAAAAAGTCGATATCTCAAATTCAGTCCCAAAACAATGGAAAATTCGATATTTAGGGGTCCCAGAAGCGATCTGTACATGCCTACTCCGTGTTAGAGTATTTTCAAAATACATGCTCAAAACATACTGAAAATCGATCTTTTAGGTGCACAAAAGTCGATATGTGCATGCATCTTCAGTACCCGTTTATATCTCAAATTCAGGCTCAAAACACCCGAAAATTCAATATTTTGGGGTACCAGAAGCAATCTGTACATGCCTACTCAGTGTTAGAGTATTTTCAAAATACAGACCCAAAACATGCTGAAAATCGATATTTTAGATGCCCAAAGTCAATATGTGCATGTATCTTCTGTACCCGTTTATATCTCAAATTCAGGCTCAAAACACCCGAAAATTCAATATTTTGGGGTCCCAGAAGCAATCTGTACATGCCTACACAGTGCTAGAATATTTTCAAAATATAGGCTAAAAACATGCTAAAAATCGACATTTGAAGGTGCCAAAAAATCGATATCTCAAATTCAGTCCCAAAACACCCGAAAATTAGATTTTTAGAGGTCCCAGAAGGTATCTGTACATGCCTACTCCGTGTTAGAGTATTTTCAAAATACAGGCCAAAAACATACTGAAAATCGATCTTTTAGGTGCCCAAAAGTCGATATGTGCATGCATCTTCTGTACCCGTTTATATCTCAAATTCTGGCCCTAAACACCCGAAAATTCGATATTTTGGGGTCCCAGAAGCGATCTGTACATGCCTACTCCGTGTTAGAGTATTTTCAAAATTCAGGCCCAAAACATGCTGAAAATCGATATTTTTGGTGCCCAAAGACAATATGTGTATGTATCTTCTGTACCCGTTTATATCACAAATTCAGGCTCAAAACACCCGAAAATTCAATATTTTGGGGTCCCGGAAGCAATCTGTACAGTGCTAGAATATTTTCAAAATATAGGCTAAAAACATGCTAAAAATCGATCTTTTAGGTGCCAAAAAGTCGATATCACAAATTCAGTCCTAAAACACCCGAAAATTCGATATTTAGGGGTCCCAGAAGCGATCTGTACATGCCTACTCCGTATTAGAGTATTTTCAAAATACATGCTCAAAACATACGGAAAATCGATCTTTTAGGTGCACAAAAGTCGATATGTGCATGCATCTTCAGTACCCGTTTATATCTCAAATTCAGGCTCAAAACACCCGAAAATTCAATATTTTGGGGTCCCAGAAGCAATCTGTACATGCCTACTCAGTGTTAGAGTATTTTCAAAATACAGGCCAAAAACATACTGAAAATCGATCTTTTAGGTGCCCAAAGTCAATATGTGCATGTATCTTCTGTACCCGTTTATATCTCAAATTCAGGCTCAAAACACCCGAAAATTCAATATTTTGGGGTCCCAGAAGCAATCTGTACATGCCTACACAGTGCTAGAATATTTTCAAAATATAGGCTAAAAACATGCTAAAAATCGATCTTTTAGGTGCCAAAAAGTCGATATCTCAAATTCAGTCCCAAAACACCCGAAAATTCGATATTTAGGGGTCCCAGAAGCGATCTGTACATGCCTAGGCACTCCGTGTTAGAGTATTTTCAAAATACATGCTCAAAACATACTGAAAATCGATCTTTTAGGTGCACAAAAGTCGATATGTGCATGCATCTTCAGTACCCGTTTATATCTCAAATTCAGGCTCAAAACACCCGAAAATTCAATATTTTGGGGTCCCAGAAGCAATCTGTACATGCCTACTCAGTGTTAGAGTATTTTCAAAATACAGGCCCAAAACATGCTGAAAATCGATATTTTAGATGCCCAAAGTCAATATGTGCATGTATCTTCTGTACCCGTTTATATCTCAAATTCAGGCTCAAAACACCCGAAAATTCAATATTTTGGGGTCCCAGAAGCAATCTGTACATGACTACACAGTGCTAGAATATTTTCAAAATATAGGCGAAAAACATGCTAAAAATCGACATTTTTGGTGCCAAAAAATCGATATCTCAAATTCAGTCCCAAAACACCCTAAAATTCGATATTTAGAGGTCCCAGAAGGTATCTGTACATGCCTACTCCGTGTTAGAGTATTTTCAAAATACAGGCCAAAAACATACTGAAAATCGATCTTTTAGGTGCCCAAAAGTCGATATGTGCATGCATCTTCTGTACCCGTTTATATCTCAAATTCTGGCCCTAAACACCCGAAAATTCGATATTTTGTGGTCCCAGAAGCGATCTGTACATGCCTACTCCGTGTTAGAGTATTTTCAAAATTCAGGCCCAAAACATGCTGAAAATCGATATTTTTGGTGCCCAAAATCAATATGTGCATGTATCTTCTGTACCCGTTTATATCTCAAATTCAGGCTCAAAACACCCGAAAATTTAATATTTTGGGGTCCCAGAAGCAATCTGTACATGCCTACACAGTGCTAGAATATTTTCAAAATATAGGCTAAAAACATGCTAAAAATCGACATTTTAGGTGCCAAAAAATCGATATCTCAAATTCAGTCCCAAAACACCCGAAAATTCGATATTTAGAGGTCCCAGAAGGTATCTGTACATGTCTACTCCGTGTTAGAGTATTTTCAAAATACAGGCCAAAAACATACTGAAAATCGATCTTTTAGGTGCCAAAAAGTCGATATGTGCATGCATCTTCTGTACCCGTTTATATCTCAAATTCTGTCCCTAAACACCCGAAAATTCGATATTTTGGGGTCCTAGAAGCGATCTGTACATGCCTACTCCCTGTTAGAGTATTTTCAAAATTCAGGCCCAAAACATGCTGAAAATCGATATTTTTGGTGCCCAAAGTCAATATGTGCATGTATCTTCTGTACCCGTTTATATCTCAAATTCAGGCTCAAAACACCCGAAAATTCAATATTTTGGGGTCCCAAAAGCAATCTGTACAGTGCTGGAATATTTTCAAAATATAGGCTAAAAACATGCTAAACATCGATATTTTAGGTGCCAAAAAGTCGATATCTCAAATTAAGGCCCTAAACACCCGAAAATTCGATATTTAGGGGTCCCAGAAGCGATCTGTACATGCCTACTCCGTGTTAGAGTATTTTCAAAATACAGGCCCAAAACATGCTCAAAATCGATGTTTTAGGTGCCAAGAAGTCGATTTGTGCATGCATCTTCAGTACCCGTTTATATCTCAAATTCAGGCTCAAAACACCCGACAATTCGATATTTTGGGGTCCCAGAAACGATCTGTACATGCCTACTCAGTGCTAGAATATTTTCAAAATATAGGCTCAAATCATGCTAAAAATCGATATTTTAGGTGCGTAAAGGCGATATCTCAAATTCAGGCCCAAAACACCCGAAAATTCGATATTTTGTGTTCCCAGAAGCAATCTGTACATGCCTACTCAGTGCTAGAATGTTTTCAAAATATAGGCTCAAAACATGCTCAAAATCGATATTTTAGGTGCCCAAAAGTCGATATGTGAATGCATTTTCTGTACTCGATTATATCTCAAATTCAGGCTCAAAACACCCGAAAATTCAATATTTTGGGGTCCCAGAAGCAATCTGTACATGCCTACTCAGTGCTAGAATGTTTTCAAAATATAGGCTCAAAACATGCTCCAAATCGATAATTTAGGTGCCCAAAAGTCGATATGTGCATGCATCTTCTGTACTCGTTTATATCTCAAATTCAGGCTCAATACACCCGAAAATTCGATATTTTGTGGTCCCAGAAGCGATCTGTACATGCCTACTCAGTGCTAGAATATTTTCAAAATATAGGCTCAAAACATGCTAAAAATCGATATTTTAGGTGCGTAAAGGCGATATCTCAAATTCAGGCCCAAAACACCCGAAAATTCGATATTTTGGGGTCCCAGAAGCGATCTGTACATGCCTACTCCGTGTTAGGGTATTTTCAAAATACATGCCAAAAACATACTGAAAATCGATATTTTAGATGCCCAAAGTCAATATGTGCATGTTTCTTCTGTACCCGTTTATATCTCAAATTCAGGCTCAAAACACCCGAAAATTCAATATTTTGGGGTCCCAGAAGCGATCTGTACATGCCTACTCAGTGCTAGAATATTTTCAAAATATAGGCTCAAAACATGCTAAAAATCGATATTTTAGGTGCCAAAAAGTCGATATCTCAAATTCAGTCCCAAAACACCCGAAAATTCGATATTTATGGGTCCCAGAAGCGATCTGTACATGCCTACTCCGTGTTAGAGTATTTTCAAAATACAGGCCCAAAACATGCTCAAAATCGATGTTTTAGGTGCCAAGAAGTCGATTTGTGCATGCATCTTCAGTACCAGTTTATATCTCAAATTCAGGCTCAAAACACCCGACAATTCGATATTTTGGGGTCCCAGAAGCGATCTGTACATGCCTACTCAGTGCTAGAATATTTTCAAAATATAGGCTCAAAACATGCTAAAAATCGATATTTTAGGTGCGTAAAGGCGATATCTCAAATTCAGGCCCAAAACACCCGAAAATTCGATATTTTGGGGTCCCAGAAGCAATCTGTACATGCCTACTCAGTGCTAGAATGTTTTCAAAATATAGGCTCAAAACATGCTCAAAATCGATATTTTAGGTGCCCAAAAGTCGATATGTGCATGCATTTTCTGTACTCGTTTAAATCTCAAATTCAAGCTCAAAACACCCGAAAATTCGATATTTTCGGGTGCCAGAAGCGATCTGTACATGCCTACTCAGTGCTAGAATATTTTCAAAATATAGGCTCAAAACATGCTAAAAATCGATATTTTAGGTGCGTAAAGGCGATATCTCAAATTCAGGCCCAAAACACCCGAAAATTCGATATTTTGGGGTCCCAGAAGCGATCTGTACATGCCTACTCCGTGTTAGAGTATTTTCAAAATACAGGCCCAAAACATGCTCAAAATCGATGTTTTAGGTGCCCAAAAGTCGATATGTGCATGCATCTTCAGTACCCGTTTATATCTCAAATTCAGGCTAAAAAACACCCGAAAATTCGATATTTTGGGGTCCCAGAAGCGATCTGTACATGCCTACTCCGTGTTAGAGTATTTTCAAAATACATGCCCAAAACATGCTGAAAATCGATATTTTAGATGCCCAAAGTCAATATGTGCATGCATCTTCTGTACCCGTTTATATCTCAAATTCAGGCTCAAAACACCCGAAAATTCAATATTTTGGGGTCCCAGAAGCGATCTGTACATGCCTACTCAGTGCTAGAATATTTTCAAAATATAGGCTCAAAACATGCTAAAAATCGATATTTTAGGTGCCAAAAAGTCGATATCTCAAATTCAGTCCCAAAACACCCGAAAATTCGATATTTATGGGTCCCAGAAGCGATATGTACATGCCTACTCCGTGTTAGAGTATTTTCAAAATACAGGCCCAAAACATGCTCAAAATCGATGTTTTAGGTGCCAAGAAGTCGATTTGTGCATGCATCTTCAGTACCCGTTTATATCTCAAATTCAGGCTCAAAACACCCGACAATTCGATATTTTGGGGTCCCAGAAGCGATCTGTACATGCCTACTCAGTGCTAGAACATTTTCAAAATATAGGCTCAAAACATGCTAAAAATCGATATTTTAGGTGCGTAAAGGCGATATCTCAAATTCAGGCCCAAAACACCCGAAAATTCGATATTTTGGGGTCCCAGAAGCAATCTGTACATGCCTACTCAGTGCTAGAATGTTTTCAAAATATAGGCTCAAAACATGCTCAAAATCGATATTTTAGGTGCCCAAAAGTCGATATGTGCATGCATTTTCTGTACTCGTTTAAATCTCAAATTCAAGCTCAAAACACCCGAAAATTCGATATTTTCGGGTGCCAGAAGCGATCTGTACATGCCTACTCAGTGCTAGAATATTTTCAAAATATAGGCTCAAAACATGCTAAAAATCGATATTTTAGGTGCGTAAAGGCGATATCTCAAATTCAGGCCCAAAACACCCGAAAATTCGATATTTTGGGGTCCCAGAAGCGATCTGTACATGCCTACTCCGTGTTAGAGTATTTTCAAAATACAGGCCCAAAACATGCTCAAAATCGATGTTTTAGGTGCCCAAAAGTCGATATGTGCATGCATCTTCAGTACCCGTTTATATCTCAAATTCAGGCTAAAAAACACCCGAAAATTCGATATTTTGGGGTCCCAGAAGCGATCTGTACATGCCTACTCCGTGTTAGAGTATTTTCAAAATACATGCCCAAAACATGCTGAAAATCGATATTTTAGATGCCCAAAGTCAATATGTGCATGCATCTTCTGTACCCGTTTATATCTCAAATTCTGGCCCTAAACACGCGAAAATTCATAATTTGGGGGTCCCAGAAGCAATCTGTACTTGCCTACTCAGTGCTAGAATATTTTCAAAATATAGGCTCAAAACATGCTAAAAATCGATATTTTAGGTGCGTAAAGGCGATATCTCAAATTCAGGCCCAAAACACCCGAAAATTCGATATTTTGGGGTCCCAGAAGCGATCTGTACATGCCTACTCCGTGTTAGAGTATTTTCAAAATACAGGCCCAAAACATGCTCAAAATCGATGTTTTAGGTGCCCAAAAGTCGATATGTGCATGCATCTTCAGTACCCGTTTATATCTCAAATTCAGGCTAAAAAACACCCGAAAATTCGATATTTTGGGGTCCCAGAAGCGATATGTACATGCCTACTCCGTGTTAGAGTATTTTTAAAATACAGGCAATAAGCATACTGAAAATCGATCTTTTAGGTGCCCAAAAGTCGATATGTGCATGCATCTTCTGTACCCGTTTATATCTCAAATTCTGGTCCTAAACACCCGAAAATTCAATATTTTGGGGTCCCAGAAGCGATCTGTACATGCCTACTCAGTGCTAGAATATTTTCAAAATATAGGCTAAAAACATGCTAAAAATCGATATTTTAGGTGCCAAAAAGTCGATATCTAAAATTAAGGCCCAAAACACCCGAAAATTCGATATTTAGGGGTCACAGAAGCGATCTGTACATGCCTACTCCGTGTTAGAGTATTTTCAAAATACATGCCCAAAACATGCTGAAAATCGATATTTTAGATGCCCAAAGTCAATATGTTCATGTTTCTTCTGTACCCGTTTATATCTCAAATTCAGGCTCAAAACACCCAAAAATTCAATATTTTGGGGTCCCAGAAGCAATCTGTACAAAATATAGGCTAAAAACATGCTAAAAATCGTTATTTTAGGTGCCAAAAAGTCGATATCTCAAATTAAGGCCCAAAACACCCGAAACTTCGATATTTAGGGGTCCCAGAAGCGATCTGTACATGCCTACTCCGTGTGAGAGTATTTTCAAAATTCAGGCTTAAAACATGCTGAAAATCGATATTTTTGGTGCCCAAAGTCAATATGTGTATGCATCTTCTATACTCGTTTATATCTCAAATTCAGGCTCAAAACACCCGAAAATTCGATATTTTGGGGTCCCAGAAGCGATCTGTACATGCCTACTCAGTGCTAGAATGTTTTCAAAATATAGGCTCAAAACATGCTCAAAATCGATATTTTAGGTGCCCAAAAGTCAATATGTGCATGCATCTTCTGTACCCGTTTATATCTCAAATTCTGGCCCTAAACACCCGAAAATTCAATATTTTGGGGTCCCAGAAGCGATCTGTACATGCCTACTCCGTGTTAGAGTATTTTCAAAATACAGGCCAAAAACATACTGAAAATCGATCTTTTAGGTGCCCAAAAGTCGATATGTGCATGCATCTTCTGTACCCGTTTATATCTCAAATTCTGGCCCTAAACACCCGAAAATTCAATATTTTGGGGTCCCAGAAGCGATCTGTACATGCCTACTCCGTGTTAGAGTATTTTCAAAATTCAGGCTTAAAACATGCTGAAAATCGATATTTTTGGTGCCCAAAGTCAATATGTGTATGCATCTTCTATACTCGTTTATATCTCAAATTCAGGCTCAAAACACCCGAAAATTCGATATTTTGTGGGCCCAGAAGCAATCTGTACATGCCTACTCAGTGCTAGAATGTTTTCAAAATATAGGCTCAAAACATGCTCAAAATCGATATTTTAGGTGCCCAAAAGTCGATATGTGCATGCATCTTCTGTACTCGTTTATATCTCAAATTCAGGCTCAAAACACCCGAAAATTCGATATTTAGGGGTCCCAGAAGCGATCTGTACATGCCTACTCAGTGCTAAAATATTTTCAAAATATAGGCTCAAAACATGCTAAAAATCGATATTTTAGATGCGTAAAGGCGATATCTCAAATTCAGGCCCAAAACCCCCGAAAATTCGATATTTTGGGGTCCCAGAAGCGATCTGTACATGCCTACTCCGTGTTAGAGTATCTATAAAATACAGGCCCAAAACATGCTCAAAATCGATGTTTTAGGTGCCCAAAAGTCGATATGTGCATGCATCTTCAGTACCCATTTATATCTCAAATTCAGGCTCAAAACACCCGAAAATTCGATATTTTGGGGTCCCAGAAGCGATCTGTACATGCCTACTCAGTGCTAGAATATTTTCAAAATATAGGCTAAAAACATGCTAAAAATCGATCTTTTAGGTGCCAAAAAGTCGATATCTCAAAATCAGTCCCAAAACACCCGAAAATTCGATATTTAGGGGTCCCAGAAGCGATCTGTACATGCCTACTCCGTGTTAGAGTATTTTTAAAATACAGGCCATAAACATACTGAAAATCGATCTTTTAGGTGCCCAAAAGTCGATATGTGCATGCATCTTCTGTACCCGTTTATATCTCAAATTCTGGTCCTAAACACCCGAAAATTCAATATTTTGGGGTCCCAGAAGCGATCTGTACATGCCTACTCAGTGCTAGAATATTTTCAAAATATAGGCTAAAAACATGCTAAAAATCGATATTTTAGGTGCGTAAAGTCGATATCTCAAATTCAGGCCCAAAACACCCGAAAATTCGATATTTTGGGGTCCCAGAAGCAATCTGTACATGCATACTCGGTGTTAGTGTATTTTCAAAATACAGGCCCAAAACATGCTCAAAATCGATGTTTTAGGTGCCCAAAAGTCGATATGTGCATGCATCTTCTGTACCCGTTTATATCTCAAATTCTGGCCCTAAACACCCGAAAATTCGATATTTTGGGGTCCCAGAAGCGATCTGTACATGCCTACTCAGTGCTAGAATTATTTCAAAATATAGGCTCAAAACATGCTAAAAATCGATATTTCAGGTGCGTAAAGGCGATATCTCAATTTGAGGCCCAAAACACCCGAAAATTCGATATTTAGGGGTCCCAGATGCGATCTGTACATGCCTACTCCGTGTTAAAGTATTTTCAAAATACAGGCCAAAAACATACTGAAAATCTATCTTTAGTTTCCCAAAAGTCGATATGTGCATGCATCTTCTGTACCCGTTTATATCTCAAATTCTGGCCCTAAACACCCGAAAATTCGATATTTTTGGGTCCCAGAAGCGATCTGTACATGCCTACTCAGTGCTAGAATGTTTTCAAAATATAGGCTCAAAACATGCTCAAAATCGATATTTTAGGTGCCCAAAAGTCGATATGTGCATGCATCTTTTGTACCCGTTTATATCTCAAATTCTGGCCCTAAACACCCGAAAATTTGATATTTAGGGGTCCCAGAAGCGATCTGTTCATGCCTACTCCGTGTTAGAGTATTATCAAAATACAGGCCCAAAACATGCTCAAAATCGATGTTTTAGGTGCCAAAAAGTCGATATGTGCATGTATCTTCAGTATCCGTTTATATCTTAAATTCAGGCTCAAAACACCCGAAAATTCGATATTTTGGGGTCCCAGAAGCGATCTGTACATGCCTACTCCGTGTTAGAGTATTTTCAAAATACATGCCAAAAACATGCTGAAAATCGATATTTTAGATTCCCAAAGTCAATATGTGCATGTTTCTTCTGTACCCGTTTATATCTCAAATTCAGGCTCAAAACACCCGAAAATTCAATATTTTGGGGTCCCAGAAGCAATCTGTACATGCCTACTCAGTGCTAGAATATTTTCAAAATATAGGCTAAAAACATGCTAAAAATCGATATTTTAGGTGCCAAAAAGTCGATATCTCAAATTAAGGCCCAAAACACCCGAAACTTCGATATTTAGGGGCCCCAGAAGCGATCTGTACATGCCTTCTCCGTGTTAAGAGTATTTTCAAAATACAGGCCAAAAACATACTGAAAATCGATATTTTTGGTGCCCAAAGTCAATATGTGTATGCATCTTCTATACTCGTTTATATCTCAAATTCAGGCTCAAAACACCCGAAAATTCGATATTTTGGGGGCCCAGAAGCGATCAGTACATGCCTACTCAGTGCTAGAATGTTTTTAAAATATAGGCTCAAAACATGCTCCAAATCGATATTTTAGGTGCCCAAAAGTCGATATGTGCATGCATCTTCTGTACTCGTTTATATCTCAAATTCAGGCTCAAAACACCCGAAAATTCGATATTTTGGGGTCCCAGAAGCGATCTGTATATGCCTACTCCGTGCTAGAATATTTTCAAAATATACGCTAAAAACATGCTAAAAATCGATATTTCAGGTGCCAAAAAGTCGATATCTCAAATTCAGTTCCAAAACACCCGAAACTTCAATATTTAGGGGTCCCAGAAGCGATCGGTACATGCCTACTCCGTGTTAGTGTATTTTCAAAATTCAGGCCCAAAACATGCTGAAAATCGAGATTTTTGGTGCCCAAAGTCAATATGTGTATGCATCTTCTATACTCGTTTATATCTAAAATTCAGCCTCAAAACACCCGATAATTCGATATTTTGGGGTCCCAGAAGCGATCTGTACATGCCTACTCAGTGCTAGAATGTTTTTAAAATATAGGCTCAAAACATGCTCAAAATCGATATTTTAGGTGCCCAAATGTCGATATGTGCATGAATCTTCAGTACCCGTTTATATCTCAAATTCAGGCTCAAAACACCCAGAAATTCAATATTCTGGGGTCCCAGAAGCAATCTGTACATGCCTACTCAGTGCTAGAATATTTTCAAAATATAGGCTAAAAACATGCTAAAAATCGATCTTTTAGGTGCCAAAAAGTCGATATCTCAAATTCAGTCTCAAACCACCCGAAAATTCGATATTTAGGGGTCCCAGAAGCGATCTGTACATGCCTACTTCGTGTTAGAGTATTTTCAGAATACAGGCCAAAAACATACTGAAAATCGATCTTTTAGGTGCACAAAAGTCGATATGTGCATGCATCTTCTGTACCCGTTTATATCTCAAATTCTGGCCCTAAACACCCGAAAATTCGATATTTTGGGGTCCCAGAAGCAATCTGTACATGCCTACTTCATGTTAGAGTATATTCATAATTCAGGCCCAAAACATGCTGAAAATCGATATTTTTGGTGCCCAAAGTCAATATGTGTATGCATCTTCTGTACTCGTTTATATCTCAAATTCTGGCTCAAAATCCCGAGAATTCGATATTTTGGGGTCCCAGAAGCGATCTGTACATGCCTACTCCGTGTTAGAGTATTTTCAAAATACAGGCCCAAAACATGCTTAAAATCGATATTTTAGATGCCCAAAGTCAATATGTTCATGTATCTTCTGTACCCGTTTATATCTCAAATTCTTACTCAAAACACCTGAAAATTCAATATTTTGGGGTCCCAGAAGCAGTCTGTACATGCCTACTCCGTGTTAGCCTACTCAGTGCTAGAATATTTTCAAAATATAGGCTCAAAACATGCTAAAATCGATATTTTAGATGCGTAAAGGCGATATCTCAAATTCAGGCCCAAAACACTCGAAAATTCGATATTTTGGGGTCCCAGAAGCGATCTGTACATGCCTACTCCGTGTTAGAGGATTTTCAAAATTCAGGCCCAAAACATGCTAAAAATCGATATTTTTGGTGCCCAAAGTCAATATGTGTATGCATCTTCTATACTCGTTTATATCTCAAATTCAGTCCCAAAACACCCGAAAATTCGATATTTAGGGGTCCAAGAAGGGATCTGTACATGCCTACTCCGTGTTAAAGTATTTTCAAAATACAGGCCAAAAACATACTGAAAATCGATCTTTTAGGTGCACAAAAGTCGATATGTGTTTCAAAATTCAGGCCCAAAACATGCTGAAAATCGATATTTTTGGTGCTCAAAGTCAATATGTGTATGCATCTTCTATACTCGTTTATATCTCAAATTCAGGCTCAAAACACCCGAAAATTCGATATTTTGGGGTCCCAGAAGCGATCTGTACATGCCTACTCAGTGCTAGAATGTTTTCAAAATATAGGCTCAAAACATGCTCAAAATCGATATTTTAGGTGCGTATAGGCGATATCTCAAATTCAGGCCCAAAAACACCCGAAAATTCGATATTATGGGGTCCCAGATTCGATCTGTACATGTCTACTCCGTGTTAGAGTATTTACAAAATACAGGCCCAAAACATGCTCAAAATCGATGTTTTAGGTGCCCAAAAGTCGATATGTGCATGCATCTTCAGTACCCGTTTATATCTCAAATTTAGGCCAAAACACCCGAAAATTCGATATTTTGGGGTCCCAGAAGCGATCTGTACATACCTACTCCGTGTTAGAGTATTTTCAAAATCCAGGCCCAAAACATGCTGAAAATCGATATTTTTGGTGCCCAAAGTCAATATGTGCATGTATCTTCTGTACCCGTTTATATCTCAAATTCAGGCTCAAAACACCCGAAAATTCAATATTTTGGGGTCCCAGAAGCAATCTGTACAGTGCTAGAATATTTTCAAAATATAGGCTAAAAACATGCTAAAAATCGATCTTTTTGGTGCCAAAAAGTCGATATCTCAAATTCAGTCCCAAAACACCCGAAAATTCGATATTTAGGGGTCCCAGAAGCGATCTGTACATGTATACTCCGTGTTAGAGTATTTTCAAAATACATGCTCAAAACATACTGAAAATCGATCTTTTAGGTGCACAAAAGTCGATATGTGCATGCATCTTCAGTACCCGTTTATATCTCAAATTCAGGCTCAAAACACCCGAAAATTCAATATTTTGGGGTCTCAGAAGCAATCTGTACATGCCTACTCAGTGTTAGAGTATTTTCAAAATACAGGCCCAAAACATGCTGAAAATCGATATTTTAGATGCCCAAAGTCAATATGTGCATGTATCTTCTGTACCCGTTTATATCTCAAATTCAGGCTCAAAACACCCGAAAATTCAATATTTTGGGGTCCCAGAAGCAATCTGTACATGCCTACACAGTGCTAGAATATTTTCAAAATATAGGCTAAAAACATGCTAAAAATCGACATTTTAGGTGCCAAAAATTCGATATCTCAAATTCAGTCCCAAAACACCCGAAAATTCGATATTTAGAGGTCCCAGAAGGTATCTGTACATGCCTACTCCGTGTTAGAGTATTTTCAAAATACAGGCCCAAAACATGCTGAAAATCGATATTTTTGGTGCCCAAAGTCAATATGTGCATGTATCTTCTGTACCCGTTTATATCTCAAATTCAGGCTCAAAACACCCGAAAATTCAATATTTTGGGGTCCCAGAAGCAATCTGTAAAGTGCTAGAATATTTTCAAAATATTGGCTAAAAACAAGCTAAAAATCGATCTTTTAGGTGCCAAAAAGTCGATATCTCAAATTCAGTCCCAAAACACCCGAAAATTCGATATTTAGGTGCTCCAGAAGCGATCTGTACATGCCTACTCCGTGTTAGAGTATTTTCAAAATACATGCTCAAAACATACTGAAAATCGATCTTTTAGGTGCACAAAAGTCGATATGTGCATGCATCTTCAGTACCCGTTTATATCTCAAATTCAGGCTCAAAACACCCGAAAATTCAATATTTTGGGGTCCCAGAAGCAATCTGTACATGCCTACTCAGTGTTAGAGTATTTTCAAAATACAGGCCCAAAACATGCTGAAAATCGATATTTTAGATGCCCAAAGTCAATATGTGCATGTATCTTCTGTACCCGTTTATATCTCAAATTCAGGCTCAAAACACCCGAAAATTCAATATTTTGGGGTCCCAGAAGCAATCTGTACATGCCTACTCAGTGCTATAATATTTTCAAAATATAGGCTAAAAACATGCTAAAAATCGATCTTTTAGGTGCCAAAAAGTCGATATCTCAAATTCAGTCCCAAAACACCCGAAAATTCGATATTTAGGGGTCCCATAAGGTATCTGTACATGCCTACTCCGTGTTAGAGTATTTTCAAAATATAGGCCAAAAACATACTGAAAATCGATCTTTTAGGTGCACAAAAGTCGATATGTGCATGTATCTTCAGTACCCGTTTATATCTCAAATTCAGGCTCAAAACACCCGAAAATTCAATATTTTGGGGTCCCACAAGCAATCTGTACATGCCT
Organism: Petrolisthes cinctipes; assembly: GCA_033782935.1. NCBI lineage: Eukaryota > Metazoa > Arthropoda > Malacostraca > Decapoda > Porcellanidae > Petrolisthes > Petrolisthes cinctipes. The sequence continues at coordinate 285,448 of JAWQEG010000799.1, read as the reverse complement.
ATACAGTGCTAGAATATTTTCAAAATATAGGCTAAAAACATGCTAAAAATCGACATTTTAGGTGCCAAAAAATCGATATCTCAAATTCAGTCCCAAAACACCCGAAAATTCGATATTTAGAGGTCCCAGAAGGTATCTGTACATGCCTACTCTGTGTTAGAGTATTTTCAAAATACAGGCCAAAAACATACTGAAAATCGATCTTTTAGGTGCCCAAAAGTCGATATGTGCATGCATCTTCTGTACCCGTTTATATCTCAAATTCTGGCCCTAAACACCCGAAAATTCGATATTTTGGGGTCCCAGAAGCGATCTGTACATGCCTACTCCGTGTTAGAGTATTTTCAAAATTCAGGCCCAAAACATGCTGAAAATCGATATTTTTGGTGCCCAAAGTCAATATGTGCATGTATCTTCTGTACCCGTTTATATCTCAAATTCAGGCTCAAAACACCCGAAAATTCAATATTTTGGGGTCCCAGAAGCAATCTGTACATGCCTACACAGTGCTAGAATATTTTCAAAATATAGGCTAAAAACATGCTAAAAATCGACATTTTAGGTGCCAAAAAGTCGATATCTCAAATTCAGACCCAAAACACCCGAAAATTCTATATTTAGAGGTCCCAGAAGGTATCTGTACATGCCTACTCCGTGTTAGAGTATTTTCAAAATACAGGCCAAAAACATACTGAAAATCGATCTTTTAGGTGCCCAAAATTCGATATGTGCATGCATCTTCTGTAGCCGTTTATATCTCAAATTCTGGCCCTAAACACCCGAAAATTCGATATTTTGGGGTCCCAGAAGCGATCTGTACATGCCTACTCCGTGTTAGAGTATTTTCAAAATCCAGGCCCAAAACATGCTGAAAATCGATATTTTTGGTGCCCAAAGTCAATATGTGCATGTATCTTCTGTACCCGTTTATATCTCAAATTCAGGCTCAAAACACCCGAAAATTCAATATTTTGGGGTCCCAGAAGCAATCTGTACAGTGGTAGAATATTTTCAAAATATAGGCTAAAAACATGCTAAAAATCGATCTTTTAGGTGCCAAAAAGTCGATATCTCAAATTCAGTCCCAAAACACCCGAAAATTCGATATTTAGGGGTCCCAGAAGCGATCTGTACATGTATACTCCGTGTTAGAGTATTTTCAAAATACATGCTCAAAACATACTGAAAATCGATCTTTTAGGTGCACAAAAGACGATATGTGCATGCATCTTCAGTACCCGTTTATATCTCAAATTCTGGCCCTAAACACCCGAAAATTCGATATTTTGGGGTCTCAGAAGCAATCTGTACATGCCTACTCAGTGTTAGAGTATTTTCAAAATACAGGCCTAAAACATACTGAAAATCGATATTTTAGATGCCCAAAGTCAATATGTGCATGTATCTTCTGTACCCGTTTATATCTCAAATTCAGGCTCAAAACACCCGAAAATTCAATATTTTGGGGTCCCAGAAGCAATCTGTACATGCCTACACAGTGCTAGAATATTTTCAAAATATAGGCTAAAAACATGCTAAAAATCGACATTTTAGGTGCCAAAAATTCGATATCTCAAATTCAGTCCCAAAACACCCGAAAATTCGATATTTAGAGGTCCCAGAAGGTATCTGTACATGCCTACTCCGTGTTAGAGTATTTTCAAAATACAGGCCCAAAACATGCTGAAAATCGATATTTTTGGTGCCCAAAGTCAATATGTGCATGTATCTTCTGTACCCGTTTATATCTCAAATTCAGGCTCAAAACACCCGAAAATTCAATATTTTGGGGTCCCAGAAGCAATCTGTAAAGTGCTAGAATATTTTCAAAATATTGGCTAAAAACAAGCTAAAAATCGATCTTTTAGGTGCCAAAAAGTCGATATCTCAAATTCAGTCCCAAAACACCCGAAAATTCGATATTTAGGTGCTCCAGAAGCGATCTGTACATGCCTACTCCGTGTTAGAGTATTTTCAAAATACATGCTCAAAACATACTGAAAATCGATCTTTTAGGTGCACAAAAGTCGATATGTGCATGCATCTTCAGTACCCGTTTATATCTCAAATTCAGGCTCAAAACACCCGAAAATTCGATATTTTGGGGTCCCAGAAGCAATCTGTACATGCCTACTCAGTGTTAGAGTATTTTCAAAATACAGGCCCAAAACATGCTGAAAATCGATATTTTAGATGCCCAAAGTCAATATGTGCATGTATCTTCTGTACCCGTTTATATCTCAAATTCAGGCTCAAAACACCCGAAAATTCAATATTTTGGGGTCCCAGAAGCAATCTGTACATGCCTACTCAGTGCTATAATATTTTCAAAATATAGGCTAAAAACATGCTAAAAATCGATCTTTTAGGTGCCAAAAAGTCGATATCTCAAATTCAGTCCCAAAACACCCGAAAATTCGATATTTAGGGGTCCCATAAGGTATCTGTACATGCCTACTCCGTGTTAGAGTATTTTCAAAATATAGGCCAAAAACATACTGAAAATCGATCTTTTAGGTGCACAAAAGTCGATATGTGCATGTATCTTCAGTACCCGTTTATATCTCAAATTCAGGCTCAAAACACCCGAAAATTTAATATTTTGGGGTCCCACAAGCAATCTGTACATGCCTATACAGTGCTAGAATATTTTCAAAATATAGGCTAAAAACATGCTAAAAATCGACATTTTAGGTGCCAAAAAATCGATATCTCAAATTCAGTCCCAAAACACCCGAAAATTCGATATTTAGAGGTCCCAGAAGGTATCTGTACATGCCTACTCTGTGTTAGAGTATTTTCAAAATACAGGCCAAAAACATACTGAAAATCGATCTTTTAGGTGCCCAAAAGTCGATATGTGCATGCATCTTCTGTACCCGTTTATATCTCAAATTCTGGCCCTAAACACCCGAAAATTCGATATTTTGGGGTCCCAGAAGCGATCTGTACATGCCTACTCCGTGTTAGAGTATTTTCAAAATTCAGGCCCAAAACATGCTGAAAATCGATATTTTTGGTGCCCAAAGTCAATATGTGCATGTATCTTCTGTACCCGTTTATATCTCAAATTCAGGCTCAAAACACCCGAAAATTCAATATTTTGGGGTCCCAGAAGCAATCTGTACATGCCTACACAGTGCTAGAATATTTTCAAAATATAGGCTAAAAACATGCTAAAAATCGACATTTTAGGTGCCAAAAAGTCGATATCTCAAATTCAGACCCAAAACACCCGAAAATTCTATATTTAGAGGTCCCAGAAGGTATCTGTACATGCCTACTCCGTGTTAGAGTATTTTCAAAATACAGGCCAAAAACATACTGAAAATCGATCTTTTCGGTGCACAAAAGTCAATATGTGCATGCATCTTCTGTAGCCGTTTATATCTCAAATTCTGGCCCTAAACACCCGAAAATTCGATATTTTGGGGTCCCAGAAGTGATCTGTACATGCCTACTCCGTGTTAGAGTATTTTCAAAATTCAGGCCCAAAACATGCTGAAAATCGATATTTTTGGTGCCCAAAGTCAATATGTGCATGTATCTTCTGTACCCGTTTATATCTCAAATTCAGGCTCAAAACACCCGAAAATTCAATATTTTGGGGTCCCAGAAGCAATCTGTACTCAGTGCTAGAATATTTTCAAAATATAGGCTAAAAACATGCTAAAAATCGATCTTTTAGGTGCCAAAAAGTCGATATCTCAAATTCAGTCCCAAAACACCCGAAAATTCGATATTTAGGGGTCCCAGAAGCGATCTGTACATGCCTACTCCGTGTTAGAGTATTTTCAAAATACAGGCCAAAAACATACTGAAAATCGATCTTTTAGGTGCCCAAAATTCGATATGTGCATGCATCTTCTGTAGCCGTTTATATCTCAAATTCTGGCCCTAAACACCCGAAAATTCGATATTTTGGGGTCCCAGAAGCGATCTGTACATGCCTACTCCGTGTTAGAGTATTTTCAAAATACATGCTCAAAACATACTGAAAATCGATCTTTTAGGTGCACAAAAGTCGATATGTGCATGCATCTTCAGTACCCGTTTATATCTCAAATCAGGGCTCAAAACACCCGAAAATTCAATATTTTGGGGTCCCAGAAGCAATCTGTACATGCCTACTCAGTGTTAGAGTATTTTCAAAATACAGGCCCAAAACATGCTGAAAATCGATATTTTAGATGCCCAAAGTCAATATGTGCATGTATCTTCTGTACCCGTTTATATCTCAAATTCAGGCTCAAAACACCCGAAAATTCAATATTTTGGGGTCCCAGAAGCAATCTGTACATGCCTACTCAGTGCTAGAATATTTTCAAAATATAGGCTAAAAACATGCTAAAAATCGATCTTTTAGGTGCCAAAAAATCGATATCTCAAATTCAGTCCCAAAACACCCGAAAATTCGATATTTAGGGGTCCCAGAAGCGATCTGTACATGCCTACTCCGTGTTAGAGTATTTAAAAAAAAAAAAAAAAACATACTGAAAATCGATCTTTTAGGTGCACAAAAGTCGATATGTGCATGCATCTTCAGTACCCGTTTATATCTCAAATTCAGGCTCAAAACACCCGAAAATTCAATATTTTGGGGTCCCAGAAGCAATCTGTACATGCCTACTCCGTGTTAGAGTATTTTCAAAATTCAGGCCCAAAACATGCTGAAAATCGATATTTTTGGTGCCCAAAGTCAATATGTGCATGTATCTTCTGTACCCGTTTATATCTCAAATTCAGGCTCAAAACACCCGAAAATTCAATATTTTGGGGTCCCAGAAGCAATCTGTACATGCCTACTCAGTGCTAGAATATTTTCAAAATATAGGCTAAAAACATGCTAAAAATCGATCTTTTAGGTGCCAAAAAGTCGATATCTCGAATTCAGTCCCAAAACACCCGAAAATTCGATATTTAGAGGTCCCAGAAGGTATCTGTACATGCCTACTCCGTGTTAGAGTATTTTCAAAATACAGGCCAAAAACATACTGAAAATCGATCTTTTAGGTGCCCAAAAGTCGATATGTGCATGCATCTTCTGTACCCGTTTATATCTCAAATTCTGGCCCTAAACACCCGAAAATTCGATATTTTGGGGTCCCAGAAGCGATCTGTACATACCTACTCCGTGTTAGAGTATTTTCAAAATCCAGGCCCAAAACATGCTGAAAATCGATATTTTTGGTGCCCAAAGTCAATATGTGCATGTATCTTCTGTACCCGTTTATATCTCAAATTCAGGCTCAAAACACCCGAAAATTCAATATTTTGGGGTCCCAGAAGCAATCTGTACATGCCTACTCAGTGCTAGAATATTTTCAAAATATAGGCTAAAAACATGCTAAAAATCGATCTTTTAGGTGCCAAAAAGTCGATATCTCAAATTCAGTCCCAAAACACCCGAAAATTCGATATTTAGGGGTCCCAGAAGCGATGTGTACATGTATACTCCGTGTTAGAGTATTTTCAAAATACATGCTCAAAACATACTGAAAATCGATCTTTTAGGTGCACAAAAGTCGATATGTGCATGCATCTTCAGTACCCGTTTATATCTCAAATTCAGGCTCAAAACACCCGAAAATTCAATATTTTGGGGTCCCAGAAGCAATCTGTACATGGCTATTCAGTAATAGAATATTTTCACAATACAGGCCCAAAACATGCTGAAAATCGATATTTTAGGTTACCAAAGTCGATATATGTATGCATATTCTCTACCCGTTTATATCTCAAATTCAGGCTAAAACACCCGAATATTCGATATTTTTAGTTCCGAGAAGCGATCTTTACATGCCTACACAGTGCTAGAATATTTACAAAAATATAGGCCCAAAACATGCAAAAAATCGATATTTAAGGTGCAAAAAGTCGATATGTGCATGCATCTTCAGTACCTGTTTATATCCCAAATTCAGGCTCAAAACACCCGAAAAATTTGATATTTTTGGGTCCCAGAAGCGATCTGTACATGCCTACTCAGTGCTAGAATTTTTTCATAATATAGGCTCAAAACACGATAAAAATCTATATTTTTCGGTGTCCAAAGTCAATATGTGCATGCATCTTCTGTACCCGTTTATATCCCAAATTCAGGCTCAAAACACCCGAAAATTCGATATTTTTGGGTCCCAGAAGCGATCTGTACATCCCTACTCATTGCTAGAATGTTTTTAAGATACAGACCCAAAACATGCACAAAATCGATATTTTAGGTACAAAAAGTCTATATGTGCATGAATCTTCAGTACCCGTTTATATCACAAATTCAAGCTCAAAACACCCGAAAATTCGGTTTTTTTGGGTCCCAGAAGCGATCTGAACATGCCTACTCAGTGCTGGAATATTTTCAAAATAGAGGCCCAAAACATGCTGAAAATCGATATTTTGGGTGCCTAAAGAAGATATGTGTATGCATCTTCTGTACCCGTTTATATTCCAAAAACAGGCTCAAAACACCCGAAAATTCGATATTTTTGGGTCCCAGAAGCGATCTGTACATTCCTACTCCGTGTTAGAGTATTTTCAAAATAGAGGCCCAATACATGCTGAAAATCGATATTTTAGATGCCCAAAGTCAATATGTGCATGCATCTTCTGTACCCATTTATATCCCAAATTCAGGCTCAAAACACCTGAAAATTCAATATTTTTTGGTCCCAGAAGCATTCTGCACATGCCTACTCAATGTTAGAAAATTTTCATATTACATGCACAAAAACAAGTTGAAAATCGATATTTTAGGTGCACAAAGTCGATATGTGCATGCATCTTCTGTACCCGTTTAATTACCAAATTCAGGCTCAAAACACCCGAAAATTCGATATTTTTGGGGCCCAGAAGCGATCTGTACATGCCTACTCAGTGTTAGATTATTTTCAAAATACAGGCCAAAAACATGCTGAAAATCGATATTTTAGGTGCTCTAAATCGATATGTGCATGTACCTTCTGTACCCGTTTACATCAGAAATTCAAGCTCAAAACATCCGAAAATTCGATATTTTTGGGTCCCAGAAGCGATCTGTATATGCCTACTCAGTGTTAGAATATTTTCAAAATACAATCCCAAAGCATGCTAAAAATCGATATTTTAGATGCCCAAAGTCAATATGTGCATGCATCTTCTATTCCTGTTCATATCCCAAATTAGAACACAAAACACCCGAAAATTCGATATTTTTGGGTGCCAGAAGCGATCTGTACATGCCTACTCCTTGCTAGAATGTTTTCAAGATACAGACCCAAAACATGCTCAAAATCGATATTTTAGAATCTAAAAGTCGATATGTGCATGCATTTTCAGTACCCTTTTATATCTCAAATTCAGGCTCAAAACACCAGAAAATTCGATATTTTTGGGTCCCAGAAGCGATATGTACATGCCTACTCAGTGCTAGAATGTTTTCAAAATATGGGCTGAAAACATGCCACAAATCGATATTTTAGGTGTCCAAAGTCAATATATGCATGCATCTTCTGTACCCATTTGCATCCCAAATTCAGGCTCAAAACACCCGAAAATTCGATTTTATTGGGTCCCATAAGCGATCTGTAGATGCCTACTCAATGTTATAATATTTTAAAAATACAGGACCAAAACATGCCGAAAATCGATAACTTAGGTGTCCAAAGTCGATATGTGCATGCATCTTCAGTACCCGTTTATATCTCAATTTCAGGCTCAAAACACCCGAAGATTCGAAATTTTTGGGTCACAGAAACGATCTGTACATGCCTACTTAGTAATAGAATATTTTCAAAATACACGCCCAAAACATGCTAAAAAATCGATATTTTAGGTGCCCAAAGTCAATATGTGCATGCATCTTCTGTACCCATTTACATACCAAATTCAGGCTCAAAACACCCGAAAATTCGATATTTTTGGGGCCCAGAAGCGATCTGTACATGCCTACTCAGTGTTAGAATATTTTCAAAATACAGGCCAAAAACATGCTGAAAATCGATATTTTAGGTGCCCTAAATCGATATGTGCATGTACCTTCTGTACCCGTTTACATCAGAATTTCAGGCTCAAAACATCCGAAAATTCGATATTTTTGGGTCCCAGAAGCGATCTGTATATGCCTACTCAGTGTTAGAATATTTTCAAAATACAATCCCAAAACATGCTAAAAATCGATATTTTAGATGCCCAAAGTCAATATGTGCATGCATCTTCTATTCCTGTTTATATCCCAAATTAGAACACAAACACCCGAAAATTCGATATTTTTGGGTGCCAGAAGCGATCTGTACATGCCTACTCCTTGCTAGAATGTTTTCAAGATACAGACCCAAAACATGCTCAAAATCGATATTTTAGGGGCTAAAAGTCGATATGTGCATGCATTTTCAGTACCCGTTTATATCTCAAATTCAGGCTCAAATCACCAGAAAATTCGATATTTTTGGGTCCCAGAAGCGATATGTACATGCCTACTCAGTGCTAGAATGTTTTCAAAATATGGGCTGAAAACATGCCACAAATCGATATTTTAGGTTTCCAAAGTCAATATGTGCATGCATCTTCTGTACCCGTTTGCATCCCAAATTCAGGCTCAAAACACCCGAAAATTCGATTTTATTGGGTCCCAGAAGCGATCTGTAGATGCCTACTCAATGTTAGAATATTTTAAAAGTACAGGCCCAAAACATGCCGTAAATCGATAACTTAGGTGTCCAAAGTCGATATGTGCATGCATCTTCAGTACCCGTTTATATCTCAAATTCATGCTCAAAGCACCCGAAGATTCGAAATTTTTGGGTCACAGAAACGATCTGTACATGCCTACTTAGTAATATAATATTTTCACAATACACGCCCAAAACATGCTAAAAAATCGATATTTTAGGTGCACAAAGTCAATATGTGCATGCCTTCTCTGTATCCGTTTATATCACAAATTCAGGCTCAAAACACAAGAAAATTCGATATTTTTCAGGTCCCAGAAGCGATCTGTACATGCCTACTCGATGTTAGAATATTTTCTAAATACAGGCACAAAAACAAATTTAAAATCGATATTTTAGGTGCCCAAAGTCGATATGTGCATGCATCTTCAGTACCCGTTTGTATCTCAAATTCAGGCTCAAAATACCCGAAAATTCGATATTTTTGGGTCTTAGAAGCGATCTGTACATGGCTATTCAGTAATATAATATTTTCAAAATACAGGCCCAAAACATACTGAAAATCGATATTTTAGGTGCCCAAAGTCGATATGTGTATGCATCTTCTGTATCCGTTTATATCTCAAATTCAGGCTGAAACACCCGAAAATTCGATATTTTTGGTTCCGAGAAGTGATCTGTACATGCCTACGCAGTGATAGAATATTTTAAAAAGATAGGACCAAAACATGCTAAAAATCGATATTTTGGGTAATCAAAGTCAATATGTGCATCCATCTTCTGTACCCGTTAATATAAAAAATTCAAGCTCAAAACACCCGAATAATCAATTTTTGAGGGGCCGAGAAGCGATCTGTACATGCCTATTCAATGACGGAATATTTTCGAAATACAGGCCCAAAACCTGCTGAAAATCGTTATTTTAGGTACCCAAAGTCAATATGTGCATGCGTCTTCTTTACCCTTTTATATCCAAAATTCAGGCTCAAAACACCCGAATAATCGATTTTATTTGGGCTCAGAAGCGATCTGTACATGCCTACTCAGTGACAGAAAACTTTTAAAATACAGGCTTAAAACATGCCGAAAATCGATATTTTAGGTGTCCAAAGTCGATATGTGCATGCATCATCTGTACCCGTTTATATCTCAAATTCAGACTCAAAACACACGAAGATTCGATATTTTTGGGTCACAGAAGCGATCTGTACATGCCTACTCAGTAATAGAATATTTTCAAAATACACGCCCAAAACATGCTGAAATCGATATTTTAGGTGCCCAAAGTCAATATGTGCATGCATCTTATGTACCCGTTTATATCACAAATTCAGGCTCAAAACACACGAAAATTCGATATTTTTGGGTCCCATAAAGCGATCTGTACATGTCTACTCAGTGCTAGAATACTTTCAAAATATAGGCCCAAAACATGCTGAAATTCGACCTATTAGGTGCAAAAATACGATATATGCATGCATCTTTTGTACCCGTTCAAATCCCAAATTCAGGCTTAAAACACCCGAAAATATTTTCAAAATATAAGCCGAAAACATGCTAAAAATCGATATTTGTTGTTCAAAAAGTCATTCATGGGTGGTGGGTGTGTGGGTGTCAGTACAGTGCGTGGATAGTTTATATCAACAGTAATTCATGGGGTGGTGGGTGTGTGGGTGTCATTACAGTGCTTGTACTGTTAATATCAAAAGACATTCATGGGGTGGTGGGTGTGTGGGTATCATTACAATGCTTGGACTGTAAATATCAACAGTCATTTATGGGGTGGGTGGTGTGTAGGTGTCATTACAGTGCTTGGACTGTAAATATCAGCAGTCATTCATGGATTGGCGGATGTTTGTCATTACAGTGCTTGAACTGTAAATATCAACTGTCATTCATGGAGTTTGTCAGTGACATTACAAGGGCTTGTACTGTAAATATCAACAGTCATTTATGGGTTGGTGTGTGTGTGTCATTACAGTGCTTGGACTGTAAATATCAACTGTCATTCATGGGGTGTGTCAATGACATTACAGTGCTTGTACTGTAAATATCAACAGTCATTCATGGGTTGGTGGGTGTGGGTGTCATTACAGTTCTTGGACTGTAAATATCAACAGTCATTCATTGGGTGGTGGGTGTTTGTGTTTCATTACAGTGCTTGGACTGTTAATATATATCAACAGTCATTCATGGGGTGGTGGGTGTGTAGCTGTCATTACAGTTCTTGGAGTGTAAATATCAAGTCATTTATGGGGTGGTGGGTGTCATTACAGTGCCTTGACTGTAAATATCAACAGTCATTCATGGGGTGGTGGGTGTGTAGCTGTCATTACAGTGCTTGGACTGTAATTATCAACAGTCATTAATGGAGTGGTGGGTGTCATTACAGTGCTTGGACTGTAAATATCAACTGTCATTCATGGGAAGGTGGGTGTGTGGGTATCATTACAGTGATTGGACTGTATATATCAACAGACATTCATGGGGTGGTCGGTGTGTGGGTGATATTACAGTGCTTGGATTATAAATATTTACCATCATTTATGGGGTTGTGGTTGTGTGGGGGTCATTACAGTGCTTTGACTGTAAATATCAACAGTCATTCATGGGGTGGTGGGTTGTTTGTGTCATTACAGTGCTTGGATTGTAATTATCAACAGTCATTCATTGGGTTTTGGGTGTGTGGGTGTCATTACAGTGCTTGGACTTTAAATACCAACAGTCATTCATGGGATGGTAGGTGACATTACAGTGCTTGTACTGTAAATATGAACATTCATTCATGGGTTGATGTGTGTGTGTGTCATTACAGTGCTTGGACTGTAAATATCAACTGTCATTCATAAGGTGTGTCGGTGACATTACAGTGCTTGTACTGTAAATATCAACAGTCATTCATGGGTTGGTGGGTGTGTTTGCCATTACAGTGCTTGGACTGTAAATATCAACAGTCATTCATAGGGTGGTGGGTGTTTGTGTGTCATTACAGTGCTAGGACTGTTAATATATATCAACAGTCATTCATGGGGTGATGGGTGTGTAGGTGTCATTACAGTGCTTGGACTGTAAATATCAACCGTCATTCATAGGGTGGTGGGTGTCATTACAGTGCTTTGACTGTAAATATCAACAGTCATTCATGGGGTTGTGAGTGTCATTACAGTGCTTGGACTGTACATATTAACAGTCATTCATGGTGTGGTGGGTGTGTCGGTATCATTACATTGCTTGGACTGTAACTATCAATAGTCATTCATGGGTAGGTGGGTGTGTTGGTGTCATTACAGTGTTTGGAGTGTAAATATTAACAGTCATTTATGGGGTGGTGGGTGTGTGGGTGTCATTACGGTGCTTGGACTGTAAATATCAACAGTTATTCATTGGGTGGTGGGTGTGTGGGTGTCATTACAGTGCTTGGACTATAAATATCAATTATCATTAATGCGATGGTTGGTGTGCGGGTGTCATTACATTGCTTTGACTGTAAATATCAACAGTCATTCATAGGGTGGTGGGTGTTTGTGTGTCATTACAGTGCTAGGACTGTTAATATATATCAACAGTCATTCATGGGGTGGTGGGTGTGTAGGTGTCATTACAGTGCTTGGAGTGTAAATATCAACCGTCATTCATAGGGTGGTGGGTGTCATTACAGTGCTTTGACTGTAAATATCAACAGTTATTCATGGGGTTGTGAGTGTCATTACAGTGCTTGGACTGTATATATTAACAGTCATTCATGGGGTGGTGGGTGTGTCGGTATCATTACATTGCTTGGACTGTAACTATCAATAGTCATTCATGGGTAGGTGGGTGTGTTGGTGTCATTACAGTGTTTGGAGTGTAAATATCAATGGTCATTAATGCGATGGTTGGTGTGCGGGTGTCATTACATTGCTTTGACTGAAAATATCAACAGTCATTCATGGGGTTGATGGTGTGTGAGTGTCATTACAGTGCTTGAACTGTCAATATCAACAGTCATTCATTTGGTGGTTGGTGTGTGGGTCACATAACAGTGCATGGAATGTATTTATCAATAGTTATTTATGGGTTGGTGGATGTGTGGGTGTCATTACCGTGCTTAGACAGTAAATATCAACAGTCAATTATGGGGTGGTCAGTGTGTGGGTGTCAATACAGTGCTTGGATTGTAAATATCAACAGTCATTCATGGGGTTTTGGGTTTGTGGGTGTCATTACAGTGTTTGGAGTGTAAATATCAAGTCATTAATGGGGTGGTGGGTGTCATTAAAGTGCTTTGACTGTAAATATCACCAGTCATTCATGGGGTGATGGATGTGTGGGTATCATTACAGTGCTTGGACTGTAAATATCAACAGTCATTAATAGGGTGGTGGGTGTCATTACAGTGCTTGGACTGTAAATATCAACAGTCATTCATGGGAAGGTGGGTGTGTGGGTGTCATTACAGTGCTTGGACTGTAAAGATCAATAGTCATTCATGGGGCGGTTGGTGTGTGGGTGATATTACAGTGCTTGGACTGTAAATATTAACCAACAATCATGGGGTTGTGGTTGTGTGGGTGTCATTACAGTGCTTGGACTGTAAATATCAGCAGTCATTCATGGATTGGTGGATGTGTGTCATTACAGTGCTTGGACTGTAAATATCAACTGTCATTCATGGAGTGTGTCAGTGACATTACAGTGCTTGTACTGTAAATATCAACAGTCATTTATGGGTTGATGTGTGTGTGTCATTACAGTGCTTGGACTGTAAATATCAACTGTCATTCATGGGGTGTGTCAATGACATTACAGTGCTTGTACTGTAAATATCAACAGTCATTCATGGGTTGGTGGGTGTGGGTGTCATTACAGTGCTTGGACTGTAAATATCAACAGTCATTCATTGGGTGGTTGGTGTTTGTGTTTTATTACAGTGCTTGGACTGTTAATATATATCAACAGTCATTCATGGGGTGGTGGGTGTGTAGCTGTCATTACAGTGATTTGACTGTAAATATCAACAGTCATTCATGGTGTTGTGAGTGTCATTACAGTGCTTGGACTGTATATATCAACAGTCATTCATGGGAAGGTGGGTGTGTGGGTATCATTACAGTGATTGGACTGTAAATATCAACAGTCATTCATGGGGTGGTTGGTGTGTGGGTGATATTACAGTGCTTGGATTATAAATATTAACCATCATTCATGGGGTTGTGGTTGTGTGGGTATCATTACAGTGCTTTGACTGTAAATATCAACAGTCATTCATGGGGTGGTGGGTTGTTTGTGTCATTACAGTGCTTGGATTGTAATTATCAACAGTCATTCACGGGGTTTTGGGTGTGTGAGTGTCATTACAGTGCTTGGACTTTAAATACCAACAGTCATTCATGGGATGGTAGGTGACATTACAGTGCTTGTACTGTAAATATCAACATTCATTTATGGGTTGATGTGTGTGTGTGTTAATACAGTGCTTGGACTGTAAATATAAATTGTCATTCATGGGGTGTGTCAATGACATTACAGTGCTTGTACTGTAAATATCAACAGTCATTCATGGTTTGGTGGGTGTGTTTGTCATTACAGTGCGTGGACTGTAATTATCAACAGTCATTCATACGGTGGTGGGTGTTTGTGTGTCATTACAGTGCTTGGACTGTTAATATATATCAACAGTCATTCATGGGGTGGTTGGTATGTGGGTGTCATTACAGTGCTTGGACTATTAATATCAATGGTCATTAATGGGATGGTTGGTGTGCGGGTGTCATTACATTGCTTCGACTGTAAATATCAACAGTCATTCATGGGGTTGATGGTGTGTGAGTATCATTACAGTGCTTGGACTGTCAATATCAACAGTCATTCATGGGGTGGTTGGTGTGTGGGTCACATAACAGTGCATGGAATGTAATTATCAACAGTTATTTATGGGTTGGTGGATGTGTGGGTGTCATTACGGTGCTTAGCCTGTAAATATCAACAGTCAATCATGGGGTGGTCAGTGTGTGGGTGTCAATACAATGCTTGGATTGTAAATATCAACAGTCATTCATGGGGTGGTGGGTGTGTGGGTGTCATTACAGTGCTTGGATTGTAAATATCAACAGTCATTCATGGGGTGGTGGGTGTGTGGGTGTATTTACAGTGCTTGGACTGTAAATATCAATTGTCATTCATGGTGTGTGTGGGTGCTATTACAGAGTTTGGAGTGTAAATATCAACAGTCATTCATAGGTTGGTGGGAATGTGTGTCATTACAGTGCTTGGACTGTAAATATCAACAGTCATTCAACGGGTGGTGGGTGTGTAGGTGTAATTACAGTGTTTGGAGTGTAAATATCAAGTCATTAATGGGGTGGTGGGTGTCATTACATTGCTTTGACTGTAAATATCAACAGTCATTAATAGGGTGGTAGGTGTCATTACAGTGTTTTTACTGTAAATATCAACAGTCATTCATGGGAAGGTAGGTGTGTGGGTGTCATTACAGTGCTTGGACTGTAAATATCAACAGTCATTCATGGGGTGGTGGGTGTGTGGGTGATATTACAGTGCTTGGACTGTAAATATTAACCAACAATCATGGGGTTGTGGTTGTGTGGGTGTCATTACAGTGCTTGGACTGAAAATATCAGCAGTCATTCATGGATTGGTGGATGTGTGTCATTACAGTGCTTGGACTGTAAATATCAACTGTCATTCATTGGGTGTGTAAGTGACATTACAGTGCTTGTACTGTAAATATCAACAGTCATTTATGGGTTGGTGTGTGTGTGTGTCATTACAGTGCTTGGACTGTAAATATCAACTGTCATTCATAGGGTGTGTCAATGACATTACAGTGCTTGAACTGTAAATATCAACAGTCATTCATGGGTTGGTGGGTGTGGGTGTCATTACAGTGCTTGGACGGTAAATATCAACAGTCATTCATTGGGTGGTGGGTGTTTGTGTTTCATTACAGTGCTTGGACTGTTAATATATATCAACAGTCATTTATGGGGTGGTGGGTGTGTAGCTGTCATTACAGTGCTTTGACTGTAAATATCAACAGTCATTCATGGTGTGGTGAGTGTCATTACAGTGCTTGGACTGTATATATCAAAAGTCATTCATGGGGTGGTGGGTGTGTGGGTGTCATTACAGTGGTTGGACTGTAAATATCAACTGTCATTCACGGGGTGTGTCAGTGACATTACAGTGCTTGTACTGTAAATATCAAGTCATTCATGGGTTGGTGGGTGTTTGTGTCATTACAGTGCTTGGACTGTAAATATTAACAGTCATTTATTGGGTGGTGGGTGTTTGTGTGTCATTACAGTGCTTGGACTATTAATATATATCAACAGTCATTCATTAGGTGGTGGGTGTGTAGCCGTCATTACAGAGCTTGGACTGTAAATATCAACTGTCATTCATGAGGTGGTGGGTGCAATTACAGTGCTTTGACTGTAAATATCAATAGTTATTCATGGTGTGGTGAGTGTCATTACAGTGGTTGGACTGTATATATCAACAGTCATTCATGGGGTTGTTGGTGTGCGGGTGTCATTACAGTGTTTGGACTGTAAATATTAACAGTCATTCATGGGGTGGTCAGTGTGAGGGTGTCATTACAGTGCTAGGACTGAAATATCATCAGTTATTCATTGAGTGGTGGGTGTGTGGGTGTCATTACAGTGCATGGACTATATATATCAATGGACATTAATGGGGTGGTGGGTGTCATTACAGTGTTTGGACTGTAAATATCAACAGTCATTCATGGGAAGTTGGGTGTGTGGATGTCATTTCAGTGATTGGACTGTAAATATCAACAGTCATTCATGGGGTGGTTGGTGTGTGGGTGATATTACAGTGCTTGGACTGTAAATATTTACCAACATTAATGGGGATGTGGTTGTGTGGATGTCATTACAGTGCTTGGACTGTAAATATCAACAGTCATTCATGGGGTGGTTGGTGTGTGGGTCTCATTACATTGCATGGAATGTAAATATCAAGAGTCATTTATTGGTTTGTGGGTGTGTGGGTGTCATTACAGTGCTTAGAGTGTAAATATTAACAGTCAATCATGGGGTGGTCAGTGTGTGGTTCTCAATACAGTGCTTGGATTGTAAATATCAACCGTCATTCATAGGGTGGTGGATGTCATTACAGTGCTTTGACTGTAAATATCAACAGTCATTCATGGGGTTGTGAGTGTCATTACAGTGCTTGGACTGTACATATCAACAGTCATTCATGGGGTGGTGGGTGTGTCGGTATCATTACATTGCTTTGACTGTAACTATCAATAGTCATTCATGGGTAGGTGGGTGTGTTGGTGTCATTACAGTGTTTGGAGTGTAAATATTAACAGTCATTTATGGGGTGGTGGGTGTGTGGGTGTCATTACAGTGCTTGGACTGTAAATATCAACAGTTATTCATTGGGTGGTTGGTGTGTGGGTCTCATTATCGTGCTTGGACTATAAATATCAATGGTTATTAATGGGATGGTTGGTGTGCGGGTGTCATTACATTGCTGTAACTGTAAATATCAACAAGCATTCATGGGGTTAATGGTGTGTGTGTCATTACAGTGCTTGGACTGTCAATATCAACAGTCATTCATGGGGTGGTTGGTGTGTGGGTCACATTACAGTGCATAGAATGTAAATATCAACAGTTATTTATGGGTTGGTGGATGTGTGGGTGTGATTACGGTGCTTAGACTGTAAATATCAACATTCAATCATGGGGTGGTCAGTGTGTGGGTGTTAATACAGTGCTTGGATTGTAAATATCAACAGTCATTCATGGGCCGGTGGGTGTGTGGGTGTCATTACAGTGCTTGGTTATTAAATATCAACAGTCACTCATGGGGTGGTGGGTGTGTGGGTGTATTTACAGTGCTTGGACTGTAAATATCAATTGTCATTCATGGTGTGTGTGGGTGCTATTACAGAGTTTGGAGTGTAAATATCAACAGTCATTCAAAGGTTGGTGGAAGTGTGTGTCATTACAGTGCTTGGACTGTAAATATCAACAGTCATTCAAGGGGTGGTGGGTGTGTAGGTGTAATTACAGTGTTTGGAGTGTAAATATTAAGTCATTAATGGGGTGGTGGGTGTCATTACAGTGCTTTGACTGTAAATATCAACAGTCATTCATGAGGTGATGGATGTGTGGGTGTCATTACAGTGCTTGGACTGTAAATATCAACAGTCATTAATAGGGTCGTATGTGTCATTACAGTGCTTGGACTGTAAATATCAACAGTCATTCATGGGAAGGTGGGTGTGTGGGTGTCATTACAGTGCTTGGACTGTAAATATCAATAGTCATTCATTGGGTGGTGGGTGTGTGGGTGATATTACAGTGCTTGGACTGTAAATATTAACCAACATTAATAGAGTTGTGGTTGTGTGGGTGTCATTACAGTGCTTGGACTGTAAATATCAACAGTCATTCATGGGGTGGTTGGTGTGTGGGTGATATTACAGTGCTTGGACTGTAAATATTAACCAACATTAATGGAGTTGTGGTTGTGTGGGTGTCATTACAGTGCTTGGACTGTAAATATCAACAATCATTCATGGGCTGGTGGATGTTCGGGTGTCATTACAATGCTTGAACTGTAAATATGAACAGTCATTCACGGGGTGGTGGGTTGTTGGTGTTATTACAGTGCTTGGATTGTAAATATCAACAGTCATTCAAGGGTTGGTGTGTGTGTGTCATTACAGTGCTTAGTCTGTAAATATCAACTGTCATTTATTGGGTGTGTCAGTGACGTTACAGTGCTTGTACTGTAAATATCAACAGTCATTCATGGGTTGGTGGGTGTGTGTGTCATTACAGTGCTTGGACTGTAAATATCAACAGTCCTTCATTGGATGGTGGGTGTTTGTGTGTCATTACAGTGCTTGGACTGTAAATATGAACAGTAATTTATTGGGTGGTGGGTGTTTGTGTGTCATTACAGTGCTTGGACTGTAAATATATATCAACAGTCATTCATGGGGTGGTGGGTGTGTGGGTGTCATTACAGTGTTTGGACTGTAAATATTAACAGTCATTCATGGGGTGGTCAGTTTGTGGGTGTCATTACAGTGCTAGGACTGAAATATCAACAGTTATTCATTGAGTGGTGGGTGTGTGGGTGTCATTACAGTGCATGGACTATATATATCAATGGTCATTAATGGGGTGGTGGGTGTCATTACAGTGCTTTGACTGTAAATATCAACAGTCATTCATGGGGTGATGAATGTGTGGGTGTCATTACAGTACTTGGACTGTAAATATCAACAGTCATTAATGCGGTGGTGGGTGTCATTACAGTGCTTGGACTGAAAATATCAACAGTCATTCATGGTGTTGTGGTTGTGTGGGTGTCATTACAGTGCTTGGACTGTAAATATCAACAGTCATTAATATGTTGGTGGGTGTGTGGGTGTCATTACAGTGCTTGTATTGTAAATATCAACAGTCATTCATGGGTTGGTGGGTGTGTGTGTCATTACAGAGCTTGTACTGTAAATATCAACAGTCATTCATGGGTTGGTGGGTGTGTGTGTCATTACAGAGCTTGGACTGTAAATGTCAGCAGTCATTCATAGGGTGGTGGACTGTAAATATCAACCATCATTAATGGGGTGGTGGGTGTCATTACAGTGCTTTGTCTGTAAATATCAACAGTCATTCATGGGGTGGTGGATGTGTGGGTGTCAATACAGTGCTTGGACTGCAAATATCAACAGTCATTCATGGGATGGTGGGTGTCATTACAGTACTTGGACTGTAAATATCAACAGTCATTGATGGGGTGGTGGATGTGTGGGTGTCATTACATCTCTTGGACTGTAATTATTAACAGACATTCATGGGGTGGTGGGTGTGTGGGTGTCATTACAATGCTTGGACTCTAAATATCAATGGTCATTGAGGGGTGGTGGGTGTGTGGGTGTCATTACAGTGCTTGGACTGTATATATCAACAGTCATTCATGGGGTGGTGGGTGTGAGGGTGTCATTACAGTGCTTGGACTACAAATATCAATAGTCATTCATAGGGTGGTGGGTGTGAGGATGTCATTACAGTGCTTGGACTGTAAATATCAAATGTCATTCATCGGGTTTGTCGGTGACATTACAGTGCTTGTACTGTAAATATCAACAGTCATTCATGGGTTGGTGAGTGTGTGTGTCATTATAGTGCTTGTACTGTAAAAATAAACAGTTATTCATGGGCAGATGGGTGTTTGTGTGTCATTACAGTGCTTGAACTGTTAATATATATCAACAGTCATTCATGGGGTGGTGGGTGTGTAGGTGTCATTACAGTGTTTTGACTGTAAATATCAACAGTTATTCATGGGGTGGTGAGTGTCATTACAGTGCTTGGACTGTATATATCAACAGTTAATTTTTGGGTGGTAGGTGTGTGGGTGTCATTACAGTGATTGGACTGTAAATATCAACAGTCATTTATGGAGTATTGGGTGTGTGGGTGTCATTTCAGAGCTTGGACTGTAAATATCAACAGTCATTGATGGGATGGGGGGTGTATGGGTGTCATTAATGAGCTTGGACTGTTAATATTAACAGTCATTCATGGGGTGGTCGGTGTTTGGGTGTCATGACATTGCTTGGACTGTAAATATCAAGTTATTCATGGGGTGGTGAGTTTGTGGGTTTTACTACAGTGCTAGGCCTGTAAATATTAAGTCATTCATGGCGTGATGGTGTGTGGGTGTCATTACAGTGCTTGGAATGTAAGTATCAACAGTCATTCATGGGTCGGTATGTGTCATTACAGTGCTTGGACTGTAAATACTAACAGTCATTCATGGGGTGGTGGGTGTTTGGGTGTCATGACATTGTTTGGACTGTTAATATCAAGTTATTCATGATGTGGTGGGTTTGAGTGTTTTACTACAGTGCTAGGACTGTAAATATTAAGTCATTCATGGAATGATTGGTGTGTGGGTGTCATTACAGTGCTTGGACACTGAATATATATCAACAGTCATTAATGGGGTGGTGGGTGTGTAGGTGTCAGTACAGTACTTGAACTGTAAATATCAACCATCATTCATGGGGTGGTGGGTGTCATTACAGTGCTTTGACTGTAAATATCAACAGTCATTCATGGGGTGGTAAGTGTCATTACAGTGATTGGACTGTAACTATCAACAGTCATTCATAGGGTGGTGGGTGTGTGGGTGTCATTACATTGCTTGGACTGTAACTATCAACAGTCATTTATGGGATGGTTATTGTGTATTTGTCATTACAGTGCTTGGACTGTAAATACCAACAGTTATTCATTGGGTGGTGGATGTGTGGGTGTCATTACAGTGCTTGGACTATAAATATCACTGGTCATTAATGGGGTGGTCAGTGTGTGGGTGTCATTACATTGCTTGGATTGTAAATATCAACAAGCATTCATGGGGTTGATGGTGTGTGATTGTCATTCCAGTGCTTGGACTGTCAATATCAACAGTGATTCATGGGGTGGTTGGTATGTGGGTCTCATTACAGTGCATGGAATGTAAATATCAACAGTCATTTATGGGTTGTTGGGTGTGTGGGTGTCATTACAGTGCTTAGACTATAAATATCAACAGTCAATCATGGGGTGGTGAGTGTCAGAGTGTCATTACAGTGCTTGGACTGTAAATATCAACAGTCATTCATGGGGTGGTGGGTGTGTGGGTGTCATTACAGTGCTTGGACTGTAATTATCAACAGTCATTCATGGGGTGGTGAGTGTGTGGGTATCATTACAGTTCTTGTACTATAAATATTAACAGTCATTCATTGGGGGGTGGATGTGTGGATGTTATTACAGTGCTTGTACTGATAATATCAACAGTCATTCATTGGGTGGTGGATGTGTGGGTGTCATTACACTCCTTGGCCTTTAAATATTAACAGTCATTTATGGGGTGGTTAGTGTGTGGGTGTCATTACAGTGCTTGGACTGTAAATATCAACAGTCATTCATGGGGTGGTGAGTGTGTCTGTGTCATTACCGTTCTTGGACTGTAAATTTCAACCATCATTTATTGGGTGGTGGGTGTGTGGGTGTCATTACAGTGCTTGGATTGTAAATATTAACAGTCATCCATTCTGTGGTGTGTGTCATTAGAGTGCTTGGACTGTAAATATCAACAGTCTTTCATGGCGTGGTGGGTGTGTGGGTGTTATTACAGTGCTTGGACTGTAAATATCAACCGTCATTGATTCAATGTTGTGGGTGTGTGAGTGTCATTACAGAGCAAGGACTGTAAATATCAACAGATATTTATGGGGTGGTGGGTGTGTGGGTATAATGAAAGTGCTTGGAATTTAAATATTAACAGTCATTCATGGGGTGGTGAGTTTGTGGGTGTCATTGCAGTTCTTGGACTGTAGATATCAACAGTCATTTATAGTTTGGTGAGTGTGTGAGTTTTATTTCAGTGTTTTGACTGTAAATATCAACAGTCATTCAGAGGGTGGTGGGTGTCATTAGAGTGTTTGGACTGTAAATATTAACAGTCATTCATAGGGTGGTGGGTGTGTGGATGTCATTACAGTGCTTGGACTGAAAATATCAACAGTCATTTATATGGTGGTGGGTGTGTCGGTGTCATTACAGTGCTTGGACTATAAATATCAACCGTCATTTATGGGGTGGTGGGTGTTTGGGTGTCATTACAGTGCTTGGAGTGTAGATATCAACAGTCATTCATAAGCTGGTGGGTGTGTGAGTGTCATTTCAGTGCTTGGACTGTAAATATCAACCATAATTTATTGGGTGGTGGGTGTTGGGGTGTCATTACAGTGCTTGGACTATAAATATCATCAGTCAATTATGGGGTAGTGGGTGTGTGGGTGTCATTACAGTGCTTGGACTGTAAATATCAACAGTCATTCATTGGATGGTGGGTGTATGGGTGTCGTTACAGTGATTTGATTGTAAATATCAACAGTCATTCATAGGGTGGTGGGTATCATTTAAGTGCTTGGACTGTAAATATCAACAGTCATTCATGGGGTTGTGGGTGTGTGGGTGTCATTACAGTGCTTGGACTGTAAATATCAACTATAATTCATGGGGTCATGGGTGTTTAGGTGTCATTACATTGCTTTGACTGTAAATATCAACAGTCATTTATTGGGTGGTGGGTGGCATTACAGTGCTTGAACTGTAAATATCAACAGTAATTCATAGGGTGATGGGTGTGTGGGTGTCATTACAGAGCTTGGAATGTAAATATCAATAGTCATTTATTGGGTAGTGGGTGTGTGAGTGTTATTACAGAGCTTGGACTGTAAATATCAACAGTCATTAATCGAGTGGTGTGTGTGTGGGTGTCATTACAGTGCTTGGACTGTAAATATCAACAGTCATTCTTGGGGTGGTGGTTGTGTGGGTGTCATTACAGTGCTTAGACTGTAAATGTCAACAGTCATTTATGGGGTGGTGGGTGTGAGTGTGTCATTACAGTGCTTGGACTATAAATATCAACCATCATTTATGGGGTGGTGGGTGTGTGGGTGTCATTACAGTGCTTGGACTGTAAATATCAACAGTCATTCATAGGGTGGTGGGTGTGTGAGTGTCATTACAGAGCTTGGAATGTAAATATCAACAGTCATTCATGGGTTGGTGGGTGTTTGGATGTCATTACAGTGCTTGGACTGTAAATATCAACAGTCATTCTTTGGTGGTGGGTGTCTGGGTGTCAATACAGTGCTTTGACTCTAAATATCAACAGTTATTGATGGGGTGGTGGGTGTGTGGGTGTCATTACAGTGTTTTGATTGTAATTATCAACAGTCATTCATAGGGTGGTGTGTGTCATTACAGTGCTTGGACTGTAAATATTAACAGTCATCCATTCTGTGGTGGGTGTCATTAGAGTGCTTGGACTGTAAATATCAACAGTCTTTCATGGGGTGGTGAGTTTGTGGGTGTCATTGCAGTTCTTGGACTGTAGATATCAATCATCATTCATTAGGTTGTGGGTGTGTGGGTGTTATTACAGTGCTTGGACTGTAAATATCAACCGTCATTGATTCATTGTTGTGGGTGTGTGAGTGTCATTACAGAGCTTGGAATGTAAATATCAACAAATATTTATGGGATGGTGGGTGTGTGGGCATCATGAAATTGCTTGGAATGTAAATATCAACAGTAATTCATGGGGTGGTGAGTTTGTGGGTGTCATTGCAGTTCTTGGACTGTAGATATCAATCATCATTCATTAGGTTGTGGGTGTGTGGTTGTCATTACAGTGCTTGGACTGTAAATATCAACAGTCATTTATGGTTTGGTGAGTGTGTGAGTGTTATTACAGTGCTTTGAATGTAAATATCAACAGTCATTCAGAGGGTGGTGGGTGTCATTAGAGGTCTTGGACTGTAAATATTAACAGTCATTCATGGGGTGGTGGGTGTGTGGATGTCATTACAGTGCTTGGACTGAAAATATCAACAGTCATTTATATGGTTGGGGGTGTGTGGGTGTCATTACAGTGCTTGGACTATAAATATCAACTGTTATTTATGGGGTGGTGGGTGTGTGGGTGTCATTACACTCCTTGGACTTTAAATATTAACAGTCATTTATGGGGTGGTGGGTGTGTGGGTATCATGAAAGTGCTTGGACTGTAAATATCAACAGTCATTAATGGGGTGGTGAGTGTGTGGGTGTCATTGCAGTTCTTGGACTGTAGATATCAACCATCATTTATTAGGTGGTTGGTGTGTGGGTGTCATTACAGTGCTTGGACGGTGAATATCAACAGTCATTTATGGTTTGGTGAGTGTGTGAGTTTTATTACAGTGCTTTGACTGTAAATATCAACAGTCATTCAGAGGGTGGTGGGTGTCATTAGAGTGCTTGGACTGTAAATATTAACAGTCATTCATGGGGTGGTGGGTGTGTGGATGTCATTACAGTGCTTGGACTAAAAAAACATCAACAGTCATTTATAGGGTGGTGGGTGTTTCGGTGTCATTACAGTGCTTGGACTATAAATATCAACCGTCATTTATGGGGTGGTGGGTGTTTGGGTGTCATTACAGTGCTTGGAGTGTAGATATCAAAAGTCATTCATAGGGTGGTGGGTGTGTGAGTGTCATTACAGAGCTTGGACTGTAAATATCAACAGTTATTCATGGGGTGGTGGGTGTGTGGATGTCATTACAGTGCTTGGACTGTAAATATCAACAGTCAATCATGGGGTGGTGGGTGTGTGGGTGTCATTACAGTGCTTGGACTGTAAATATCAACAGTCATTCATAGGGTGGTGGGCTTGTGTGTGTCATTACAGTATTTTAATTGTAATTATCAACAGTCATTCATAGGGTGTTGGGTGTCATTAGAGTGCTTGGACTGTAAATATCAACAGTCATTCATGGGGTGGTGGTTGTGTGGGTGTCATTTCAGTGCTTGGACTGTAAATATCAACCATAATTTATGGGGTGGTGGGTGTTGGGGTGTCATTACAGTGCTTGGACTATAAATATCATCAGTCAATCATGGGGTAGTTGGTGTGTGGGTGTCATTACAGTGCTTGGACTGTAAATATCAACAGTCATTCATTGGGTGGTGGGTGTATGGGTGTCGTTACAGTGATTTGATTGTAAATATCAACAGTCATTTATTGGGTGGTGGGTGGCATTACAGTGCTTGGACTGTAAATATCAACAGTAATTCATAGGGTGATGGGTGTGTGGGTGTCATTACAGTACTTGGAATGTAAATATCAACACTCATTTATAGGGTAGTGGGTGTGTGAGTGTTATTACAGAGCTTGGACTGTAAATATCAACAGTCATTAATCGAGTGGTGGGTGTGTGGGTGTCATTACAGTGCTTGGACTGTAAATATTAACAGTCATTCTTGGGGTGGTGGTTGTGTGGGTGTCATTACAGTGCTTAGACTGTAAATATCAACAGTCATTTATGGGGTGGTGGGTGTTAGGGTGTCATTACAGTGCTTGGACTGTAAATATCAACAGTCATGGTGGGTGTCATTACAGAGCTTGGACTGTAAATATCAACAGTCATTCATAGGGATGTGGATGTGTTGGTGTCATTACAGAGCTTGGACTGTAAATATTAACAGAAATTTATGGGGTGGTGGGTGTGTGTGTGTCATTAAAATGCTTGGACTGTAAATATCAACGGTCATTGATGGGGTGGTTGGTGTGTGGGTGTCATTACAGTATTTGGACTGTATTTTCAACAGTCATTCATGGGGTGGTGGTTGTGAGGGTGTCATTACAGTGCTTGAACAACAAATATCAATAGTCATTCATAGGGTGGTGGAAGTGAGGGTGTCATTACAATGCTTGGACTGTAATCATCAACAGTCATTCATGGGGTGTTGGGTGTTAGGGTGTCATTACTGTGCTTGGACAATAAATATCAATAGTCATTCATAGGGTGGTGTGTCTGAGGGTGTCATTACAGTGCTAGGACTGTAAATATCAACAGTCGGTCGTGGGATGGTGGGTGTGTAGGTGTCATTACAGTGCTTGGACTGTAAATATCAACATCCATTTATGGGGTGTTGTGTGTCATTACAGTGCTTAAACTGTAAATATCAACAGTCATTCATGGGGTGGTGGTTGTGAGGGTGTCATTACAGTGCTTGAACAACAAATATCAATAGTCATTTATAGGTTGGTGGATGTGAGGGTGTCATTACAATGCTAGGACTGTAGACATCAACAGTCATTCATGGGGTGGTGGGTGTTAGGGTGTCATTACAGTGCTTGGACTGTAAATATCAACAGTCATTCATGGATTGGTGGGTTTGGGGGTGTCATTACAGTGCTTGGACTGTAAATATCAACAGTCATTAATGGAGTGGTCAGTGTGTGGATGTCATTACAGTGCTTGGATTGTAAATATCAACTGTCTTTCATGGGGTGGTGTTTGTGTGTGTGTCATTACAGTGCTTGGACTGTTAATATATATCAAAGGTAATTCATTGGGTGGTGTGTGTGGAAGTGTCATTACAGTGCTCTGACTGTATATATCAACGATGATTCATGTGGTGGTGGGTGTCATTACAGTGCTTGGACTGTATATATCAACAATCATTCATAGGGTGGTGGGTGTGTGGGTGTCATTACATTGCTTGGACTATGACTATCAACAGTCATTTATGGGGTGGTGGGTGTGTGGGTATCATTACAATGCTTTGACTGTTAATATCAACAGTCATTGATGGGGTGGTGGGTGAGTGGCTGTCATTACAGTGCTTGAACTGTAGATATCAACAGTCATTTATGGGGTGGTGGGTGTGAGGGTGTCATTACAGTGTTTGGACTATAAATATCAATAGTCATTCATAGGGTGGTGGGTCTGAGGGTGTCATTACAGTGCATGGACTGTAAATGTCAACAGTCAGTCATGGGATAGTGGGTGTGTAGGTGTCATTACAGTGCTTGGACTGTAAATATCAACATCCATTTATGGGATGGTAGGTGTCATTACAGTGCTTGGACTGTAAATATCAACAGTCATTCATGGGGTGGTGGATATGTATGTGTCATTACAGGGCTTGGACATCAAATGTTAACAGTCAATCATGGGGTGGTGGGTGTGTGGGTGTCATTACACTGCTTGGACTGTAAATATAAAGAGTCAGTCATGGGGTGGTTGGTGTGTGTGTGTCATTACAGTGCTTGGACTGTAAGTATCAACAGTTACTCATGGGGTGTTGGGAGTGTGGGTGTCATTACAGTGATTGGACTGTAAATATCAACAGTCATTCATGGGGTTGTGGATGTGTGGGTGTCATTACAGTGCCTAGACTGCAAATATCAACAGTCATTAATGGGGTGGTGGTTGTCATTACAGTGTTTGGATTGTAAATATCAACAGTCATTCATTGTTTGGTTGGTGTGTGGGTGTCATTACAGTGCTTGGACTGTAAATATCAACTGTCATTCCTGAAGTTTGTGGGTGCCATTACAGTTCTTGGACTATAAATATCAACAGTCATTCATTGGGTGGTGTGTGTGTGTGTTATTACAGTGCATGGACTGTAAATATTAATAGTCATTCATGGGGTGGTGGACTGTAAATATCAACCATCATTAATGGGGTATTGGGTGTCATTACATTGCTTTGGCTGTAAATATTAATAGTCATTCATTGGGTGGTGGATGTGTGGGTGTCATTACAGTCCTTGGACTGCAAATATCAACAGTCATTTATGGGGTGGTGGTGTCATTACAGTGCTTGGACTGTATATATCAATAGTCATTCATGGTGTGGTGGGTGTGAGGGTGTTATTAAAGTGCTTGGACTGTAAATATCAATAGTCATTCATGGGGTCGTGCATGTGAGGGTGTCATTACAGTGCTTGGACTTAAAATATCAACTGTCATTCATGGGGTTGTGGGTGTGTGTGTGTTATTACAGTGCTTGGATTGTAAATATCAACAGTCATTCATGTGGTGGTAGATGTGTGGGTGTCATAACAGTGCTTGAACAGCAAATATCAACAGTCATTCATGGAGATGTGGGTGTGTGGGTGTCATTACACTGATTGGACTGTAAATATCAACAGTCATTCATGGGATTGTGGGTGTCATTACAGTGCTTGGATTGTAAATATCAACAGTCATTTATTGGTTGGTTGGTGTGTGTGTCATTACAGTGCTTGGACTGTAAATATCAACTGTCATTTATGGGGTGGTGGGTCTGTAGTTGTCATTACGGTGCTTGGACTGTAAATATCAACCGTCATTTATGGGGTGGTTGGTGTCATTACCGTGCTTTGACTGTAAATATCAACAGTCATTCATGGGTTGGTGGGTGTGTTTGTCATTACAGTGCTTGGACTGTAAATATCAACAGTAATTTATGGGGTGGTGTGTGTGTGTGTGTTATTACAGTGCTTGGACCTTAAATATCAACTGTTATTCATAGTGTAGTGGACTGTAAATATCAACCATCATTAATGGGGTGGTGGGTATCATTACAGGGCCTTGACTGTAAATATCAACAGTCATTCATCGGGTGGTGGATGTGTGGGTGTCATTACAGTGCTTGGACTGCATATATCAGCAGTCATTCATTGGTGGTGGGTGTCATTACAGTGCTTGGACTGTACATATTGACAGTCATTTATAGGGATGTGGATGTGTGGGTGTCATTACAGTGTTTGGACTGTAAATATTAACAGACATTTATGGGGTGGTGGATGTGTGTGTCATTACAATGCTTGGACTGTAAATATCAATAGTCATTCATAGGGTGGTGGGTGTGAGGGTGTCATTACAATGCTTGGAATGTAAATATCAACAGTCATTCATGGGTTTGTGGTTGTGTGGGTGTCATTACCGTGCTTGGACTGTAACTATCAACAGTAATTCATGGGGTGGTGGGTGTGTTGATGTCATTACAATACTTGGACTGTAAATATCAACAGTCATTCATGGGTTGGTGGGTGTGTGTGTTATTACAGTGCTTGGACTGTAAATATCAACAGTCATTCAAGGGTTGTGAGGTGTGTGTGTGTGTCATTACAGTGCTTGGACTGTTAATATATATCAACAGTCATTCATGGGGTGGGGGGTATGTAGGTGTTATGACCGTGCTTGGAACGTAATATAAACTATTATTTATGGGGTGGTGGGTGTCATTACCGTGCTTTAACTGTAAATATCAACAGTCATTCATGGGGTGGTGCATGTGTGGGTGTCATTACAGTGCTTGGACTGTAAATATCAACAGTCATTCATGGGGTGGTGGGTGTGTGTGTGTTATTACACTTCATTGACTGTAAATATCAACAGTCATTCATGGAGTGGTCGACTGTAAATATCAACCATCATTAATGGGGTGTTGTGTGTCATTACAGTGCTTTGACTATAAATATCAACAGTCATTCATGGGGTGGTGGATGTGTGGGTGTCATTACAGTGCTTGGACTGCATATATCAACAGTTATTCATGGGGTGGTGGTTGTGAGGGTGTCATTACAGTGCTTGAACAACAAATATCAATAGTCATTCAAAGGGTGGTGGATGTGAGGGTGTCATTACAATGCTTGGACTGTAAACATCAACAGTCATTTATGGGGTGGTGGGTGTTAGGGTGTCATTACAGTGCTTGGACTGTAAATATCAACAGTCATGGTGGGTGTCATTACAGAGCTTGGACTGTAAATATCAACAGTCATTCATAGGGATGTGGATGTGTGGGTGTCATTACAGAGCTTGGACTGTAAATATTAACAGAAATTTATGGGGTGGTGGGTGTGTGTGTGTCATTAAAATGCTTGGACTGTAAATATCAACTGTCATTGATGGGGTGGTGGGTGTGTGGGTGTCATTACAGTATTTGGACTGTATTTTCAATAGTCATTCATGGGGTGGTGGTTGTGAGGGTGTCATTACAGTGCTTGAACAACAAATATCAATAGTCATTCATAAGGTGGTGGAAGTGAGGGTGTCATTACAATGCTTGGACTGTAATCATCAACAGTCATTCATGGGGTGGTGGATGTTAGGGTGTCATTACTGTGCTTGGACAATAAATATCAATAGTCATTCATAGGGTGGTGTGTCTGAGGGTGTCATTACAGTGCTAGGACTGTAAATATCAACAGTCAGTCGTGGGATGGTGGGTGTGTAGGTGTCATTACAGTGCTTGGACTGTAAATATCAACATCCATTTATGGGGTGGTGTGTGTCATTACAGTGCTTAAACTGTAAATATCAACAGTCATTTATGGGGTGGTGGTTGTGAGGGTGTCATTACAGTGCTTGAACAACAAATATCAATAGTCATTTATAGGGTGGTGGATGTGAGGGTGTCATTACAATGCTAGGACTGTAGACATCAACAGTCATTCTAGGGGTGGTGGGTGTTAGGGTGTCATTACAGTGCTTGGACTGTAAATATCAACAGTCATTCATGTATTGGTGGGTTTGGGGGTGTCATTACAGTGCTTGGACTGTAAATATCAACAGTCATTAATGGAGTGGTCAGTGTGTGGATGTCATTACAGTGCTTGGATTGTAAATATCAACTGTCTTTCATGGGGTGGTGTTTGTGTGTGTGTCATTACAGTGCTTGGACTGTTAATATATATCAAAGGTAATTCATTGGGTGGTGTGTGTGGAAGTGTCATTACAGTGCTCTGACTGTATATATCAACGATGATTCATGTGGTGGTGGGTGTCATTACAGTGCTTGGACTGTATATATCAACAATCATTCATAGGGTGGTGGGTGTGTGGGTGTCATTACAGTGCTTGGACTATGACTATCAACAGTCATTTATGGGGTGGTGGGTGTGTGGGTATCATTGCAATGCTTCGACTGTTAATATCAACAGTCATTGATGGGGTGGTGGGTGAGTGGGTGTCATTACAGTGCTTGAACTGTAGATATCAACAGTCATTTATGGGGTGGTGGGTGTGAGGGTGTCATTACAGTGTTTGGACTATAAATATCAATAGTCATTCATAGGGTGGTGGGTCTGAGGGTGTCATTACAGTGCTTGGACTGTAAATGTCAATAGTCAGTCATGGGATAGTGGGTGTGTAGGTGTCATTACAGTGCTTGGACTGTAAATATCAACATCCATTTATGGGATGGTAGGTGTCATTACAGTGCTTGGACTGTATATATCAACAGTCATTCATGGGGTGGTGGATATGTATGTGTCATTACAGTGCTTGGACAGCAAATGTTAACACTCAATCATGGGGTGGTGGGTGTGTGGGTATCATTACAGTGATTGGACTGTAAATATCAACAGTCATTCATGGGGTGATGGGTGTGTGGGTGTCATTACAGTGCCTAGACTGCAAATACCAACAGATATTAATGGTGTGGTGGTTGTCATAACAGTGCTTGGATTGTAAATATCAACAATCATTCATTGTTTGGTTGGTGTGTGGGTGTCATTACAGTGCTTGGACTGTAAATATCAACTGTCATTCCTGAAGTTTGTGGGTGCCATTACAGTTCTTGGACTATAAATATCAACAGTCATTCATTGGGTGGTGTGTGTGTGTGTTATTACAGTGCATGGACTGTAAATATTAATAGTCATTCATGGGGTGGTGGACTGTAAATATCAACCATCATTAATGGGGTATTGGGTATCATTACATTGCTTTGGCTGTAAATATTAATAGTCATTCATTGGGTGGTGGATGTGTGGGTGTCATTACAGTCCTTGGACTGCAAATATCAACAGTCATTTATGGGGTGGTGGTGTCATTACAGTGTTTGGACTGTATATATCAATAGTCATTCATGGTGTGGTGGGTGTGAGGGTGTTATTAAAGTGCTTGGACTGTAAATATCAACAGTCATTCATGGGGTCGTGCATGTGAGGGTGTCATTACAGTGCTTGGACTTAAAATATCAACAGTCATTCATGGGGTTGTGGGTGTGTGTGTGTTATTACAGTGCTTGGATTGTAAATATCAACAGTCATTCATGTGGTGGTAGATGTGTGGGTGTCATAACAGTGCTTGAACAGCAAATATCAACAGTCATTCATGGAGATGTGGGTGTGTGGGTGTCATTACACTGATTGGACTGTAAATATCAATAGTCAGTCATGGAGTGGTGTGTGTGTGTGTGTCATTACAGTGCTTGGACCGTAAGTATCAACAGTCATTCATGGGGTGGTAGGAGTGTTGGTGTCATTACAGTGCTAGGACTGTAAATATCAACAGTCATTCATGGGGTGGTGGGTGTGTGGGTGTTATTACAGTGCCTAGACTGTAAATATCAACAGTCATTCATGGGATTGTGGGTGTCATTACAGTGCTTGGATTGTAAATATCAACAGTCATTTATTGGTTGGTGGGTGTGTGTGTCATTACAGTGCTTGGACTGTAAATATCAACTGTCATTTATAGGGTGGTGGGTCTGTAGGTGTCATTACAGTGCTTGGACTGTAAATATCAACCGTCATTTATGGGGTGGTGGGTGTCATTACCGTGCTTTGACTGTAAATATCAAGTCATTCATGGGTTGGTGGGTGTGTTTGTCATTACAGTGCTTGGACTGTAAATATCAACAGTCATTTATCGGGTGGTGTGTGTGTGTGTGTTATTACAGTGCTCCGACCATAAATATCAACTGTTATTCATAGTGTAGTGGACTGTAAATATCAACCATCATTAATGGGGTGGTGGGTATCATTACAGGGCCTTGACTGTAAATATCAACAGTCATTCATCGGGTGGTGGATGTGTGGGTGTCATTACAGTGCTTGGACTGCATATATCAGCAGTCATTCATTGGTGGTGGGTGTCATTACAGTGCTTGGACTGTATATATTGACAGTCATTCATAGGGATGTGGATGTGTGGGTGTCATTACAGTGTTTGGACTGTAAATATTAACAGACATTTATGGGGTGGTGGGTGTGTGTGTCATTACAATGCTTGGACTGTAAATATCAATAGTCATTTATAGGGTGGTGGGTGTGAGGGTGTCATTACAATGCTTGGAATGTAAATATCAACAGTCATTCATGGGGTGGTGGTTGTGTGGGTGTCATTACAGTGCTTGGACTGTAACTATCAACAGTCATTCATGGGGTGGTGGGTGTGTTGATGTCATTACAATACTTGGACTGTAAATATCAACAGTCATTGATGGGGTGGTGGCTGTGTGGGTGTCATTACAGTTGCATCCGAGGCTGATCACGTTCGCGATACATGATACACCTATGGTAGTGGAACATACCGTTAGGCCAAAGCAGTTCAAGCTAGTTTCATTAGACACAACATCCTTTGAAAAGTGCTGAGTAGCAGCGTGAGGGAATCTTCCATGCTTAGCTACTGATTGCTAGATTCACTCTGTAATTATCTATATATTAATCTCTCTACTATAATCAACTCCGTATTGTCATCTCGTATGTAGAGAAAGGGACAATATATATTTACTCACTTTATTTTTATATAAACTCATATCTAACTTATCCATATTTCATATGCAAGCTTAGCATTGTAAATAGCATCATCGACAACCTGTCATCTAAGAAAGGGTGTGGCAGTGTATACCACGAGCGGGGACTACCAGAGAGAGAAGGCGCATTACACGCCCTGCCTTGGCTACAACAGGTTCACCTCCTACCCTATATTAGAGAGACACGAGTTGTCTGTATAACATGTAACATATACATAATATATTCAGTAAATAGAGACAAGTCCACAAGTTTACTCTAAACCTTGAGTAACTAACTTAGTTCCCCAGGAAGACTAGAGTGGTAGTTCAGAGCAACGGTAAGTTGGCTGAAACCAGAGGTCTACATCGGCGTAGTAAGTAATACTAGCCCGAGAGTAAGTGAGAGTTTCCAGCAGGTGTTTCCGAGAGAAGCTGTTGCTGAGCTTGGACGACCCCACGAGTACATAATGGTGGCAGCGGTGGAACACGTAACATTCACAGTGTCCTGTATTAATTCTATATTCCAAACAGAATACTTGTGTACGTGGGGGCGGCTTGGGCGTTTTTCCTCGTTGGTAACACTGATGGAGCGAGAGCGAGCCAGAGCGATACCAGCTGGGGGTTGCCAGCTAATGGTGGCTGTATAACCTAACCTACTTTAATCAGGCATTTTTCCCTGTGTGCTTTTCCCAGGGAAAAAGAGGAATTGTCTGTTGTGGGTATCTCATCTGGGAAGGAACAAGGACGGACTTAGGAGGGTGAACCAGAAGAGTGAACGGGAGCTGTGAGAGGAACGACTGGCCAGCGTTTACTCTTGGGGTGTGTGGCATCTACACATTCCTTTACTACATGTGCTGAGCATCTCTGTAATCTTCAATTTCTACTTTCTTTGCAAACTTATGTTGCCTTGCAATATGTTCTGCCCGTGAGGCTTCCATATGCTTTCTTACTTCATGGTGAATGGTTGCAAAAGCATGTCCATAGACACTCACATAGTCGCCTACATTATACACTGGGCCTGGTCTTCCAACCAATATATCACATGGTAGGACCTTATCCCCACCATATATAATATAATGTGGAGTCTTTCCCAGTGAGGAATGTATGGAACTATTTATACAGGCGGTTACCTGGCATAACCAATCTTCCCAGCCTGCTTGAATTGAACCTGCCAGATGTCTAAGTACCTCCAAAATCTTCCTATTTACTCTCTCCACCATACCATTACTTTGAGGATGGTATGCAACCGTGAACACCTGCTTAATATTGTAGAGCTTGCAGATTTCTTCTAGGACACTATTTCTAAATTCTGTCTTATTGTCTGACAACAGCACACGGGGTATAGTGTATGTACAAAATAATGAGTTTACTAATGCATGTGCAATGGACTGAGCTGATTTATCTTGTAGAGGAGCTAACACAACAAACCTACTGAAATGATCCACACAAGTCAACAAATACTTTGATCCCTGATAACTTGTAGGTAGCTGTAACACATCTATGGCTACCACATCCCAAGGTTTAGCAGGACTTGGAAATGTTTGCAGTGGAGCGGGTGGTCCCGTAGTTCCTTTGTTCCTCGCACACGATACACATTTCTTTATATGGTTTTCTATGTCCTTACACATTTTCAACCAGAAATACCTCGACCTAGCTTCTTCTAGATAAGCGTCCCTCCCTTTATGACCTGCTTGCGGTGCATCATGAAGAAGCCTTAATACTGTTTCTATCAGAGACCCTGGCACTACTATTCTGTATGTTTCTTTCCCTTTAACTACAGTTACCTTATGAAGAACATTATCCCTCAGGATAAACTCTGTTGTTCTTAGCGGTAGACCTGGAACTTCTACCTCTTCCCCTGACTCTAGACCATAAATTACCCTTTTCCACATAGGATCTTCCCTTTGCTTTGTCTTTAACTTCTGTGGGGATATTGTACTCAATGTGGTTACAGAGTTCACAGTCTGTCGACTTAATGCATCTGCAACTACATTAATCTTACCAGGTACAAAATTGAAAGTAGGGTTGAACTCCAGAATAGTCAAATGCCATCGTGCTAACTTCCCAGTCATATTCTTCCCCTTGAACAACTCGAGACATGGGCGATGATCAGTACAAACTGTAATAGAGTAACCAAAAATAATAGGACGAAAATGCTTCAAGCCCACACTATGGCATATGCCTCCTGATGTGTAACACTATATTTCTTCTCTGTATCATTTAACGCCTTACTTGCGTAGCCAATGGGTTTTAACTTTCCCCCCTCATCTTCTTGTGCCAATACTGCCCCAAGTCCAACCCCCGATGCATCTGTATGTAAAATAAAAGGTTTCTTGAAATCTGGGAAAGCCAAAACAGGTGGTTGCGTCAGAGCCTCCTTTAATATACTAAATGCCTCTTCTTGTGGTTGACCCCATTCAAACTTATTTGTCTGCTTCAACAGTTTAATCAACGGTGCTGCGTTGCTAGAAAACTGATACACAAAACTCTTGTAGTAACCCGCTAGTCCCAGAAAAGAACGTACATGATCTGCCTTGGTCGATGTTGGAAACTTTAAGATAGCCTTTATCTTATCCTGATTCACATGTATACCTGACTCGTCTACTTCATGCCCCAAATACTTAATCTTTTGTTTCAAGAATTCATACTTACTAAGTTTTATCTTCAAACCCGCTGATGCTAAACGTTCCAATACCTTTCTTAATTTCTCCAAGTGCGTAGGCACATCCTTTGAGAAAATAATTATGTCATCTAGGTATACTAATGCATCTTTTCCAATTAACCCCGCCAATACATTGTTCACTAGTCTTTGGAAAGTCGTAGGGGCATTGCAGAGCCCAAATGGCATCCTGTGAAACTGATAATGACCCTGATGAGTGGAAAAAGCCGTGATCTCACGATATCGATCGTGAACTGGCACCTGCCAATATCGTGACAGCAAATCCAAGGTAGAAAACACCTTATTTCCCTCACCAATAGCCTGCAACAGGTCATTCAAGTGAGGCATTGGGTATTTATCAGGGACGGTCTGCTGATTTACTCTCCTATAGTCAATAACAGGTCTATATGTTCCATCCTTCTTTGGAACCAAAAATATGGGACTACTCCAAGGAGAGGTCGAAGGTTCAATAACCTTCTGTTTTAACATATCCTTCACCGTATCGTCCACTATCTGTCTTTGTGAATGGGGAAGTCTATATGATTTTATGTAACTGGGTTGCACTTCTCGCTTTAACTTAATCACATGTGAAGTTAGGTCTGTACTACCTAATGATTCCCCTGCAAGAGCTATATGAATGGGGAAGCCTATTGGGAAGGAACAAGGATGGACTTAGGAGGGTGAACCAGAAGAGTGAACGGGAGCTGTGAGAGGAACGACTAGCCAGCGTTTACTCTGGGGGTGTGTGGCATCTACACATTCCTTTACTACATGTGCTGAGCATCTCTGTAATCTTCAATTTCTCCATCGGTTAGTTATTTTAATTCTATACACATACACAGTGAACATTAAACACACAATAGTAATATGTTGTTGGGGTATTTTTGTATGCCTATGTAAGTGTATAGGAATTATTTCTACGGGACATGTTTAAGAAATTATCCCAGGGGATTCATCAGAGGATTCAGACAGTAGTAGCAGTTTTGAGGGGGAACTAAACTTTCCACCTTCTCCCAATACCACTAATATACATGAGCAGTTAAGGGGACTGAATAGTCCAGTGCCAGGGCAGTTAAGAAGTGGATATCAATTTCGTGTAGAGGGAAGTGACGAAATAGAGGAAACACGGGAAAACGTGTTTAAGTTACCGCCAAAAGGGCGAGGAAAGGGTAATAAAAATACTACAGTTGTACAAGCTACAATTCCAATGGCGACTGCAAGTACCAGTGTTGTTGGGAAAGCAGCCCAGGCGACAGGGCAGAATGTCACTAACCCTAGTATACAAGGCAATATGGTGGGTAGCGCCCACGGGAATCAGCCAACGAATATTATGAGAGTGTTTACAGGTGAGGATTCAGTACCAAAGTTTGATGGGGATCCAAATAAGAATTATACAATAGAGGAATTTATACGGAGACTTGAGCAGTCTTTCGTGGAGTATAATATTACCGGGGATACAGGTAAAATAGGATAAGCAGACTCGAGGATTGAAGGGGAGTTTGCAAGGCAGTTATTAAACTGTAGTTGTCTGTTGGGGAGGTCGTCAAGGGAACAACAGACGTGGGAGGAGTTTAAAAAAGCATTAATTACAGTGTACCGAAGGTCGGCTCCAGAGGGATGCTCGGCGTGGGCACATAGAACATTCACGGACTTAGGTTTAAAGGCGTGGATTACACCACTAGAAGTAGCAGTATCAAAGGCGGGTGCCATACGTAAGGATATACAAGATTGTATACAGGACAACAATTGGTCTAAGGATGTTAATGGGGAACAATGGATGAAGGTAAACGATGCCTGTGAGATGTTTGAATATCTCTTGATGTATATAGGTCTATCAGAGGAGGACCAGAGGAGAGCCCGGAAAAAAAAGTTGGAGCGAGGTAAGGGAATCTGGCATTTGATTAATGAGTTAAAATTGGAAATCAGAGATCCCATGGTTGTTAGACCATTTCGCAACCAAAATGCTACGAAGGTACAGACTTCGGTATTGCAAACGGAGGTAACTGACAGGAGGACAGAGGGCGAGCCGGAGACAGGCGTAAATGCAGTCGCGGGGCAAAGGAATACAAGGGGTGGAAATTCTTCTGCGAGGTACCAGGTAGAATGTTTCCATTGTCGTAAGTGGGGCCATGTAAAGGCCGACTGTCCTTAATTACAGAATAGATCTCAAGGGGATCAATATAGAGGTTCAATGAACAGGGGTCAGGCATACCCTAGAGGCGCAGCCAGGCGGGCGCGTGGAGGACAAGCTAGAGGACGTGGTAGAGTGTACCACTATGCACATCAGGATAATTATCAACAAGGAGGAGGTTATGTACCTCCCGGACAGAGTAAGTGGTGTGAAATCCATAAATG
The DNA here is from genome assembly GCA_033782935.1 of Petrolisthes cinctipes. NCBI lineage: Eukaryota > Metazoa > Arthropoda > Malacostraca > Decapoda > Porcellanidae > Petrolisthes > Petrolisthes cinctipes. Next base: position 246,876 of record JAWQEG010000799.1, on the reverse strand, counting down.
GTCGAATCATATAACGGCAGACTGTGGAGTAATAGTACGAGCTATGCATGAGGAAAAATCACGTATGGGGGTCCGGCGATCAGGGTCGGATGAGGCATTATGACACAAGGACGAGAGGAAGAGAATGTCTAGAGATATAGAATTCTCCATAGTGTCGGCAGTCAGTAGAAGTAATCATTTAGCCGTAGGAAATGTAACAATAGAAGGAATTCCGGGGGCACTTTTGATTGATACTGGTGCAGTAGTCAATCTAATATCAAAGGTTACCTATCAAAATATTAGAAAACATCATTCTGAGAGGAGTTATGCATTGCAAGAGCCACAATACCAACTGAGTGGGGTGTCAGGAACTACAGTGGATGTTCTTGGAGTTGTGAGGTTGCCAGTTCACTTCCGGGGTAGTTCAAGTTTTGCTGCATCATTTTATGTTGTAAGTAAATTTCATCCTATGGCAAGCGGGTTGCTTGGATTGTCAACCATGGCTGAAAGGAAGATTGAGCTGTACCCAGGGGAGGGTTTAATTGTTCATGAAAATGTACCTTATATGTGTATGGCAACCCCGCAACCCAAACACTCAGACAAAGAGGTTAAAACGGTGGGTTATGTAAGGGGCTTTGAAGAGAAGTCAACCCAAAGGGTCATGAAACAAGATAGACTTTGCGACACTGCTAGGGAGGAAGTCACGCGTTGGACTGTTGTTACTGCTATTGTACCTGATGCGCAAAGGGTGCAACCGCAGGAAATGATTCAGTTCAAGGTGTGTTTGAAAGGAGTGAAAGAAGGCGTAGATGTGGTGTGCATGTCTGAAACATGTAAGTTGAAAGGGATGTCGCTAGAGTCTACCTTGACTACAGTAAAGTCAGGGGGTGAGACTGTGGTGCTGGCTGTAAATAATACAGGAGTAAAGATTGAAGTTAAGCCAGGCAGTCAATTGTGTGATTTTCTCGTATACCATGGTACGGTATTTGAGCCAAAGCATAACCTACCAGTTGTGAGTGTTGTTGGTTGTATTGGTGCATCATTACAGTGCTTGGACTGTAAGTATCAACAGTCATTCATGGGGTGGTGGAAGTGTTGGTGTCATTACAGTGCTGGGACTGTAAATATCATCAGTCAATAATGGGGTGGTGGGTGTCAATACAGTGCTTGGATTGTAAATATCAACATTCGTTAATGGGTTGGTGTGTGTGTCATTACAGTGCTTAGATTGTAAATATCAACTGTCATTCATGGGATGGTGGGTGTGTAGGTGTCATTGCAGTGCTTGGACTGTAAATATCAACCGTCATTTATGGGGTGGTGGGTGTCATTACTGTGCTTTGACTGTAAATATCAACAGTCATCCATGGGTTGGTGGGTGTGTGTGTCATTACAGTGCTTGGACTGTATATATCAACAGTTATTCATGGGTTGGCGAGTGTGTGTGTGTTATTACAGTGCTTGGACCATAAATTTCAACAGTCATTCATTGAGTGGTGGACTGTAAATATCAACCATCATTAATGTGGTGGTAGGTGTCATTACAGTGCTTTGACTGTAAATATCAACACTCATTTATGGGGTGATGGATGTGTGGGTGTCATTACAGTGCTTGGACTGCATATATCAAGAGTCATTAATAGGGATGTGGATGTGTGGGTGTCATTACCTTGCTTGGACTGTAAATATCAACAGTCATTAATGGGGAGGTGGGTCTGTGTGTGTTATTACAGTGCTTTGACTGTAAATATCAACAGTCATTCATTATTTTGGTGGATGTGTGGGTGTCATTACAGTGCTTGGACAGCAAATATTAACAGTCATTCATGAAGTGGTGGGTGTGTGTGTGTCATTACAGTGCTTGGACTGTAAGTATCAACAGTCATTCATGGGGTGGTGGGAGTGTTGGTGTCATTACAGTGCTGGGACTGTAAATATCATCAGTCAATAATGGGGTGGTGGGTGTCAATACAGTGCTTGGATTGTAAATATCAACATTCATTAATGGGTTGGTGTGTGTGTCATTACAGTGCTTAGATTGTAAATATCAACTGTCATTCATGGGATGGTGGGTGTGTAGGTGTCATTGCAGTGCTTGGACTGTAAATATCAACCGTCATTTATGGGGTGGTGGGTGTCATTATTGTGCTTTGACTGTAAATATTAACAGTCATCCATGGGTTGGTGGGTGTGTGTGTCATTACAGTGCTTGGACTGTATATATCAACAGTTATTCATGGGTTGGCGAGTGTGTGTGTGTTATTACAGTGCTTGGACCATAAATATCAACAGTCATTCATTGAGTGGTGGACTGTAAATATCAACCATCTTTAATGGAGTGGTAGGTGTCATTACAGTGCTTTGACTGTAAATATCAACACTCATTTATGGGGTGATGGATATGTGGGTGTCATTACAGTGCTTGGACTGCATATATCAAGAGTCATTAATAGGGATGTGGATGTGTGGGTGTCATTACAGTGCTTGGACTGTAAATATTAACAGAATTTTAGGGGGTGGTGGGTGTGTGTGTCATTACAATGCTTGGACTGTAAATATCAATTGTCATCCATAGGGTGGTGGGCGTGAGGGTGTCATTACAATGCTTGGACTGTAAATATCAACAGTCATTCATTGGGTGGTGGGTGTCATTACAGTGATTGGACTGTAAATATCAACAGTCATTCATTGGGTGGTGTGTGTATAGGTGTCATTACAGTGCTTGGACTGTAAACATCAACAGTCATTCATGGGATGATGGTTGTGTGGGAGTCATTACAATGCTTGGACTATAAATATCAACAGTCATTCATGGGGTTGTGGATTGTGGGTGTCATTACAGTGCTTGGACTGTAAATATCAACAGTCATTAATGAAGCTGTCAGTGTGTGGATGTCATTATAGTGCTTGGACTGTAAATATCAACAGTCTTTCATTGGGTGATGGGTGTGTTGGTGTCATTACAGTGCTTGGACTGTAAATTTTAACAATCATTTATGGGGTGGTGGGTGTCATTACAGTGCTTTGACTGTAAATATCAACAGTCATTCATGAAGTGGTGAGTGTCATTACAGTGCTTGGACTGTATATATCAACAGTCATTCATGGGGTGGTGGGTGTGTGGGTGTCATTACAGTGCTTGGACTGTTACTATCAACAGTCATTCATGGGGTGGTGGGTGTGTGGGTATCATTATAATGCTTGGACTGTAAATATCAACAGTCATTAATGGGGTGGTGGTTGTGTCGGTGTCATTACAGTGCTTGGACTATAAATATCAACAGTCATTCATGGGGTTGTGGGTGTGAGGGTGTCATTACAGTGCTTGGACTATAAATATCAATAGTCATTTATAGGGTGGTGGGTCTGAGTGTGTCATAACAGTGCTTGGACTGTAAATATCAACAGTCATACATGGAGTGATGGGTGTGTAGGTATCATTACAGTGATTGGACTGTAAATATCAACATCCATTTATGGGGTGGTGGGTGTCATTACACGGCTTGGACTGTAAATATCAACAGTCATTCATGGGGTGGTGATATATGGGTGTCATTACAATGCTTGGACCGCAAATATCAACAGTCAATCATGGGTTGTTGGGTGTGTGGGTGTCATTACAGTGCTTGGACTGTAAATATCAACAGTCATTAATGAGGTGTTGAGAGTGTGGGTGTCATTACAGTGCTTGGACTGTAAATATAAATAGTCATTTATTGGGTGGTGGGTGTGTGGGTGTCATTACTTTGCTTGGACTGTATATATCAACTGTCATTCATGGGGTTTGTGGGTGCCATTACAGTGCTTGGACTGTGAATATCAATAGTCATTCTTGGGTTGGTGGTTGTGTGGGTGTCATTACATTGCTTGGACTGTAACTATCAACAGTCATTCATATGGTGGTGGGTGTGTGGGTGTCATTACAGTGTTTGGACTGTAAATATTAACAGTCATTCATGGGGTGGTGGGTGAGTGGGTAATATTACAGTGCTTGGACTGTAAATATCAACAGTCAGTCATGGAGTGGTGGGTGTGTTGGTGTCATTACAGTGCTTGGACTGTAAGTATCAACAGTCATTCATGGGGTGGTGGGTGTGTTGGTGTCATTACAGTGCTAGGACTGTAAATATCAACAGTCATTAATGGGGTGGTGGGTGTGTTGGTGTCATTATAGTGCCTAGACTGTAAATATCAACAGTCATTCATGGGGTGGTGGGTGTCATTACCGTGCTTTTATTGTAAATATTAACAGTCATTCATTGGGTGGTGGGTGTGTGGGTGTCATTACGCCGCTTGGACTGTATATATCAACTGTCATTTATTGGGTGTGTGGGTGCTATTACAGTGCTTGTACTGTAAATATCAACAGTCATTCATGGGGTGGGGGTGTGGGGGTGTTATTACAGTGCTTGGACCGTAAATATCAACAGTCATTCATGGGGTGGTGGACTGTAAATATGAACCATCATTAACCCCTTAGGACCGACTTCTTTTTTTCTTTTCTTTTTCATCCCTAGCCGACTTCTTGGGGTCAATTTTCAACATTCATGTAGGCAATTTTTGTTTTTACAGAATGAAAGAGTTTGAATTTACACACCAGGAACTGAAAACGGGAGCCTCCTAGGTGTACGCGTTTGCGTATGACAGTGCGTCAAAATCCGAATATAAATAAATAGTATCACCTGAAACGCATGAAAGAAAACCTCATACGCTCTGCGTACCTGTAAATATGTATATTAACACCTAAATAATGCGTTTAAGTGGTTTTCAGTTATAATAAACGTATTTCATTGTAATTTTTTCTGTCTAGACTCTCCTGGAGTATAGTAGACAGCAGAGAGATACGAGAAGCATAAGAAAACACCATGTAGTGGTGAGATATTTGCTTGTTGGCATACGCAGCTGCCAGACACCACTACCACAGTCAATCCTTTCCTCAAGGACGTTAGCTTTCCATCGTTACCAACGCCAGCTCGCTAGCTACTCGCTACAGTTTTTTATAGGTACGTCGACATGTCGGTGATTCGGAGCCAACCATTAATTTTTTTATCACCGATGTGTCGGTCAATCGGTCCTAAGGGGTTAATGGGGTGGTGGGTGTCATTACAGTGCTTTGACTGTAAATATCAACAGTCATTTATGGTGTAGTGGATGTGTGGGTGTCAATACAGTGCTTGGATTGCAAATATCAACAGTCATTCATGGGGTGGTGGATGTGTAGGTGTCATTACAGTGCTTGGACTGCAAATATCAACAGTCATTTATGGGGTGGTGGGTGTCATTACAGTGCTTGGACTGTAAATATCAACAGTCATTCATGGGGTAGTGGATGTGTAGGTGTCATTACAGTGCTTGGACTGTAAATATTAACAATCATTTATGCGGTGGTGGATGTGTGGGTGTCATTACAGTGCTTAGACTGTAAATATCAACAGTCATTCATGGAGGGTTGGGTGTGTGTGTGCTATTACAGTGCTTGGACTGTAAATATCAACAGTCATTTATGGGGGGGTGGGTGTGTGTGTTATTACAGTGCTTGGACTGTAAAATATCAACAATCATTCATGATTTGGTGGATGTGTGGGTGTCATTACAGTGCTTGGACAGCAAATATCAACAGTCATTCATGGAGTGGTGGGTGTGTGGGTGTCATTACATTGCTTGGACTGTAAATAACAACAGTCAGTCATGAAGTGGTGGGCGTGTGTGTGTCATTACAGTGCTTGGACTGTCAGTATCAACTGTCATTCATGGGGTGGTGGGAGTGTTGGTGTCATTACAATGGTAGGACTGTAAATATCAACAATCAATAATGGGGTGGTGGGTGTCATTACAGTGCTTGGGTTGTAAATATCAACAGTCATTAATGGCTTGGTGTATGTGTCATTACAGTGCTTAGATTGTAAATATCAACAGTCATTCATTGGGTGGTGGGTGTGTATGTGTTATTACAGTGCTTGGACTGATAATATATATCAACAGTCATTCATGGGATGGTGGGTGTGTAGGTGTCATTACAGTGCTTGGACTGTAAATATCAACCATCATTTATGGGGTAGTGGGTGTCATTACCGTGCTTTGACTGTAAATATCAACAGTCATTCATGAGTTGGTGGGTGTGAGTGTCATTACAGTGCTTGAACTGTAAATATCAACAGTTATTCATGGGTTGGTGAATGTGTGTGTGTTATTACAGTGCTTGGACCATAAATATCAACAGTTATTCATTGAGTGGTGGACTGTAAATATCAACAATCATTAATGGGGTGGTGGGTGTCATTACAGTGCTTTGACTGTAAACATCAACAGTCATTCATGGGATGATGGTTGTGTGGGTGTCATTACAATGCTTGGACTATAAATATCAACAGTCATTCATGGGGTTCTGGGTTGTGGGTGTCCTTACAGTGCTTGGACTGTAAATATCAACAGTCATTTATGAAGTGGTCAGTGTGTGGATGTCATTATAGTGCTTGGACTGTTAATATCAACAGTCTTTCATTGGGTGGTGAGTGTGTAGGTGTCATTACAGTGCTTGGACTGTAAATATCAACAATCATTTATGGGGTGGTGGGTGTCATTACAGTGTTTTGAATATAAATATCAACAGTCATTCATGAAGTGATGAGTGTCATTACAGTGCTTGGACTGTATATATCAACAGTCATTCATGGGGTGGTGGGTGTGTGGGTGTCATTACAGTGCTTGGACTGTAACTATCAACAGTCATTCATGGGGTGGTGGGTGTGTGGGTATCATTATAATGCTTGGACTGTAAATATCAACAGTCGTTTATAGGGTGGTGGTTGTGTGGGTGTCATTACAGTGTTTGGACTGTAAATATCAACAGTCATTCACGGGGTGGTGGGTGTGAGGGTGTCATTACAGTGCTTGGACTATAAATATCAATAGTCATTCATAGGGTGGTGGGTCTGAGGGTGTCATAACAGTGCTTGGACTGTAAATATCAACAGTCATACATGGAGTGAGGGGTGTATGTATCAATACAGTGATTGGACTGTAAATATCAACATCCATTTATGGGGTGTTGGGTGTCATTACAGTGCTTGGACTGAAAATATCAACAGTCTTTCAAGGGGTGGTGGATATGTGGGTGTCATTACAGTGCTTGGACAGCAAATATCAACAGTCAATCATGGGTTGTTGGGTGTGTGGGTGTCATTACAGTGCTTGGACTGTAAGTATCAACAGTCATTAATGAGGTGTTAAGAGTGTGGGTGTCTTTACAGTGCTTGGACTGTAAATATCAACAGTCATTCAGTGGGTGGTGGGTGTGTGGGTGTCATTACAGTGCCTAAACTGTAAATATCAACAGTCATTCATGGGGTGGTGGTTTTCATTACAGTGATTGGATTGTAAATATCAACACTTTTTCATTATTTAGTTGGTGTGTGGGTGTCATTACTTTGCTTGGACTGTATATATCAACTGTCATTCATGGGGTTTGTGGGTGCCATTACAGTGCTTGGACTGTGAATATCAATAGTCATTCTTGGGTTGGTGGTTGTGTGGGTGTCATTACATTGCTTGGACTGTAACTATCAACAGTCATTCATATGGTGGTGGGTGTGTGGGTGTCATTACAGTGTTTGGACTGTAAATATTAACAGTCATTCATGGGGTGGTGGGTGAGTGGGTAATATTACAGTGCTTGGACTGTAAATATCAACAGTCAGTCATGGAGTGGTGGGTGTGTTGGTGTCATTACAGTGCTTGGACTGTAAGTATCAACAGTCATTCATGGGGTGGTGGGTGTGTTGGTGTCATTACAGTGCTAGGACTGTAAATATCAACAGTCATTAATGGGGTGGTGGGTGTGTTGGTGTCATTATAGTGCCTAGACTGTAAATATCAACAGTCATTCACGGGGTGGTGGGTGTCATTACCGTGCTTTTATTGTAAATATTAACAGTCATTCATTGGGTGGTGGGTGTGTGGGTGTCATTACGCCGCTTGGACTGTATATATCAACTGTCATTTATTGGGTGTGTGGGTGCTATTACAGTGCTTGTACTGTAAATATCAACAGTCATTCATGGGGTGGGGGTGTGGGGGTGTTATTACAGTGCTTGGACCGTAAATATCAACAGTCATTCATGGGGTGGTGGACTGTAAATATGAACCATCATTAACCCTTTAGGACCGACTTCTTTTTTTCTTTTCTTTTTCATCCCTAGCCGACTTCTTGGGGTCAATTTTCAACATTCATGTAGGCAATTTTTGTTTTTACAGAATGAAAGAGTTTGAATTTACACACCAGGAACTGAAAACGGGAGCCTCCTAGGTGTACGCGTTTGCGTATGACAGTGCGTCAAAATCCGAATATAAATAAATAGTATCACCTGAAACGCATGAAAGAAAACCTCATACGCTCTGCGTACCTGTAAATATGTATATAAACACCTAAATAATGCGTTTAAGTGGTTTTCAGTTATAATAAACGTATTTCAGTGTATTTTTTTCTGTCTAGACTCTCCTGGAGTATAGTAGACAGCAGAGAGATACGAGAAGCATAAGAAAACACCATGTAGTGGTGAGATATTTGCTTGTTGGCATACGCAGCTGCCAGACACCACTACCACAGTCAATCCTTTCCTCAAGGACGTTAGCTTTCCATCGTTACCAACGCCAGCTCGCTAGCTACTCGCTACAGTTTTTTATAGGTACGTCGACATGTCGGTGATTCGGAGCCAACCATTAATTTTTTTATCACCGATGTGTCGGTCAATCGGTCCTAAGGGGTTAATGGGGTGGTGGGTGTCATTACAGTGCTTTGACTGTAAATATCAACAGTCATTTATGGTGTAGTGGATGTGTGGGTGTCAATACAGTGCTTGGACTGCAAATATCAACAATCATTCATGGGATGGTAGGTGTCATTACAGTATTTGGACTGTAAATATCAACAGTCATTCATGGGGTGGTGGATGTGTGGGTGTCATTTCCTTGCTTGGACTGTGAATATTAACAGACATTCATGGGGTGGTGGGTGTGTAGGTGTTATTACAATGCTTGGACTGTAAATATCAACGGTCATTGATGGGGTGGTGGGTGTGTGGGTATCAATACAGTGCTTGGACTGTATATATCAACAGTCATTCATGGGGTCGTGGGTGTGAGGGTGTCATTACAGTGCTTGGACTACAAATATTAATAGTCATTCATGGGGTGGTGGGTGTGTGTGTGTTATTACAGTGCTTGGACCGTAAATATCAACAGTCATTTATGGAGTGGTGGACTGTAAATATCAACCATCATTAATGGGGTGGTGGGTGTCATTACAGTGCCTTGACTGTAAATATCAACAGTAATTCATGGGGTGGTGGATGTGTATGTGTCATTACAGTGCTTGGACTGTAAGTATCAACAGTCATTGATGGGGTTTTGGGTGACATTACAGTGCTTGGACTGTAAATATCAAACATCATTTATTCGGTGGTGGGTGTCATTACAGAGCTTTAACTGTAAATATCAACAGTCATTCATGGGTTGGTGGGTGTGTGTGTCATTACAGGTCTTGGACTGTAAATATCAACAGTCATTCATGAGGTGGTGGGTGTGTGTGTGTTATTACAGTGCTTGGACCGTATATATCAACAGTCATTCATGAAGTGGTGGACTGTAAATATCAACCATCATTAATGGGGTGGTGGGTGTCATTACAGTGCCTTGACTGTAAATATCAATAGTTATTTATAGGGTGGTGGGTGTGAGGATATCATTACTGTGCTTGGTCTGTAAATATCAACTGTCATTCATGGGGTGTGTCGGTAACATTACAGTGCTTGTACTGTATATATCAACAGTCATTCATGGGTTGGTGGGTGTGGGTGTCATTACAGTGCTTGGACTGTAAATATCAACAGTCATTTATGGGGTGGTGGGTGTCATTACAGTGCTTAGACTGTAAATATCAACAGTCATACATGGGGTGGTGGGTGTGTATGTGTCATTACAGTGCTTGGACTGTAAGTATCAACAATCATTTATGGGGTTGTGGGTGTCATTACAGTGCTTGGACTGTAAATATCAACCGTCATTTATCGGGTGGTGTGTGTCATTACAGTGCTTTGACTGTAAATATAAACAGTCATTCATGGGTTGGTGGGTGCTTGTGTCATTACAGTGCTTGGACTGTAAATATCAACAGTCATTATTGGGGTGGTGGGTGTGTGTGTGTTATTACAGTGCTTGGACCGTAAATATCAACAGTCATTCATGGATGGGTGGACAGTAAATATCAACCATCATTAATGGGGTGGTGGGTGTCATTACAGTGCCTTGACTGTAAATATCAACAGTCATTCATGGGGTGGTTGATGTGTGGGTGTCATTACAGTGCTTGGACTGCATATATCAACAGTCATTCATGGGGTGGTGGGTGTCATTACAGTGCCTTGACTGTAAATATCAACAGTCATTCATGGGGTGGTAGATGTGTGGGTGTCATTACAGTGCTTGGACTGTAAATATTAACAGACATTTATAGGCTAGTGTGTGTTTGTGTCATTACAATGCTTGGACTGTAAATATCAATGGTCATTGATAGGGTGGTGTGTGTGTGGGTTTCATTACAGTGCTTAGACTGTATATATCAACAGTCATTCATGGGGTTGTAGGTGTGAGGGAGTCATTACAGTGCTTGGACAACAAATATCAATAGTCATTCATAGGGTGGTGGGTGTGAGGGTGTCATTACAATGCTTGGACTGTTAATATCAACAGTCATTTATGGGATGGTTGGTGTCATTATTGTGCTTGGACTGTAAATATCAAAAGTCATTCATTGGGTGGTGGGTGTGTGGGTGTTCTTACAGTGCTTGGACTGTAAACATCAACAGTCATTTATGGGGTGGTGGGGGTGTTGGTGTCATTACAGTGCTTTGATTGTAAATATCAACAGTCATACATGGGGTGGTGGGTGTGTATGTGTCATTACAGTGCTTGGACTGTAAGTATCAACAGTCATTTATGGGGTTGTGGGTGTCATTACAGTGCTTGGACTGTAAATATCAACAGTCATTCATGGGTTGGTGGGTGTGTGTGTTATTACAGTGCTTGGACAGTAAATATCAACAGTCATTCATGGAGTGGTGGACTGTAAATATCAACCATCATTAATGGGGTGGTGGGTGTCATTACAGAGCCTTGACTGTAAATATCAACAGTCATTCATGGGGTGGTGGATGTGTAGGTGTCATTACAGTGCTTGGACTACAAACATCAATAGTCATTTATAGTGTGGTGGGTGTGAGGATGTCATTACAGTGCTTGGTCTGTAAATATCAACTGTCATTCATTGAGTGTGTCGGTAACATTACAGTGCTTGTTCTGTATATATCAACAGTCATTAATGGGTTGGTGGGTGTGGGTGTCATTACAGTGCTTGGACTGTAAATATCAACAGTCATTCATGGGGTGGTGCGTGTGAGGGTGTCATTACAGTGCTTGGATTATAAATATCAATAGTAATTCATAGGGTGTTGGGTGTGAGGGTGTCATTACAGTGCTTAGACTGTAAATATCAACAGTCATACATGGGGTGGTGGGTGTGTATGTGTCATTACAGTGCTTGGACTGTGTAAGGGAATAGGCAAACGGGCAATAAGTAAGTAATTACTTGTATGGGTTCGAACTAATGGATGGCGTTTTCAAGTTCATTTCGAGCTACATCCGAGTTATCTTGGAGTTTCTTGTGCATCCCATTCCTCACTAGACTCGCAACCTCCAAACACGACGGTAAGACCATTCCGTGATGTTATATTGGTATTGTGAAGTGAAACTTATTTACTGTGTTTCTCCAGAATAACTTTAGTTTTCTGAGTGCTTTTTGTTTAAGTTTGCGTGTCATCCGTGACTCATTGATTAATAGTGGGACTGTGCTAATTATTATTACTGTGATTTTTAACATTGGAGGCGGGATCCTACCCTCGTCAAGGGCCAGGCGAGAGAGGCATCCTGTACCTGATTTCCTGTACTCCTGTATGTTTTGTGGAAAGTGACCCCCTCAACCTTGTGGAGTGATATCCCCTGCCAGTGGAGTCCGTGGTGGAGAGTGTGAGGCCCAGAGCCGGTGAGGTGATAGCAGACGCGAGCTGGTGTGGCCAGTAGAGCACCTCCAAACAGTCTCCGTGACCGTGTGGCTGGTGTTAGTGCCGTACTCCTGTACGTTTAATGACAGGGAAGTGCTCTGGCAGGGAGTTGATTTAATGTATATTCGAAGATTAATGTTGTGGGGGACACCTCTGATATGTATGTTATCCAATATATATATTGTAAATAAATGTATATAGTTTTCTCCTCGTTTCCCTCAGCCTCAGATTGGTGAGAACTCAATAAGATAAAAGATCCTGGTTATTACTTTACACTGGCGACCTCGCCAGGATGAGTGATTACCTCTCTGTTGCGGAGGATATCGGGCTGATTTATACATTTGTTTACGGTAAGGGCCATTTTGTTGTATGTATAACGTGTGGCTTGTTTTCCCGCCATGGGTAGTTTGTTGTCCTTGGGGCCCGGAGACAAACTTTGTGTACTCCGTGTATACATTTGTGTGCTTGTATATTCAGTGTATACTTATTTTCCATATCATTGATTAAGCCTAGTCTCCTGTAGGTAGTTCCTTGTGCTGTCTTCCGGCCGGGAAGAGAGGACTATCAGTTAGTAGGGTTACTAGGAATCATGATCGTTTGCTATCGTCACAAATAGCCAGTTTTCTAATCTGTATGTGAGTATAGTACACCAGTACTTCTCGCTTAGCCATCCAAGGCTATTTGAGTCTAGTCAAGTTATTATTTACCCTTGTTGTCTTTTATTGTTTGTAATGGATCTCTCTATTGATGGCCTTAAGGCTCAAGCTGAGTCCCTAGGTCTCACAGGTGCAGATGTTGCGAAATTTGTTATGCAGCAGCAGGCTATAGCTAGAGAGGAAAGAGCGTTAGAAAGAGAGGAAAGAGAGAAAGAAAGAGCTCGTGAAGAGCGATTAGAGAAATTAAGATTAGAAAACTCTCTTGAGTTAGCTAAATTAAATAACCCCCAGGCTATTACCTTAACCCCAGCTCTCCCCGAACCTAGTAAACCTACACTACCCTTCTATAAAGACGGGGAAGATATTTCATCCTACCTTATAAGGTTTGAAAGGATTGCCAGCCTTTTAGCTATTAAGAAGGATACTTACGCAGTTCGCCTTGGTAGTCTTCTTACCGGGAAGTGTGTAGACATTTATACTAGCCTGTCACCAGAGATAACAGAAGACTACGACCTCCTGAAAGCAGCTCTTTTAAGAGGTTTCTGTAAAACCCCTGATAGTTATCGTCAGGAATTTAAATTTGTTAAGATAAAGTTCGGGGAAACCTATGATACATTTTCAATACAACTTGGGCGTTTATTAGACCAGTGGATGGCCTCTTGTAATGTTCAGAGTGAGTACGAGTCCTTAAGAAATTTTCTCCTTCTAGACCAGTTTTTATCATCGCTTTTCCCGGACTTGAGGATCTTCATCAAGGAGCACAGTGTGACTAGTCTGAAGGAAGCTGTGACCCTGGCTGATAACTGGGCATCGGCTCATGGTGCATACCCAAAGAATAAGTTTGATGGCAATAAAGGTAAGAAATTCGCTTCATCCTTTAGTACAACCCAAACTGCTCAGTCTGAACCTAATAAACCATTATCACAGCCTCAGACTAGCCTCACAGCTTTCTTTAGGAGGGATTATACTAACGTAACATGTCATGGATGTGGGGAGAAGGGGCATATCAAACCACGGTGTCCTAAGAACCCCACTGCTTTTAAACAAAATCCCTCAATGATTACTGAAGTACAGAGAATTGGATATTGTTTTAAAGATAGTCAACCTCCTGAGTATACTACTTGTGGAACGGTGAATGGTGTTTGGGTATCTACTATAATCAGAGATTCAGGTTGTTCTTGTATACTAGTGTCGGAAGATGTTCTCCCCGATATGGATGTGACGGGATGTAGACTTGTAGAAGTGTCTGATTACCTAGGTCGTCGAGACTATTTTCCTGAAGTACGGTGTTATATCAAATGTCCCTACTACACTGGGTGGGCCAATGTACTTCGAGCCCCTATATCGTTCTGTTGTGTTCTGATTGGGAATGTGCCCGGTGCTCGTAAACTTTGTGAAGAGGAAAGTGAAAGTGCAGAGGCCAGTGAAGTCGTTAACGCTGTTCAGACTAGGTCAGCACGTGATAAAAAGATACATCCTTTAGTTTTACCCAAAGTAGCTCCACTGGATATAACCCCACAACAGTTTGCTAAACTTCAGGAATCTTGCCCTACACTTTCGTCTATCAGAGCCAAGGTACTATCAGGTGAAACGAAAGTTGCACGGAATGGAAGTGCTTTCATGTACAAAGTCACTGATGGATTAATATATCGTGTATGTTCTTCCTCTAAGTTCAAAGAGAAAGTTGGTAAGAAAGTTTTAGTTATACCTAGTGATTGTAGGAAGTTTATTCTTTCAGTAGCTCATGAAAGTCCTTTTTCTGGCCATTTCTCACATAGGAAGATGGAGATGAAGGTTAAAGAGATATTTTTCTGGCCAGGGATGACTGTGGACATCAGGGATTTTTGTAGGTCTTGTGAAAAGTGTCAACGGATGTCACCTAGGGGTAGAGTGAAGCTGGTACCTCTCCAGACATTACCGATAATCACTGAACCATTTTCCCGGGTGGCCATTGATCTGGTTGGTCCTTTATCCCCTCCATCTTCAGAAGGTCACAGGTACATTTTGACATTGATTGACTTTGCCACTGGGTTTCCTGAAGCCTTACCCCTCAAATCAATCGACACCATATCTGTCGCTGAAGCATTAATAACCATCTTTTCCTGGGTGGGCATACCTCGCGAAATACTGTCGGATCAAGGGACCCAGTTCACGCCTCAGCTAATGCAGGAGATCCATAAACTCTTAGGGGTTAAGCCTATGTTTACCACACCCTATCACCCTAGAAGTAATGGTCGGATTGAGAGGCTTCATTCTACCCTTAAAGCTGGTTTGAGAAAACTTTGTTCAGATAAACCTACCGAATGGCACAGATACCTGATCCCTACTATGTTTGCTTTGCGTGAAATCGCTAGTGACTGAACAGGTTTCTCAGCCTTCGAGATGTTGTATGGGAGAAAGGTGAGGGGGCCCTTAGCAGTCTTGAGAGACCTATGGGAAGATCGAGAGGCTGATGAGGATGCCCGCACCTCTTTCCAATATGTTATTGAATTGAGAAGTAAGTTAGAAGAATGTGCCAGAATTGCTGCTCAGAATGCAGACATTTCATGTGCAAGGTACAAGTCTTATTTTGATTTAAAATCTCAAGACCGTAAATTTAAACCTGGTGATGAAGCTCTGGTCTTGTTGCCAGATACTCATAACAAATTACTGATGTCTTGGAAAGGACCTTTTCCTGTACTTGAGTGTAAGAATAAGGTTACATATGTAATAGAAGAGAAAGGGAAGAGGAAGCTTTATCATATAAATCTCTTAAAGAAGTACCATCGAAGAGCTCATGTAGGACTGGCGCATGTGGTGGATGAGCCTAACCCTGATCATGATTTCAGACCTTTGTTGACTGTACAAGCTTGTGTGATGTCCGAGGAGGATGAGGATGGTGATGATTCGAAGTTTCCTACTGTACCAACTACCTCAGTAGAATATGATCTCTCCTCCTAGGTAAATGATCGACCCCTAATTTGTCCTGATCTGTCCCAGAGTGAAGCAGAGGAAATATTACATCTCAAAGCCCAGTACAGTGATGTGTTCTCAGATGTCCCAGGACTTACTACAGCACTTGATCATGACATTGTCCTGTCATCTTCAGAGCGCCTAAAATCTAACTCTTACCCCATCCCCATCCACCTTCGGCCGCATTTTGAAAAGGAAGTAGACAATCTGCTTGAACAGGGACTAATTAGACCTTCCTCTTCCCCTCACTCCTCACCTGTAGTTCTTGTCAAAAAGCCGGATGGCAGCTATCGCATGACCATAGATTATAGAACACTTAACAGTGTCACTGTATTTCATGCTGAACCTATGTGTACTATGGAAGAAGATTTGCACAAATTTACAGGTGCTAAGTATTTTTCAGAACTTGATCTAACTAAAGCATATTATCAGATCCCACTGTCTGAAAGAAGCAAACCCTTGACAGCATTTCAAACCCATAGGGGTCTGATGGAATTTAATAGACTTCCATTTGGGCTAGTAACTGCTTGTGCAACCTATATACGACTAATGAGGATTGTTCTTGCAGGTTTGAAGAATGTGTCTTTCTATTTTGATAATGTATTCATATATTCAGCTACTTGGGAGGAACACATTCAAGCTCTTACTTCCGTTCTAGACAGATTAAAAGCTTTCAGTTTGACAGCCAAACTTAGTAAATGTAGATTTGGATTTCCCTCCATTCAGTACTTGGGATATATTGTAGATGGAAAGCATATACAAGCTCAGATAGATAAGATTAGGGCTATATTGGGAACTACCCCTCCATCCACCGAGAAAACTTTAAGATCATTCTTGGGAATTATTTCATTTTATAGGAGGTTCATTCCCAATGCAGCAACTCTGTCCACCCCACTATCTGATTTACTACGCAAAGGTGTTCGGGAACCATTACCCTGGACCGATGAAGTAAGAGGTCATTTTGAGAAATTAAAAGCTTCTTTAGCTACATACCCTATTCTCCGATTACCAAATCCTAATCTCCCTTTTGTTCTTCGGACAGATTCCTCGGCTTTTGGCCTCGGAGCAGTACTACTCCAGTACATTGATGGGGTGTCTTTTCCCATTGCCAATGCAAGCAGAAAACTGCTAGATAGGGAAACCAGGTATTCTACCATAGAAAGAGAATGTTTGGCGATTATTTTTGGGATTCAGAGGTTTACATATTATCTGACGGGTTCAGAATTTATCTTGGAGGTTGATCACAAACCCCTGATCTATTTGGCAAAGTTCAAAGGCTCCAATAATAGACTTCTTAGGTGGGCCCTCAGCTTGCAGCCCTACAGGTATAGGTTAGTACACGTTGCTGGGTCTATTAATATAGGTGCAGATTTCCTTAGCAGGTCTATTAAGTAATGCTTGTTGTATCTACCCTCCGGGTAGATACTTGTTAGGGGAGCTATGTAAGGGAATAGGCAAATGGGCAATAAGTAAGTAATTACTTGTATGGGTTCGAACGAATGGATGGATATTATAAGGCGTTTTCAAGTTCATTTCGAGCTACATCCGAGTTATCTTGGAGTTTCTTGTGCATCCCATTCCTCACTAGACTCGCAACCTCCAAACACGACGGTAAGACCATCCCGTGATCTTATATTGGTATTGTGAAGTGAAACTTATTTACTGTGTTTCTCCAGAATAACTTTAGTTTTCTGAGTGCTTTTTGTTTAAGTTTGCTTGTCATCCGTGACTCATTGATTAATAGTGGGACTGTGCTAATTATTATTACTGTGATTTTTAACATTGGAGGCGGGATCCTACCCTCGTCAAGGGCCAGGCAAGAGAGGCATCCTGTACCTGATTTCCTGTACTCCTGTATGTTTTGTGGAAAGTGACCCCCTCAACCTTGTGGAGCGATATCCCCTGCCAGTGGAGTCCGTGGTGGAGAGTGTGAGGCCCAGACCCGGTGAGGTGATAGCAGACGCGAGCTGGTGTGGCCAGTAGAGCACCTCCAAACAGTCTCCGTGACCGTGTGGCTGGTGTTAGTGCCGTACGCCTGTACGTTTAATGACAGGGAAGTGCTCCGGCAGGGAGTTGATTTAATGTATATTCGAAGATTAATGTTGTGGGGGACACCTCTGATATGTATGTTACCCAATATATATATTGTAAATAAATGTATATAGTTTTCTCCTCGTTTCCCTCAGCCTCAGATTGGTGAGAACTCAATAAGATAAAAGATCCTGGTTATTACTTTACAGACTGTAAGGATCAACAATCATTTATGGGGTTGTGGGTCTCATTACAGTGCTTGGACTGTAAATATCAACCATCATTTATGGGGTGGTGGGTGTCATTACAGTGCTTTGACTGTAAATATCAACAGTCATTCATGGGTTGGTGGGTGTTTGTGTCAGTATTTTGCTTGGACTGTAAATATCAACAGTCATTCATGGGGTGGTGGGTGTGTGTGTGTTATTACAGTACTTGGACCATAAATATTAACAGTCATTCATGGAGTGGTGGACTGTAAATATCAACCATCATTAATGGGGTGGTGGGTGTCATTACAGTGCCTTGACTGTAAATATCAACAGTCATTCATGGGGTGGTAGATGTGTGGGTGTCATTACAGTGCTTGGACTGTAAATATTAAGAGACATTTATGGGTTGGTGTGTGTGTGTCATTACAATGCTTGGACTGTAAATATCAACTGTCATTGATGGGGTGGTGTGTGTGTGAGTTTCATTACAGTGCTTGGACTGTATATATCAACGGTCATTAATGGGGTGGTAGGTGTGAGGGAGTCATTACAGTGCTAGGACAACAAATATCAATAGTCATTCATAGGGTGGTGGGTGTGAGGGTGTCATTACAATGCTTGGACTGTAAATATCAACAGTCATTCATAGGATGGTGGGTGTCATTATTGTGCTTGGACTGTAAATATCAAAAGTCATTCATTGGGTGGTGGGTGTGTGGTTGTTCATACAGTGCTTGGACTGTAAACATCAACAGTCATTCATGGGGTGGTGGGGGTTTTGGTGTCAATACAGTGCTTTGACTGTAAATATCTACAGTCATTCATGGGATGGTGGGTTGTGGGTGTCATTACAGTGCTTGGACTGTAAATATCAACAGTCATTCATGGAGTGGTCAGTGTGTTAATGTCATTACAGTGCTTGGACTGTAAATATCAACAGTCTTTCATGGGGTTGTGATTGTGTGTGTGTCATTACAGTGCTTTGACTGTTAATATATATCAACAGTCATTCATTTGCTGGTGGGTGTGTAGGTGTCATTACAGTGCTAGGACTGTAAATATCAACCATAATTCATGGGGTGGTGGGTGTCATTACAGTGCTTTGACTGTAAATATCAACAGTCATTCATGGGGTGGTAGGTGTGAGGGAGTCATTACAGTGCTTGGACAACAAATATCAATAGTCATTCATAGGGTGGTGGGTGTGAGGGTGTCATTACAATGCTTGGACTGTAAATATCAACAGTCATTCATAGGATGGTGGGTGTCATTATTGTGCTTGGACTGTAAATATCAAAAGTCATTCATTGGGTGGTGGGTGTGTGGTTGTTCTTACAGTGCTTGGACTGTAAACATCAACAGTCATTCATGGGGTGGTGGGGGTTTTGGTGTCATTACAGTGCCTAGACTGTAAATATCAACAGTCATTCATGGGGTGGTGGTTGGCATTACAGTGCTTGGACTGTAAATATCAACAGTCATTCATTGAGTGGTCAGTGTGTTAATGTCATTACAGTGCTTGGACTGTAAATATCAACAGTCTTTCATGGGGTTGTGATTGTGTGTGTGTCATTACAGTGCTTTGACTGTTAATATATATCAACAGTCATTCATTTGCTGGTGGGTGTGTAGGTGTCATTACAGTGCTAGGACTGTAAATATCAACCATCATTCATGGGGTGGTGGGTGTCATTACAGTGCTTTGACTGTAAATATCAACAGTCATTCATGGGGTTGTGGGTGTCATTACAGTGCTTTGACTGTATATATCAACAGTTTTTAATGGGGTGGTGGGTGTGTGGGTGTCATTACAGTGCTTTGACTGTAACTATCAACATTCATTGAAAGGGTGGTGGGTGTGTGGGTATCATTACAGTGCTTGGACTATAAATATCAACATCCATTTATGGGGTGGTAGATGTCATTACAATGCTTGGACTGTAAATATCAACAGTCATTCATGGGGTGGTGGATATGTGGGTGTCATTACAGTGATTGGACAGCAAATATCAACAGTCATTCATCGGGTGGTGGGTGTGTGGGTGTCATTACAGTGCTTGGACCGTAAATATCATCAGTCAGTCATGGGGTGGTTGGTGTGTGTGTGTCATTACAGTGCTAGGACTGTAGGTATCAACATACATTCCAGGGGTGTTGGGAGTGTGGGTGTCCTTACAGTGCTTGGACTGTAAATATCAACAGTCATTCATGGGGTGGTTGGTGTGTGGGTGTCATTACAGTGCCTAGACTGTAAATATCAACAGTCATTCATGGGGTGGTGGTTGGCATTACAGTGCTTGGATTGTAAATATTAACAGTCATTCATTGGGTGGTGGGTGTGTGGGTGCCATTACAGTGCTTGGACTATAAATAACAACTGTCATTAATGGGGTTTGTGGGTGCCATTACAGTGCTTGGACTGTGAATATCAACAGTCATTCATGTGTTGGTGGGTGTGGGTGTCATTTCAGTGTTTGGACTATAAATATCAATAGTCATTCATGGGGTGGTAAGTGTGTGTGTGTTATTACAGTGCATGGACCGTCAATATCAACAGTCATTCATTGGGTGGTGGACTGTAAATATCAACCATCATTAATGGGGTTGTGGGTGTCAATACATTGTTTTGACTGTAAATATTAAAAGTCATTCATTGGGTGGTGGATGTTTGGCTGTCATTACAGTGCTTGGACTGCTAATATCAACAGTCATTGATGTGGTTGAGGGTGTGTGGGTGTCATTACAGAGCTTGTACTGTATATATCAATAGTCATTTATGGGGTGGTGGGTGTGAGGGTGTTATTACAATGCTTGGACTACAAATATCAATATTCATACATAGGGTGGTGGGTGTGAGGGTGTCATTACAATGCTTGGACTGTAAATATCAACAGTCATTCATGGGGTTATTTGTTTCATTACAGGTCTTAGAAAGCAAATATCAAATGTCATTGATGGGGTACTGGATGTGTGGGTGTCATTACAGTGCTTGGACTGTAAATATCAACAGTCATTCATGGGGTAGTGGATGTATGGGTGTCAGTACTGTGCTTGGACTGTTAATATCAACAGTCATCAATGAAGTGGTAGGTGTGTAGGTGTCATTACAGTGCTTGGACTGGGAATATCAACCATTATTAATGGGTTTGTGGGTGTGTGGGTGTTATTACAGTGCTTGGACTGTAAATATCAACAGTCATTTATGGGAGTGTTGGTGTGTGGGTTTCATTACAGTGCTTGGAATATAAATATTAACAGTCATTAATGGGATAGTGGGTGTTACTACAGTGCTTGGACTGTAAATATTAATAGTCATTCAAAGGGTGGTTGGTGTGTGGGTGTCATTACAATGTTTGGACTGTAAATATCGACAGTCATTTGTGTGATGGTAAGTGTGTGGGTGTCATTACAGTGCTTGGACTGTAAATATCAACAGTCATTTATTGGGTGGTTGGTGTGTGGGGGTCATTACAGTGCTTGGACTATAAATATCAATAGTCATTAATGGGGTGTTGTTGTATGTGTCTCATTACTGTGCTTGGAATGTAAATATCAACAGTCATTCATGGGATGGCGGGTGTGTTGGTGTCATTATAGTGCTTAGACTGTAAATATAACCAGTAATTTATGGGGTGGACAGTTTGTGGGTGTCATTACAGTGCTAGGACTGTATATATCTACAGTCATTCATGTGGTGGTGGGTGTCATTAAAGTGCCTTGACTGTAAATATCAACAGTCATTCATGGGGTGGTAGATGTTTGGGTGTCATTACAGTGCTTGGACTGTAAATATTAACAGACATTAATGGGTTGGTGGGTGTGTGGGTGCCATTACAGTGCTTGGACTATAAATAACAACTGTCATTAATGGGGTTTGTGGGTGCCATTACAGTGCTTGGACTGTGAATATCAACAGTCATTCATGTGTTGGTGGGTGTGGGTGTCATTTCAGTGTTTGGACTATAAATATCAATAGTCATTCATGGGGTGGTAAGTGTGTGTGTGTTATTACAGTGCATGGACCGTCAATATCAACAGTCATTCATTGGGTGGTGGACTGTAAATATCAACCATCATTAATGGGGTTGTGGGTGTCAATACATTGTTTTGACTGTAAATATTAAAAGTCATTCATTGGGTGGTGGATGTTTGGCTGTCATTACAGTGCTTGGACTGCTAATATCAACAGTCATTGATGTGGTTGAGGGTGTGTGGGTGTCATTACAGAGCTTGTACTGTATATATCAATAGTCATTTATGGGGTGGTGGGTGTGAGGGTGTTATTACAATGCTTGGACTACAAATATCAATATTCATACATAGGGTGGTGGGTGTGAGGGTGTCATTACAATGCTTGGACTGTAAATATCAACAGTCATTCATGGGGTTATTTGTTTCATTACAGGTCTTAGAAAGCAAATATCAAATGTCATTGATGGGGTACTGGATGTGTGGGTGTCATTACAGTGCTTGGACTGTAAATATCAACAGTCATTCATGGGGTAGTGGATGTATGGGTGTCAGTACTGTGCTTGGACTGTTAATATCAACAGTCATCAATGAAGTGGTAGGTGTGTAGGTGTCATTACAGTGCTTGGACTGGGAATATCAACCATTATTAATGGGTTTGTGGGTGTGTGGGTGTTATTACAGTGCTTGGACTGTAAATATCAACAGTCATTTATGGGAGTGTTGGTGTGTGGGTTTCATTACAGTGCTTGGAATATAAATATTAACAGTCATTAATGGGATAGTGGGTGTTACTACAGTGCTTGGACTGTAAATATTAATAGTCATTCAAAGGGTGGTTGGTGTGTGGGTGTCATTACAATGTTTGGACTGTAAATATCGACAGTCATTTGTGTGATGGTAAGTGTGTGGGTGTCATTACAGTGCTTGGACTGTAAATATCAACAGTCATTTATTGGGTGGTTGGTGTGTGGGGGTCATTACAGTGCTTGGACTATAAATATCAATAGTCATTAATGGGGTGTTATTGTATGGGTCTCATTACAGTGCCTGGAATGTAAATATCAACAGTCATTCATGGGATGGCGGGTGTGTGGGTGTCATTACAGTGCTTGGACTGCATATATCAACAGTCATTCATGTGGTGTTGGGTGTCATTACAGTGCCTTGACTGTAAATATCAACAGTCATTCATGGGGTGGTAGATGTTTGGGTGTCATTACAGTGCTTGGACTGTAAATATTAACAGACATTAATGGGTTGGTAGTTGTATGTGTCATTACAATGCTTGGACTGTAAATATCAATGGTCATTGATGGGGTGGTGTGTGTGTGGGTGTCATTACAGTGTTTGGACTGTATATATCAACAGTCATTCATGGGGTGGTAGGTGTGAGGGAGTCATTACAGTGCTTGGACAACAAATATCAATAGTCATTCATAGGGTGGTGGGTGTGAGGGTGTCATTACAATGCTTGGACTGTAAATGTCAACAGTCATTCATGGGATGGTGGATGTCATTATTGTGCTTGGACTGTAAATATCAAAAGTCATTCATTGGGTAGTGGGTGTGTGGGTGTCATTACAGTGCTTGAACTGTAAACATCAACAGTCATTTATAGTGTGGTGGGTGTGTTGGTGTCATTACAGTGCTTTGACTGTAAATGTCTACAGTCATTCATGGGGTGGTGGGTTGTTGGTGTCATTCCAGTGCTTGGACTGTAAATATGAACAGTCATTCATGGAGTGGTCAGTGTGTTTATGTCATTACAGTGCTTGGACTGTAAATATCAACAGTCTTTCATGGGGTTGTAATTGTGTGTGTGTCATTACAGTGCTTGGACTGTTAATATATATCAACAGTCATTCATTTGGTGGTGGGTGTGTAGGTATCATTACAGTGCTAGTACTGTAAATATCAACCATCATTCATGGGGTGGTGGGTGTCATTACAGTGCTTTGACTGTAAACATCAACAGTCATTCATGGGGTGGTGAGTGTCATTACAGTGCTTTGACTGTATATATCAACAGTTAATAATGGGGTGGTGGGTGTGTGGGTGTCATTACAGTGCTTGGACTATAACTATCAACAGTCATTCATGGGGTGGTGGGTGTGTTGGAGTCATTATATTGCTTGGACTGTAAATATCAACAGTCATTGATTGGGTGGTGGGGGTGTGGGTGTCATTACAGTGCTTGGACTATAAATATCAACTTCCATTTATGGGGTGGTGGGTGTCATTACAGTGCTTGGACTGTAAATATCAACAGTCATTCATGGGGTGGTTGATGTGCGGGTGTCATTACAATGCTGGACAGCAAATATCAACAGTCATTCATGGGGTGGTGGGTGTGTGGGTGTCATTACAGTGCTTGGACCGGAAATATCAACAGTCAGTCATGGGGTGGTTGGTGTGTGTGTGTCATTACACTGCTTGGACTGTAAGTATCAACAGTCATTCAAGGGGTGTTGGGAGTGTAAGTGTCATTACAGTGCTTGGACTGTAAATATCAACAGTCATTCATGGGGTGGTGGGTGTGTGGATGTCATTACAGTGCCTAGACTGAAAATATCAACAGTCATTCATGGGGTGGTGGTTAGCATTACAGTGCTTGGATTGTTAATATTAACAGTCATTCATTGGGTGGTAAGTGTGTGGAGGTCATTACAGTGCTTGGACTGTAAATATCAACTGTCATTCATGGGGTTTGTGGGTGCCATTACAGTGCTTAGACTGTTAATGCCAACAGTCATTAATCTGTTGGTGGGTGTGGGTGTCATTTCAGTGTTTAGACGGTAAATATCAACAGTCATTCATGGAGTGGTGGGTGTGTGTGTGTTATTACAGTGCATGGACCATAAATATGAACAGTCATTCATGGGGTGGTGGACTGTAAATATCAACCGTCATTAATGGGGTGGTGGGTGTCATTACATTGTTTTGACTGTAAATATTAAAAGTAATTCATTGGGTGGTGGATGTGTGGGTGTCATTACAGTGCTTGTACTGCTAATATCAATAGTCATTGATGGGGTGGTGAGTGTGTGGGTGTCATTACAGAGCATGGACTGTATATATCAATAGTCATTCATGGGGTGGTGGGTGTGAGGGTGTTATTACAGTGCTTGGACTACAAATATCAATAGTCATTCATAGGGTGGTGGGTTTGAGGGTGTCATTACAATGCTTGGACTGTAAATATCAACAGTCATTCATGGGGTCGTTTGTGTCAATACAGTGCTTTGAAAGCAAATATCAAATGTCATTGATGGGGTAGTAGATGTGTGGGTGTCATTACAGTGCTTGGACTGTTAATATCAACAGTCATTCATGGGGTGGTAGGTGTGTAGGTGTCATTACAGTGCTTGGACTGTAAATATCATCAGTCATTCATGGGGTGGTTGGTGTATGGGTGTCATTACTCTGCTTAGACTGTTAATATCAACAGTCATTCATGAGGTGGTGGGTGTGTGGGTTTCATTACAGTGCTTGGAGTGTAAATATCAACAGTCATTCAAGGGGTGGTGGTTGTGGGTGTGTCATTACAGTTCTTGGACAGGGAATATTAACCATCATTCATGGGGTGGTGGGTATGTGGGTGTCATTACAGTGTTTGGACTGTAAATATCAACAGTCATTTATAGGATGGTGTGTGTGTGGGTGTCATTACAGAGCTTGGAATGTAAATATTAACAGTCATTAATGGGATAGTGGGTGTTATTACAGTGCTTGGACTGTAAATATCAATAGTTATTCAAAGGGTGGTTGGTGTGTGGGTGTCATTACAGTGCTTGAACTGTAAATATCGACAGTCATTCTTGTGATGGTAAGTGTGTGGGTGTCATTACAGTGCTTGGACTGTAATTATCAACAGTCATTCATTGGGTGGTGTGTGTGTGCGTGTCAATACAGTGCTTGGACTGTAAATATCAAGAGTCATTAATGGGCTGGTGTGAGTGTCATTACCGTGCCTTGACTGTAAATATCAACAGTCATTAGTTGGGTGGATGGTGTGTGAGTGTTATTACAGTGCTTAAACTGTTAATATCAACTGTCATTCATGGGGTGGTTGTTGTATGGGTCTCATTAAAGTGTTTGGAATGTAAATATCAACAGTCATTCATAAGATGGTGGGTGTGTTGGTGTCATTACAGTGCTTAGACTGTAAATATAACCAGTAATTTATGGGGTGGTCAGTGTGTGGGTGTCATTACAGTGCTTGGTCTGTAAATATCAACAGTCATTCATTTAGTGGTGGGTTTTGGGGTGTCATTATAGTGCTTGGACTGTGAATATCAACCATCATTTATGTGGTGGTGGGTGTGTGTGTCATTACTGTGCTTGGACTGTAAATATAAACAGTCATTTATGGGATGGTGTGTGTGTGGGTGTCATTACAGTGCTTAGAATGTAAATATCAACAGTCATTCATGGGATAGTTGGTGGTATTACAGTGCTTGGACTGTAATTATCAACAGTCATTCTAAGGGTTGTTGGTGTGTGGGTGTCATTACAGTGATTGGACTGTAAATATCAACAGTCTTTTATGGGATGGTGGGTGTTTGGGTGTCATTACAGTGCTTGGACTGTAAATATCAACCGTCACTCATAGGGTGGTGGAATTGTGGGTGTCATTTTAGTGTTTGGACTCTAAATATCAACAGTCATTCATCGGGTGGTGGGTGTTTGGGTGTCATTACAGTGCTTGGACTGTAAATATCAACAGTCATTAATGGGGTGGTCAGTGTCATTACAGTGCTTTGACTGTAAATACCAACAGTCATTTTTGGAGTGATGGGTGTGTAGGTGTCATTACAGTACTTGGACTTTAAATATCAACAGTCATTCATGGGGTGGTGGGTGTGTGGGTGTCATTACAGTGCCTGGACTTTAAATATCAAGAGTCATTCATGGGATGGTGGGTGTATGGGTGTCATTACTGTGCTTGGACTGTTAATATCAACATACATTCATGGGCTGGTGGGTGTGTGGGTGTCATTACAGTGCTTTGACTGTAAATATTAACGGTCATTTATGGGGTGGTCAGTTTGTGGATGTCATTACAGTGCTTGAACTGAAAATATCAACAGTCAATCATGGGGTGGTGGGTGTGTGTGTGTCATTACAGTCATGGAACTGTTAATATATATAAACAGTTATTCAATGGGTGGTGGATGTGTGTGTGTCAATACAGTGCTTGGACTTCAAATATCAACAATCGTTCATTGGGTGGTGGGTGTTATTACAGTGCTTCGACTGTAAATATCAAGAGTCATTAATGGGCTGGTCGATGTGTAGGTGTCATTACAGTGCTTGAACTGTAAATATTAACAGACATTCATGGGGTGGTGGGTGTATGGGTGTCATTACAATGCTTAGACTGTAAATATCAACAGTCATTGATGGGGTGGTGGGTGAGTGAGTGTCATTACAGTGCTTGGACTGTATATATCAACAGTCATTCATGGTGTAGTGGGTGTGAGGGTGTCATTACAGTGCTTGGACTACAAATATCAATAGTCATTCATAGGGTGGTGGGTGTGAGGGTGTCATTACAGTGATTCGACTACAAATATCAACAGTCATTCATGAGGTGGTGGGTGTCCTTAAAGTGCTTGGACTATAAATATCAAGAGTTATTCACTCACACACTGTTGATGTGTGAGTGTCATTACAGTGCTTAAACAGCAAATATCAACAGTCATTCATGTGGTGGTTGATGTGTGGTTGACAATACAGTGTTTGGACTATAAAAATCAACAGTTATTAATAGAGTAGTGGGTGTGTAGGTGTCATTACAGTGCTTGGACTGTAAATATCAACAGTCATTCATGGTGTAGTGGATGTATGGATGTCTGTACTGTGCTTGGACTGTTAATATCAACAGTCATTCATGGGGTGATGGGTGTGTGGGTGTCATTACAGTTCTTGGAGTGTAAATATCAACAGTCATTCATGGGGTTGTGGGTTTGGGGGTGTCATTACAGTGCTTGGACTGAAAATATCAACCGTCTTTCATGGGGTGGTGGGTGTGTGGGTGTCATTACAGTACTTGATCTGAAAATTTCAACAGTCATTCATGGGGTGGTAGGTGTGTAGGTGTCATTACAGTGCTTGGACTGTAAATATCAACAGTTATTAAAGGGGTGGCGGGTGTGTGGGTGTCATTACAGTGCTTGGAGTGTAAATATCAACAGTCATTCATTGGGTGGTGGGTGTGGGCGTGTCATTACACTGCTTAGACTGGGAATATCAATCATCATTCATGGGGTGGTGGGTGTGGGGGTGTCATTACAGTGCTTGGACTGTAAATATCAACAGTCTTTTATGGGATGGTGGGTGTGTGGGTGTCATTACAGTGCTTGGAATGTAAATATCAACAGTCATTAATGGGATAGTGGGTGTTATTACAGTGTTTGGTCTGTAAATATCAATAGTCATTAAAAGGGGTGTTGGTGTGTGGGTGTCATTACAGTGCCTGGACTGTAAATATCAACAGTCATTAGTTGGGTGGATGGTGTGTGAGTGCTATTACAGTGCTTAAACTGTTAATATCAACTGTCATTCATGGGGTGATTGTTGTAAGGGTCTCATTACAGTGTTTGGAATGTAAATATTAACAGTCATTCATGGGATGGTGGGTGTGTTGGTGTCATTACAGTGCTTAGACTGTAAATATAACCAGTAATTTATAGGGTGGTCAGTGTGTGGGTGTCATTACTGTGCTTGGACTGTAAATATTAACAGTCATTTATGGGATGGTAAGTGTGTTGGTGTCATTACAGTGCATGGAATGTAAATATCAACAGTCATTAATGGGGTAGTGGGTGTTATTACAGTGCTTGGACTGTAAATATCAATAGTCATTCAAAAGGTGGTTGGTGTGTGGGTGTCATTACAGTGCTTGGACTGTAAATATTGACCGTCATTCTTGTGATGGTAAGTGTGTGGGTGTCATTACAGTGCTTGGACTGTAAATATCAACAGTAATTCATTTAGTGGTGGGTTTGGGGGTGTCATTATAGTGCTTGGACTGTGAATATCAACCATCAATTATGTGGTGATGGGTGTGTGGGTGTCATTTATGGGATGGTGGGTGATATTACAGTGCTTGGACTGTAATTATCAACAGTCATACTAAGGGTTGTTGGTGTGTGGGTGTCATTACAGTAATTGGACTGTAAATATCAACAGTCTTTCATGGGGTGGTAGGTGTTTGGGTGTCATTACAGTGCTTGGACTGTAAATATTAACCATCACTTAAGGGGTGGTTGGAGTGTGGGTGTCATTTTAGTGCTTGGACTGTAAATATCAACAGTAATTTATCGGGTGGTGGGTGTGTGGGTGTCATTACAGTGCTTGGACTGTAAATATCAACAGTCATTAATGGGGTGGTCAGTGTCATTACAGTGCTTGGACTGTAAATACCAACAGTCATTCTTGGAGTGATGGGTGTGTAGGTGTCATTACAGTGTTTGGACATTAAATATCAACAGTCATTCATGGGGTGGTGGGTGTGTGGGTGTCATTACAGTGCTTGGACTGTAAATATCAACAGTCATTCAAGGGGTGGTGGGTGTATGGGTGTAATTACTGTGCTTGGACTGTTAATATCAACAGACATTCATGGGCTGGTGGGTGTGTGGGTGTCATTACAGTGCTTAGAGTGTAAATATCAATAGTCCTTAATGGGGTGGTGGGTGTGGGGGTGTCATTACAGTGCTTGGACTGGGAAAATCAACCATCATTCAAGGGGTGGTGGGTGTATGGGTGTAATTACAGTGCTTCGACTGTAAATATCAATAGTCATTCAAAGGGTGGTTGGTGTGTGGGTGTCATTACAGTGCTTGGACTGTAAATATCAACAGTCATTAATTGGGTGGATGGTGTGTGAGTGTCATTACAGTGCTTAAACTGTAAATATCAACAGTCATTCAGGGGGTGGTGGGTTGTGGGTGTCATTACAGTGCTTGAACTGTAAATATCAACTGTCATTTTTGGGGTGGTTAGTGTGTGGATGTCATTACAGTGATTGGACTGTAAATATCAACAGTTAATCATGGGGTGGTGTGTGTGTGTGTGTCATTACAGTGCTTGAACTGTTAATATATATCAACAGTCATTCATTGGGTGGTGGATGTGTGGGTGTCAATACAGTGCTTTGACTACAAATATCAACAGTCGTTCATTGGGTGGTGGGTGTCATTCCAGTGCTTGGACTGTAAATATCAAGAGTCATTAATGGGCTGGTCGATGTGTGGGTGTCATTACAGTGCTTAGACTGTAAATATTACCAGACATTTATCGGGTGGTGGTTGTGTGGGTGTCATTACAATGCTTAGACTGTAAATATCAACAGTCATTGATGGGGTGGTGGGTGAGTGGATGTCATTACAGTGCTTGGACTGTATATATCAACAGTCATTCATAGTGTAGTGGGTGTGAGGGTGTCATTACAGTGCTTGGACTACAAATATCAATAGTCATTCATAGGGTGGTGGGTGTGAGGGTGTCATTACAGTGCTTCGACTGCAAATATCAACAGTCATTCATGGGGTGGTGGGTGTCCTTACAGTGCTTGGACTGTAAATATCAACAGTTATTCATGGGGTTGTTGATGTGTGAGTGTCAATACAGTGCTTGGACAACAAATATTAACAGTCATTCATGTGGTGGTTGAGGTGTGGTTGTCATTACACTGTTTGGACTGTAAATATCAATAGTCATTTATAGAGTAGTGTGTGTGTGGGTGTCATTACAGTGCTTGGACTGTAAATATCAACAGTCATTCATGGTGTAGTGGATGTATGGATGTCAGTACTGTGCTTGGACTGTTAATATCAACAGTCATTCATGGGGTGATGGGTGTGTTGGTGTCATTACAGTTCTTGGAGTGTAAATATCAACAGTCATTTATGGTGTTGTGGGTGTGGGAGTGTCATTACAGTGCTTGGACTGTAAATATCAAACATCTTTAATGGGGTGGTGGGTGTGTGGGTGTCATTACACTGCTTGATCTGTAAATATGAACAGTCATTCATGGGGTGGTAGGTGTGTAGGTGTCATTACAGTGCTTGGACTGTAAATATTAACAGTCATTCATGGGGTGGTTGGTGTATGGGTGTCATTACTGTGCTTAGATTGTTAATATCAACAGTCATTCATATGGTGGGGGGTGTGTGGGTGTCATTACAGTGCTTGGAGTGTAAATATCAACAGTCATTTATTGGGTGGTGGGTGTGGGGATGTCATTACAGTGCTTGGACTGGGAATATCAACCATCATTCATAGGGTGGTGGGTGTTGAGGTGTCATTACAGTGCTTGGACTGTAAATATCAACAATCATTTTATGTTGGTGGGTGTGTGGGTGTCATTACAGTGCTTGGAATGTAAATATCAACAGTCATTAATGGGATAGTGGGTGTTATTACAGTGCTTGGACAGTAAACATCAATAGTTATTCAAAGGGTGGTTGGTGTGTGGGTGTCATTACAGTGCTTGGACTGTAAATATCAACAGTCATTAGTTGGGTGGATGGTGTGTGAGTGTCATTACAGTGCTTAAACTGTTAACATCAACTGTCATTCATGGGGTGGTTTTGTAAGGGTCTCATTACAGTGTTTGGAATGTAAATATCAACAGTCATTCATGGTATGGTGGGTGTGTTGGTGTCATTACAGTGCTTAGACTGTAAATATAACAAGCAATTTATGGGGTGGTCAGTGTGTGGGTGTCATTACAGTGCTTGGACTGTAAATATCAACAGTCATTTATGGGATGGTGTGTGTGTGGGTGTCATTTCAGTGGTTGGAATGTAAATATCAACAGTCATTAATTGGATAGTGGGTGTTATTACAGTGCTTGGACTGTAAATATCAATAGTCATTTAAAGGGTGGTTTGTGTGTGGGTGTCATTACACTGCTTGATCTGTAAATATCAACAGTCATTAATGGGGTGGTGGGTGTGGGGGTGTCATTACCGTGCTTGGACTGTAAATATTAACCGTCTTTCATGGGGTGGTGGGTGTGTGGGTGTCATTACAGTGATTCGACTGTAAATATCAACAGTCTTTCATGGGGTGGTGGGTGTTTGGGTGTCATTACAGGGATTGGACTGTAAATATCAACCGTCACTCATGGGATGGTGGGAGTGTGGGTGTCATTTTAGTGCTTGGACTGTAAATATGAACAGTCATTCATCGGGTGGTGGGTGTGTGGGTGTCATTACAGTGCTTGGACTGTAAATATCAACAGTCATTAATGGGATGGTCAGTGT
Source organism: Petrolisthes cinctipes (assembly GCA_033782935.1). NCBI lineage: Eukaryota > Metazoa > Arthropoda > Malacostraca > Decapoda > Porcellanidae > Petrolisthes > Petrolisthes cinctipes. The sequence continues at coordinate 214,684 of JAWQEG010000799.1, read as the reverse complement.
CATTACAGTTCTTGTACTGAAAATACCAACAGTCATTCTTGGAGTGATGGGTGTATAGGTGTCATTACAGTGCTTGGACATTAAATATCAACAGTCATTCATGGGCTGGTCGATGTGTGGGTGTCATTACAGTGCTTAGACTGTAAATATTAACAGACATTCATGGGGTGGTGGGTGTGCGGGTGTCATTACAATGCTTAGACTGTAAATATCAACAGTCATTGATGGGGTGGTGGGTGAGTGGGTGTCATTACAGTGCTTGGACTGTATATATCAACAGTCATTCATGGTGTAGTGGGTGTGAGGGTGTCATTACAGTGCTTAGACTACAAATATCAATAGTCATTCATAGGGTGGTGGGTGTAAGGGTGTCATTACAGTGCTTCGACTGCAAATATCAACAGTCATTCATTGGGTGGTGGGTGTCCGTACAGTGCTTGGACTGTAAATATCAACAGTTATTCATGGGGTTGTTAATGTGTGAGTGTCATTACAGTACTTAGAAAGCAAATATCAACAGTCAATCATGTGGTGGTTGATGTGTGGTTGTCATTACAGTGTTTGGACTGTAAATATAACAGTCATTTATAGAGTAGTGGGTGTGTGGGTGTCATTACAGTGCTTGAACTGTAAATATCAACACTCATTTATGGTTTAGTTGATGTATGGATGTCAGTACTGTGCTTGGACTGTTAATATCAACAGTCGTTCATGGGGTGATGTGTGTGTGGGTGTCATTACAGTTCTTGGAGTGTAAATATCAACAGTCATTCATGGGGTTGTGTCTGTGGGGATGTCATTACAGTGCTTGGACTGTAAATATCAACCATCTTTCATGGGGTGGTGGGTGTGTGGGTGTCATTACAATACGTGATCTGTAAATATCAATAGTCATTCATGGGGTGGTAGGTGTGTAGGTGTTATTACAGTGCTTGGACTGTAAATATCAACAGTCATTCATGGGGTGGTTGGTGTATGGGTGTCATTACTGTGCTTAGATTGTTAATATCAACAGTCATTCATGAGGTGGTGGGTGTGTGGGTGTCATTACAGTGCTTGGAGTGTAAATATCAACAGTCATTCGTTGGGTGGATGGTGTGTGAGTGTCATTACAGTGCTTAAACTGTTAATATCAACTGTCATTCATGGGGTGGTTGTTGTATGGGTCTCATTACAGTGTTTGGAATGTAAATATCAACAGTCATTCATGGGATGGTGGATGTGATGGTGTCATTACAGTGCTTAGACTGTAAATATAACCACTAATTTATGGGGTGGTCAGTGTGTGGGTGTCATTACAGTGCTTGGACTGGAAATATCAACAGTCATTCAGGGGGTGGTGGGTTGTGGGTGTCATTACAGTGCTTGGACTGTAAATACCAACGGTCATTTATGGGTAGGTCAGTGTGTGGATGTCATTACAGTGCTTGGACTGTAAATATCAACAGTCAATCATGGGGTGGTGGGTGTGTGTGTGTCATTACAGTGCTTGGACTGTTAATATATATCAACAGTCAATTATTGGGTGGTGGATGTGTGGGTGTCAATACAGTGCTTGGACTGCAAATATCAACAGTCATTCATTGTGTGGTCGATGTGTGGGTGTCATTATAGTACTTGGACTGTAAATATTAACAGACATTCATGGGGTGGTGGGTGTGTGGGTGTCATTACCATGCTTAGAATGTAAATATAAACAGTCATTAATGGGGTGGTGGGTGAGTGGGTGTCATTACAGTGCTTGGACTGTAAATATCAAAAGTCATTCATGGTGTAATGGATGTATGGATGTCAGTACTGTGCTTGATCTGTTAATATCAACAGTCATTCATGGGGTGATAGGTGTGTGGGTGTCATTACAGTGCTTGGACTGTAAATATCAACAGTCATTAATGGGATGGTCAGTGTCATTACAGTTCTTGGACTGAAAATACCAACAGTCATTTTTGGAGTGATGGGTGTGTAGGTGTCATTACAGTGCTTGGACATTAAATATTAACAGTCATTCATGGGGTGGTGGGTGTGTGGGTGTCATTACAGTGCTTGGACCGTAAATATCAAAAGTCATTCATGGGGTGGTGGGTTTATGGGTGTCATTACTGTTCTTGGACTGTAAATATCAACAGACATTCATGGGCTGGTGGGTGTGTGGGTGTCATTACAGTGCTTGGAGTGTAAATATTAAGAGTCCTTCATGGGGTGGTGGGTGTGGGGTGTCATTACAGTGCTTGGACTGGGAATATCAACCATCATTCATGGGGTGGTGGGTGTGTGGGTGTCATTACTGTGCCTGGACTGTAAATATCAGCAGTCATTTATGGGATGGTGGGTGTGTGGGTGTCATTACAGCACTTGGAATGTAAATATCAACAGTCATTAATGGGATAGTGGTTGTCATTACAGTGTTTGGACTGTAAATATAACAGTCATTTATAGAGTAGTGGGTGTGTGGGTGTCTTTACAGTGCTTGGACTGTAAATATCAACACTCATTTATGGTTTATTGGATGTATGGATGTCAGTACTGTGCTTGGACTGTTAATATCAACAGTCATTCATGGGGTGATGTGTGTGTGGGTGTCATTACAGTTCTTGGAGTGTAAATATCAACAGTCATTCATGGGGTTGTGGGTGTTGGGATGTCATTACAGTGCTTGGACTGTAAATATCAACCGTTTTTTATTGGATGCTGGGTGTGTGGGTGTCATTACAGTGCTTGATCTGTAAATATCAACAGTCATTCATGGGGTGGTAGGTGTGTAGGTGTCATTACAGTGCTTGAACTGTAAATATCAACAGTCATTAATGGAGTGGTTGGTGTATGGGTGTCATTACTGTGCTTAGACAGTTAATATCAACAGTCATTCATGAGGTGGTGGGTGTGTGGGTGTCATTACAGTGCTTGGAGTGTAAATATCAACAGTCATTCATTGGGTGGTGGGTGTGGGGGTGTCATTACAGTGCTTGGACTGGGAATATCAACCATCATTCATGGGGTGGTGGGTGTGGGGGTGTCATTACAGTGCTTGGACTGTAAATATCAACAGTCACATATGGGATGGTGGGGGTGTGGTTGTCATTACAGTGCTTGGAATGTAAATATCAACAGTCATTAATGGGATAGTGGGTGTTATTACAGTGCTTGGACTGTAAATATCAATAGTCATTCAAAGGGTCGTTGGTGTGAGGGTGTCATTACAGTGTTTGGACTGTAAATATTGACAATCATTCTTGTGATGGTAAGTGTGTGGGTGTCATTACAGTGCTTGGACTGTAAATATCAACAGTCATTTATTGGGTCGTGGGTGTGTGGGTGTCATTACAGTGCTTGGACTATAAATATCAATGGTCATTAATGAGGTGTTGTGTTTGTGGGTGTCATTACAGTGCTTGGACTGTAAATATCAACAGTCATTAGTTGGGTGGATGGTGTGTGAGTGTCATTACAGTGCTAAACTGTTAATATCAAATGTCATTATGGGGAGGTTGTTGTATGGGTCTCAATACAGTGTTTGGAATGTAAATATCAACTGTCATTCATGGGATGGTGGATGTGTTGGTGTCATTACGGTGCTTAGACTGTAAATATAACCAGTAATATATGGGGTGGTCAGTGTGTGGCTGTCATTACAGTGCTTGGACTGTAAATATCAACAGTCATTAAGGGGTTGGTGGGTTGTGGGTGTAATTACAGTGCTTGGACTGTAAATATGAACGGTCATTCATGGGTAGGTCAGTGTGTGGATGTCATTACAGTGCTTGGACTGTAAATATCAACAGTCAATCATGGGGTGGTGGGTGTGTATGTGTCATTACAGTGCTTGGACTGTTAATATATATCAACAGTCATTCATTGGGTGGTGGATGTGTGGGTGTCAATACAGTGCTTGGACTGCAAATATCAACAGTCATTCATTGGGTGGTGGGTGTCATTACAGTGCTTGGACTGTAAATATCAACAGTCATTCATGGGCTGGTCGATGTGTGGGTGTCATTACAGTACTTGGACTGTAAATATCAACAGTCATTAATGGGGTTGTGGGTGTAAGGGTGTCATTACAGAGCTTGGACTGTAAATATCAACCATCTTTCATGGGGTGGTGGGTGTGTGGGTGTCATTACAGTGTTTGGACTATAAATATCAACAGTAATTCATAGGGTGGTAGGTGTGTAGGTGTCATTACAGTGCTTGGACTGTAAATATCAACAGTCATTAATGGGGTGGTTGGTGTATGGGTGTCATTACTTTGCTTAGACTGTTAATATCAACAGTCATTCATGGGGTGGTTAATGTGTGTGGGTGTCATTACAGATCTTGGAGTGTAAATATCAACAGTCATTTATTGGGTGGTGGGTGTTAGGGTGTCATTACAGTGCTTGGACTGGGAATATCAACCATCATTCATGGGGTGGTGGGTGTTTGGGTGTCATTACAGTGCTTGGACTGTAAATATCAACAGTCATTTATGGGATGGTGGTTGTGTGGGTGTCATTACAGTGCTTGGAATGTAAATATCAACAGTTATTAATGGGATAGTAGGTGTTATTACAGTGCTTGGACTGTAAATATCAATACTCATTCACAGGGTGGTTGGTGTGTGGGTGTCATTACAGTGCTTGGACTTTAAATATTGACAGTCATTCTTGTGATGGTAAGTGTGTTGGTGTCAAAACAGAGCTTGGACTGTAAATATCAAAAGTCATTAATTGGGTGGTCGGTGTGTGGGTGTCATTACAGTGCTTGGACTATAAATATCAATGGTCATTAATGGGGTGTTGTGTGTGTGGGTGTCATTACAGTGCTTGGACTGTAAATATCTACTTTCATTCATGGGGTGGTTGTTGTATGGGACTCATTACAATGTTTGAAATGTAAATATCAACAGTCATTCATGGGATGGAGGATGTGTTGGTGTCATTACAGTGCTTAGACTGTAAATATAACCAGTAATTTATGGGGTGGTCAGTGTGTGGGTTTCATTACAGTGCTTGGACTGTAAATATCAACAGTCATTCAGGGGGTGGTGGGTTTTGGGTGTCATTACAGTGCTTGGACTGTAAATATCAACAGTTAGTCATGGGTAGGTCAGTGTGTGGATGTCATTACAGTCCTTGGACTGTAAATATCAACAGTCAATCATGGGGTGGTGGGTGTGTGTGTGTCATTACAGTGCTTGGACTGTTAATATATATCAACAGTAATTTATTGAGTGGTGGATGTGTGGGTGTCAATACAGTGCTTGGACTGCAAATATCAACAGTCATTCATTGGGTGGTGGGTGTCATTACAGTGCTTGGACTGTAAATATCAAGAGTCATTCATGGGCTGGTCGATGTGTGGGTGTCATTATAGTGCTTGGACTGTAAATATTAAAAGACATTCATGGGGTGGTGGGTGTGTGGGTGTCATTACAATGCTGAGAATGTAAATATCAACAGTCATTCATTGGGTGGTAGGTGTGTAGGTGTCATTACAGTGCTTGGACTGTAAATATCAACAGTGCTTTATGGGGTGGTTGGTGTATGGGTGTCATTACTGTGCTTAGACTGTTAATATCAACAGTCATTCCTGGGGTGGTGGGTGTGTGGGTCTCATTACAGTGCTTGGAGTGTAAATATCAACAGTTATTTATTGGGTGGGTGTGGGGGTTTTATTACAGAGCTTGGACTGGTAATATCAACCAGCATTCATGGGGTGGTGGGTGTGGGGGTGTCATTACAGTGCTTGGTCTGTAAATATCAACAGTCATTTATGGGATGGTGGGTGTGTGGGTGTCATTACAGTGCTTGAAATGTAAATATCAACAGTCATTAATGGGATAGTGGGTGTTATTACAGTGCTTGGACTGTAAATATCAATAGTCATTCAAAGGGTAATTGGTGTGTGGGTGTCATTACAGTGCTTGGACTGTAAATATCGACAGTCATTCTTGTGATGGTAAGTGTGTGGGTGTCATTACAGTGCTTGAACTGTAAATATCAACAGTCATTCATTGGGTGGTGGGTGTGTGGGTGTCATTACAGTGCTTGGACTATAAATATCAATGGTCATTAATGGGGTGTTGTGTGTTTGGGTGTCATTACTGAGCTTGGACTGTAAATATCAACAGTCATTAGTTTTGTGGTGGGTGTCATTACAGTCCTTGGACTGTAAATATCAACAGTCATTGATGGGGTGGTGGGTGAGTTGGTGTCATTACAGTGCTTGGACTCTATATATCAACAGTCATTCATGGTGTAGTAGGTGTGAGGGTGTCATTACACTGATTGAACTACAAATATCAATAGTCATTCATATGGTGTTGGGTGTGAGGGTGTCATTACAGTGCTTCGACTGTAAATATCAACAGTCATTCATGGGGTGGTGGGTGTCATTACAATGCTTGGACTGTAATATCAACAGTCATTCATGTGGTGGTTGATGTGTGGTTGTCATTACAGTGTTTGGACTGTAAATATCAACAGTCATTTATAGAGTAGTGGGTGTGTGGGTGCTAATACAGTGCTTGGACTGTAAATATCAACAGTCATTCATGGTGTAGAGGATGTATGGATGTCAGTACTGTGCTTGGACTGTTAATATCAACCGTCATTTATGGGGTGATGGGTGTGTGGGTGTCATTACTGTGCTTGGACTGTTAATATCAATAGTCATTCATGGTGTGGTGGGTGTGAAGGTGTCATTACAGTGTTTGGACTGTAAATATCAACCGTTTTTCTTGGGGTTGTGGGTGTGTGGGTGTCATTACTGTGCTTGGACTGTAAATATCAACAGTCATTCATAGGGTGGTGGGTTTGGGGGTGTCATTATATTGCTTGGACTGTGAATATTAACCATCATTCATGTTATGGTGGGTGTGTGGGTGTCATTACTGTGCTTGGACTGTAAATATCAACAATCATTCTTGGGATGGTAAGTGTGTGGGTTTTTTATTACAGTGATTGGACTGTAAATATCAACAGTCTTTTATGGGGTGGTGGGTGTTTGGGTGTCATTACAGTGCTTGGACTGTAAATATCAACCGTCACTCATGGGATAGTGGGTGTTATTACAGTGCTTGGACTGTAAATATCAACAGTCATTTATGGGGTTGTGGGTGTGTGGGTGTCATTACAGTGCTTGGACTGTAAATATCAATTGTCATTCATGGGGTTGTCAGTGTAATTACAGTGCTTGCACTGTAAATACCAACAGTCATTCTTTGAGTGATGTTTGTGTGGGTGTCATTACAGTGCTTGGACTTTAAATATCAACAGTCATTCATGGGGTGGTGGGTGTGTGAGTGTCATTATAGTGCTTGGACTGTAAATATCAACAGTCATTCATGGGGTGGTGGGTGTATGGGTGTCATTACAGTGCTTGGAGTGTAAATATCAACAGTTATTTATTGGGTGGGTGTGGGGGTTTTATTACAGAGCTTGGACTGGGAATATCAACCATCATTCATGGGGTGGTGGGTGTGGGGGTGTCATTACAGTGCTTGGTCTGTAAATATCAACAGTCATTTATGGGATGGTGGGTGTGTGGGTGTCATTACAGTGCTTGGAATGTTAATATCAACAGTCATTAATGGGATAGTGGGTGTTATTACAGTGCTTGGGCTGTAAATATCAATAGTCATTCAAAGGGTAATTGGTGTGTGGGTGTCATTACAGTGCTTGGACTGTAAATATCGACAGTCATTCTTGTGATGGTAAGTGTGTGGGTGTCATTACAGTGCTTGAACTGTAAATATCAACAGTCATTCATTGGGTGGTGGGTGTGTGGGTGTCATTACAGTGCTTGGACTATAAATATCAATGGTCATTAATGGGGTGTTGTGTGTTTGGGTGTCATTACAGAGCTTGGACTGTAAATATCAACAGTCATTAGTTTTGTGGTGGGTGTCATTACAGTGCTTGGACTGTAAATATCAACAATCATTCATGGGCTGGTCGATGTGTGGGTGTCATTAAAGTACTTGGACCGTAAATATTATCAGACATTCATGGGGTAGTGGGTGTGTGGGTGTCATTACATTGTTTAGAATGTAAATATCAACAGTCATTGATGGGGTGGTGGGTGAGTGGGTGTCATTACAGTGCTTGGACTGTATATATCAACAGTCATTCATGGTGTAGTAGGTGTGAGGGTGTCATTACACTGATTGGACTACAAATACCAATAGTCATTTATATGGTGGTGGGTGTGAGGGTGTCATTACAGTGCTTCGACTGTAAATATCAACAGTCATTCATGGGGTGGTGGGTGTCATTACAGTGCTTGGACTGTAAATATCAAGAGTCATTCATGGGGTGGTGGGTGTGTGGGTGTCATTACAGTGCTTGGACTGTAAATATTAACAGACATTCATGGGGTAGAGGGTGTGTGGGTGTCATTACATTGCTTAGAATGTAAATATCAACAGTCATTGATGGGGTGGTGGGTGAGTGGGTGTCATTACAGTGCTTGGACTGTATATATCAACAGTCATTCATGGTGTAGTAGGTGTGAGGGTGTCATTACACTGATTGGACTACAAATACCAATAGTCATTTATATGGTGGTGGGTGTGAGGGTGTCATTACAGTGCTTCGACTGTAAATATCAACAGTCATTCATGGGGTGGTGGGTGTCATTACAGTGCTTGGACTGTAAATATCAAGAGTCATTCATGGGGTGGTGGGTGTGTGGGTGTCATTACAGTGCTTGGACTGTAAATATTAACAGACATTCATGGGGTAGAGGGTGTGTGGGTGTCATTACATTGCTTAGAATGTAAATATCAACAGTCATTGATGGGGTGGTGGGTGAGTGGGTGTCATTACAGTGCTTGGACTCTATATATCAACAGTCATTCATGGTGTAGTAGGTGTGAGGGTGTCATTACACTGATTGAACTACAAATATCAATAGTCATTTATATGGTGTTGGGTGTGAGGGTGTCATTACAATGCTTCGACTGTAAATATCAACAGTCATTCATGGGGTGGTGGGTGTCATTACAATGCTTGGACTGTAATATCAACAGTCATTCATGTGGTGGTTGATGTGTGGTTGTCATTACAGTGTTTGGACTGTAAATATCAACAGTCATTTATAGAGTAGTGGGTGTGTGGGTGCTAATACAGTGCTTGGACTGTAAATATCAACAGTCATTCATGGTGTAGAGGATGTATGGATGTCAGTACTGTGCTTGGACTGTTAATATCAACCGTCATTTATGGGGTGATGGGTGTGTGGGTGTCATTACTGTGCTTGGACTGTTAATATCAATAGTCATTCATGGTGTGGTGGGTGTGAAGGTGTCATTACAGTGCTTGGACTGTAAATATCAACCGTTTTTCTTGGGGTTGTGGGTGTGTGGGTGTCATTACTGTGCTTGGACTGTAAATATCAACAGTCATTCATGGGGTGGTGGGTTTGGGGGTGTCATTATATTGCTTGGACTGTGAATATTAACCATCATTCATGTTATGGTGGGTGTGTGGGTGTCATTACTGTGCTTGGACTGTAAATATCAACAATCATTCTTGGGATGGTAAGTGTGTGGGTTTTTTATTACAGTGATTGGACTGTAAATATCAACAGTCTTTTATGGGGTGGTGGGTGTTTGGGTGTCATTACAGTGCTTGGACCGTAAATATCAACCATCACTCATGGGATAGTGGGTTTTATTACAGTGCTTGGACTGTAAATATCAACAGTCATTCATGGGGTTGTGGGTGTGTGGGTGTCATTACAGTGCTTGGACTGTAAATATCAATTGTCATTCATGGTGTTGTCAGTGTCATTACAGTGCTTGTACTGTAAATACCAACAGTCATTCTTTGAGTGATGGGTGTGTGGGTGTCATTACAGTGCTTGGACTTTAAATATCAACAGTCATTCATGGAGTGGTGGGTGTGTGAGTGTCATTATAGTGCTTGGACTGTAAATATCAACAGTCATTCATGGGGTGGTGGGTGTATGGGTGTCATTACAGTGCATGGACCGTCAATATCAACAGTCATTCACGGAGTGGTGAGTGTGTGGGTGTCATTACATTGCTTGGACTGTAAATATTAACAGTCATTCATGGGGTGGTGGGTGTGTGGGTGTCATTACAGAGCTTGGACTGTAACTATCAACAGTCATTGATGGGGTGGTGGGTGTGTGGGTGTCATTACAATGCTTGGACTATAAATATCAACAGTCATTGATAGGATGGTGGGTGTGTGGGCATCATTACAGTGCTTGGACTATAAATATCAACATCCATTTATGGGGTGGTGGGTGTTATTACAGTGTTTGGACTGTAAATATTAACAGTCATTCTGTGGGTGGTGGATGTGTGGGTGTCATTACAGTGCTTGGACAGCAAATATCAACAGTCATTCTTGGGGTGATGAGTGTGTGGGTGTCATTACAGTGCTTGGACTGTAAATATCAACAGTCATTCATGGGGTGTTGGTTGGCATTACAGTGCTTGGATTGTAAATATCAACAATCATTCATTGGGTGGTGGATGATTGGGTGTCATTACAGTGCTTGGACTATAAATATCAACACTCATTCATGGGGTTTGTGGGTGCCATTACAGTGCTTGGACTGTGAATATCAACAGTCATTCATGGGTTAGTGGGTGTGGGTGTCATTACAGTGCATGGACCGTATATATCAAGAGTCATTGATGGGGTGGTGGACTGTAAATATCAACCGTTATTAATGTGGTGGTGGGTGTCATTACATTGCTTTGACTGTAAATATTAAAAGTCATTTTTTGGGTGGTTGATGTGTGGGTGTCATTACAGTGCTTGGACTGCTAATATCAACAGTCATTGATGGGGTGGCGGGTATTTGGGTGTCATTACAGAGCTTGGACTGTATATATCAATAGTCATTCATGGGGTGGTGGGTGTGAGGCTGTTATTACAGTGCTTGGACTACAAATATCAATTGTCATTCATAGGGTTGTGGGTGTGAGGGTGTCATTACAGTGCTTGGACTGTAAATATCAACAGTCATTCATGGGGTTGTATGTGTCATTACAGTGCAAGGAAAGCAAATATCAAATGTCATTGATGGGGTAGTGGATCTGTGGGTGTCATTACATTGCTTGGACTGTAAATATCAGCAGTCATTCATGGGGTAGTGGATGTATGGGTGTCAGTACTGTGCTTGGACTGTTAATATCAACATTCATTCATGGGGTGGTGGGTGTGGGGGTGTCATTACAGTTCTTGGACTGGGAATATCAACCATCATTCATGGGGTGGTGTGTGTGTGGGTGTCATTACATTGCTTTGACTGTAAATATCAAGAGTCATTTATGGGATGGTGGGTGTGTGGGTGTCATTACAGTGCTTGGAATGTAAATATCGACAGTAATTCTTGTGATTGTAAGTGTGTGGGTGTCGTTACAGTGCTTGGACTGTAAATATCAACAGTCATTCATTGGGTGGTATGTGGGTGGGTGTCATTACAGTGGTTGGACTATAAATATCTATGGTCATTAATGGGGTGTTCTGTGTGTGGGTATCATTACAGTGCTTGGACTGTAAATATCAATAGTCATTAGTTGGGTGGATGGTGTGTGAGTGTCATTACAGTGCTTAAAATGTTAATATCAACTGTCATTCATGGGGTGGTTGTTGTATGGGTCTCATTACAGTGCTTGAAATGTAAATATCAACAGCTATTCATGGAATGGTGGGTGTGTTGGTGTCATTACCATGCTTAGACTGTAAATATATCCAGTAATTTATGGGGTTGTCAGTGTGTGGGTGTCATTACAGTGCTTGGACTGTAAATATCAACAGTCATTCATTGGGTGGTATGTGGGTGGGTGTCATTACAGTGCTTGGACTATAAATATCAATGGTCATTAATGGGGTGTTCTGTGTGTGGGTATCATTACAGTGCTTGGACTGTAAATATCAACAGTCATTAGTTGGGTGGATGGTGTGTGAGTGTCATTACAGTGCTTAAACTGTTAATATCAACTTTCATTCATGGGGTTGTTGTATGGGTCTCATTACAGTGCTTGAAATGTAAATATCAACAGCCATTCATGGATTGGTGGGTGTGTTGGTGTCATTACCATGCTTAGACTGTAAATATAACCAGTAATTTATGGGGTTGTCAGTGTGTGGGTGTCATTACAGTGCTTGGACTGTAAATATCAACAGTCATTCAGGGGGTGGTGGGTTGTGGGTGTCATTACAGTGCTTGGACTGTAAATACCAACGGTCATTTATGGGTAGGTCAGTGTTTGGATGTCATTACAGTGCTTGGACTGTAAATATCAATGGTCATTCAAGGGGTGGTCAGTGTGTGGATGTCGTTACAGTGCTTGGACGGTAAATTTTAACAGTCAATCATGGGGTGGTGGGTGTGTGTGTGTCATTACAGTGCTTGGACTGTTAATATATATCAACAGTCATTCATTGGGTGGTGAATGTGTGGGTGTCAATACAGTGCTTTGACTGCAAATATCAACAGTCATTCATTGGGTGGTTGGTGGCATTACAGTGCGTGGACTCTAAATATCAAGAGTCATTCATGGGCTGGTCGATGTGAGGGTGTCATTACAGTGCTTAGACTGTAAATATTATCAGAAATTCATGGGGTGGTGGGTGTGTGGGTGTCATTACAATGCTTAGACTGTAAATATCAACAGTCATTGATGGGGTGATGGTGAGTGGGTGTCATTACAGTACTTGGACTGTATATATCAACAGTCATTCATGGTGAGGTGGGTGTGTGAGTGTCATTACAGTGCTTGGACAGCAAATATCAACAGTCATTCATGTGGTGGTGGGTGTGTGGGTGTCATTACAGTGCTTGGACTGTAAATATCAACAGTCATTCATGGTGTAGTGGAAGTATGGATGTCAATACTGTGATTGGACTGTTAATATCAACAGTCATTTATGGGGTGGTGGGTGTATGGGTGTCATTACTGTGCTTTGACTGTTTATATCAACAGTCATTCATGGGGTAATGGGTGTGTGGGTGTCATTACTGTTCTTGGAGTGTTAATATCAACAGTCATTCAAGGGGTGGTGGGTATGGGGTGTCATTACAGTGCTTGGACTGTAAATATCAACCGTCTTTCATGAGGTGGTCGGTGTGTGGGTGTCATTACAGTGCTTGGTCTGTAAATATCAACAGTCATTCATTTATTGGTGGATTTAGGGGTGTCATTATAGTGCTTGGACTGTGAATATCAACCATCATTCATGTGGTGGTGGGTGTGTGGGTGTCATTACAGTGCTTGGTCTGTAAATATCAACAGTCATTCATTTATTGGTGGATTTAGGGGTGTCATTATAGTGCTTGGACTGTAAATATCAACAGTCATTCTAAGGGTGGTTGGTGTGTGGGTGTTATTACAATGCTTGGACTGTAAATATCAATAGTTATTCTTGGGATGGTAAGTGTGTGGGTGTCATTACAATGCTTTGACTGTAAATATCAACAGTCATTTATTGGGTGCTGGGTGGGTGGGTGTCATTACAGTTCTTGGATTATAAATATCAGTGGTCAGTAATAGGGTGTTGTGTGTGTAGGTGTTATTACAGTGCTTAGACTGTAAATATCAACAGTCATTCATGGGGTGTATGGTGTGTGAGAGTCATTACAGTGCTTGAACTATAAATATCAATGGTCATTAATAGGGTGTTGTGTGTGTGGGTGTCATTACAATGCTTGGACTGTAAATATCAACAGTCATTCATGGGGTGGATGGTGTGTGAGTGTCATTACAGTGCTTGGACTGTAAATGGAGTGGTGGGTGTGGGGGTCTCATTACAGTGCTTGGACTGCAAATATCAACCGTCTTTTATGGGGTGGAGGGTTTTTGGGTGTCATTAGAGTGCTTGGATTGTAAATATCAACTGCTATTCCTGGGGTGGTGGTGTGTGGTTGTCATTTCAGTGATTGGACTGTAAATATCAACAGTCATTCATGGTCTGTTGGGTGTATGGGTGTCATTACAGTACTTGGTCTGTAAATATCAACAGTCATTCATTTAGTGGTGGGTGTGGGAGTGTCATTACAACGCTTGGACTGTGAATATCAATCATCATTCATGCGGTGGTGGGTGTGTGGGTGTCATTACAGAGCTTCGACTGTAAATATCAACAGTAATTTTGGGATGGTGGGTGTGTGGGTGTCATTACAGGGCTTGGAATGTAAATATCAACAATCATTCATGGGGTGGTGGGTGTATGGGTGTCATTACTGTGCATGGACTGTTAATATCAACAGTCATTCAAGGGGTGGTGAGTGTGTGGGTGTCATTACAGGGCTTGGACTGTAGATATCAACAAACATTTATTTAGTGGTGGGTGTGGGGGTGTCATTCCAGTGCTTGGACTGTAAATATCAACAGTCTTTTTTATCAGGGGGTGGGTTTTTGGGTGTCATAACAGTGCTTGGACTCTAAATATCAACAGCCATTCATGGGGTGGTGGGTGTGTGGGTGTCATTACAGTGAATGGACTGTAAATATCAACAGTCATTCATGGGGTTGTGTGTGTGGGTGTCATTATAGTGCTTGGACTGTAAATATCAACTCTCATTTATGGGGTGGTGGGTGTGTGGGTGTCATAACAGTGCTTGGACTGTAAGTATCAAAAGTCATTTATGGGATGCTGGGAGTGTGAATGTAATTACAGTGCTTGGAATGTAAATATCAACAGTCATTCATGGGATAGTGGGTGTTATTACAGTGTTTTGACTGTAAATATCAACAGTCATTCAAAGGGTGGTTGGTTTGAGGGTATCATTACAGTGCTTAGACTGTAAATATCAACAGTCATTCTTGGGATTGTAAGTGTGTGGGTGTCATTACAGTGCTTGGACTGTAAATATCAACAGACATTAATGGGGTGGTGGGTGTGTGGGTGTCATTACAATGCTTGGACTGTAAATATCAACAGTCAATCATATGGTGGTGGGTGTGTGGGTGTCATTACAGTGCTTGGACTGTAAATATCAACCATCATTCATAAGGTGGTGGGTGTGTGGGTGTCATAACAGTGCTTGGACTGTAAGTATCAACAGTCATTTATGGGATGCTGGGAGTGTGAATGTAATTAGAGTGCTTGGAATGTAAATATCACCAGTCATTCATGGGATAGTGGGTGTTATTACAGTTCTTGGACTGTAGATATCAACAAACATTTATTTAGTGGTGGGTGTGTAGGTGTCATTACCGTGCTTGGACTGTAAATATCAACAGTCTTTCATGGGGGGGTCGGTGTTTTGGTGTTATAACAGTGCTTGGACTGTAAATATCAACAGCCATTCATGGGGTGGGGCGTATGTGGGGGTCATTACAGTGAATGGACTGTAAATATCAACAGTCATTTATGGGGTTGTGTGAGTGGGTGTCATTACAGTGCTTGGACTGTAAAAATCAACCATCATTCATGGGGTGGTGGGTGTGTAGTTGTCAAAACAGTGCTTGGACTGTAAATATCAACAGTCATTTATGGGATGATGGGTGTGTTGGTGTAATTACAGTGCTTGGTTTGTAAATATCAACAGTCATTCATGGGGTGGTGGGTGTATGGGTGTCATTAATGTGCATGGACTGTTAATATCAACAGTCATTCAAGGGGTGGTGAGTGTGTGGGTGTCAATACAGTGTTTGGACTGTAGATATCAACAAACATTAATTTAGTGGTGGGTGTGTAGGTGTCATTACAGTGCTTAGACTGTAAATATAACCAGTAATTTATGGGGTTGTCAGTGTGTGGGTGTCATTACAGTGCTTGGACTGTAAATATCAACAGTCATTCAAGGGGTGGTGGGTTGTGGGTGTCTTTACAATGGTTGGACTGTAATTATCAATGGTCATTCAAGGGGTGGTCAGTGTGTGGATGTCGTTACAGTGCTTGGACTGTAAATTTTAACAGTCAATCATGGGGTGGAGGGTGTGTGTGTGTCATTTCAGTGTTTGGACTGTTAATATCTATCAACAGTCATTCATTGAGTAGTGGATGTGTGGATGTCAATACAGTGCTTTGACTGCAAATATCAACAGTTATTTATTGGGTGGTTGGTGGCATTACAGTGCTTGGACTGTAAATATCAAGAGTAATTCATGTGCTGGTCGATGTGTGGGTGTCATTACAGTGCTTAGACTGTAAATATTACCAGAAATTCATGGGGTGTTGGGTGTGTGGGTGTCATTACTCTGCTTGGACTTAAAATATAAACAGTCATTTATGGGATGGTGGGTGTGTGGGTGTCATTACAGTGCTTAGAATGTAAATATCAACAGTCATTCATGGGATAATGGATGTTATTACAGTGCTTGGACTGTAAATATCAACAGTCATTCTAAGGGTGGTTGGTGTGTGGGTGTCATTACAGTGTTTGGACTGTAAATATCAACAGTCATTCATGGGATGGTAAGTGTCATTACAGTGCTTGGACTGTAAATACCAACAGTCATTCTTGGAGTGATGGGTGTGTGGGTGTCATTACAGTGCTTGGGATTTAAATATCAACAGTCATTCATGAGGTGGTGGGTGTGTGGGTGTCATTACAGTGTTTGGACTATAAATATCAACAGTCATTCATGGGGTGGTGGCTATATGGGTGTCATTACTGTGCTTGGACTGTTAATATCAACAGACATTCATTGGGTGGTGGGTGTGTGGGTGTCAGGACATTGCTTGGACAGTAAATATCAACAGTTATTCATGGGGTGGTGGGTGTCTGGTTTTCATTACAGTGCTAGGACTGTAAATATCAACAGTCATTCATAGTGTGATTGGTGTGGGTGTCATTACAGTGCTTGGACTGTAAGTATCAACAGTCATTTATGGAGTGGAGGGTGTATGGGTATCATTACATTGGTTGGACTGTATATATCAACAGTCATTCATGGGTTGGTGGGTGTATGGGTGTCATTACAGTGCTTGGACTGCAGATATCAACAGCCATTCATTTAGTGGTGGTTGTGGGGGTGTCATTACAGGGCTTCGACTGTAAATATGAACAGTCTTTAATGGGGTGGTGGGTGTTTGGGTGTCATTACATTGCTGGGACTGTAAATATCAACAGTCATTTACGGGGTGGTGGGTGTGTGGGTGTCATTACAGTGAATGGACTGTAAATATCAACAGTCATTATCGGGGTTGTTTGTGTGGGTGTCTTTGCAGTGCTTGGACTGTAAATATTAACCATCATTCATATGGTGGTGGGCGTTTGGGTATCATTACAGTGCTTGGACTGTAAATATCAACAGTCTTTTTTATCAGGGGGTGGGTTTTTGGGTGTCATAACAGTGCTTGGACTCTAAATATCAACAGCCATTCATGGGGTGGTGGGTGTGTGGGTGTCATTACAGTGAATGGACTGATAATATGAATAGTCATTCATGGGGTTGTGTGTGTGGGTGTCATTATAGTGCTTGGACTGTAAATATCAACCATCATTTATGGGGTGGTGGGTGTGTGGGTGTCATAACAGTGCTTGGACTGTAAATATCAACAGACATTCTTTGAGTGCTGGGTGGGTGGGTGTCATTACATTGCTAGGACTGTAAATAACAACAGTCATTCATGGGGTGGATGGTGTGTGAGTGTCATTATAGTGCTTGTACTGTAAATGGAGTGGTGGGTGTGGGGGTCTCATTACAGTGCTTGGACTGCAAATATCAACCGTCTTTTATGGGGTGGTGGGTGTTTGGGTGTCATTAGAGTGCTTGGACTGTAAATATCAACAGCTATTCATGGGGTGGTGGTGTGTGGGTGTCATTACAGTGATTGGACTGTAAATATCAACTGTCATTCATTTAGTGGTGGGTGTGGGAGTGTCATTACAATGCATGGACTGTGAATATCAACTATCATTCATGGGGTGGTGGGTGTGTGGGTGTCATTACTGTGCATCGACTGTAAATATCAACAGTAATTTTGGGATGGTGGGTTGTGTGGGTGTCAATACAGGGCTTGGAATGTAAATATCAACAATCATTCATGGGGTGGTGGGTGTATGGGTGTCATTAATGTGCATGGACTGTTAATATCAACAGTCATTCAAGGGGTGGTGAGTGTGTGGGTGTCAATACAGTGCTTGGAATGTAGATATCAACAAACATTAATATAGTTGTGGGTGTGTAGGTGTCATTACCGTGCTTGGACTGTAAATATCAACAGTCTTTCATGGGGGGGTCGGTGTTTGGGTGTCATAACAGTGCTTGGACTGTAAATATCAACAGCCATTCATGGGGTGGTGGGTGTGTAGGTGTCAAAACAGTGCTTGGACTGTAAATATCAACAGTCATTAATGGGATGATGGGTGTGTTGGTGTAATTACAGTGCTTGGAATGTAAATATCAACAGTCATTTATGGGATAGTGGGTGTTATTACAGTGCTTGGACTGTAAATATCAATGGTCATTAATAGGGTGTTGTGTGTGTGGGTGTCATTACAGTGCTTGGACTGTAATTATCAACAGTCATTAATGGGGTGGATGGTGTGTGAGTGTCATTACAGTGCTTGGACTGTAAATGTAGTGGTGTGTGTGGGGGTCTCATTAGAGTGCTTGGACTGCAAATATCAACCGTCTTTTATGGGGTGGTTGGTGTTTGGGTGCCATTAGAGTGCTTGGACTGTAAATATCAACAGCCATTCATAGGGTGGTGGTGTGTGGGTGTCATTACAGTGATTGGACTGTAAATATCAACAGTCATTAATGGGGTGTTGGGTGTGTGGGTGTCATTAGAGTGCTTTGTCTGTAAATATCAACATTCATTTATTTAGTGGTGGGTGTGGGGGTTTCATTACAATGCTTGGACTGTGAATATCAACCATCATTCATGGGGTGGTGGGTTTGTGGGTGTCATTACAGTGCTTAGACTGTAAATATCAACAGTACTTTTGGGATGGTGTGCGTGTGGGTGTCATTAAAGGGCTTGGAATGTAAATATCTACAGTCATTCATGGGATAGTGGGTGTTATTACAGTGCTTGGACTGTAAATATCAACAGTCATTTAAAGGATGGTTGGTGTGTGGGTATCATTACAGTGCTTGGACTGTAAATATCAACAGACATTTATATGTTGGTGTGTGTGTGGGTATCATTACAGTGCTTGGACTGTAAATTTCAACAGTCATTTATATGGTGGGGTGTGTGTGGGTGTCATTACAGTGCTTGGACAGTAAATATCAACAGTCATTCATTGGGTAGTGGGTGTGTGGGTGTCATTACAGTGCTTGGATTATAAATATTCATGGTCATTAGTAGGGTGTTGTGTGTGTAGGTGTCATTACATTGCCTGGACTGTAAATATCAACAGTCATTTATGGGGTGGATGGTGTGTGAGAGTCATTACAGTGCTTGGACTATAAATATCAATGGTCATTAATAGGGTGTTGTGTGTTTGTGTGTCATTACAATGCTTGGACTGTAAATATCAACAGTCATTCATGGGGTGGATAGTGTGTGAGTGTCATTACAGTGCTTGGACTGTAAATGTAGTGGTGGGTGTGGGGGTCTCATTAGAGTGCTTGGACTGGAAATATCAACCGTCTTTTATGGGGTGGATGGTGTGTGAGAGTCATTACAGTGCTTGGACTATAAATATCAATGGTCATTAATAGGGTGTTGTTTGTTTGGGTGCCATAAGAGTGCTTGGACTGTGAATATCAACAGCTATTCATGGGGTGGTGGTGTGTGGGTGTCATTACAGTGATTGGACTGTAAATATCAACAGACATTCATGGGGTTGTGTGTGTGGGTGTCATTACAGTGCTTGGACTGTAAATATCAACAGTCAATAATAAGTTGGTGGCTGTTTGGGTGTCATTACAGTGCTTGGACTGTAAACATCAACAGTCATTCATATGGTGGGGTGTGTGTGGGTGTCATTTCAGTACTTAGACTGTAAATATCAACAGTCATTCATGGGGTGGTGGGTGTATAGGTGTCATTACTGTGCTCGGACTGTTAAAATCAACAGTCATTCACGGGGTTGTGGGTGTGTGGGTGTTATTACAGTGAATGGACTGTAAATATTAACAGTCATTCATGGGGTTGTGTGTGTGGGTGTCATTACAGTGCTTGGACTGTAAATATCAACAGTCATTAATAAGTTGGTGGCTGTTTGGGTGTCATTACAGTACTTGGACTGTAAACATCAACAGTCATTCATGGGTTGGGAGATGGGTGGGTGTCATTACAGTTCTTGGACTGTGAATATCAACGGTCATTCATGGGGTGGTGGGAGTGTGGGTGTCATTTTAGTGCTTGGACTGTAAATATCAACCGTCATTCATAGGGTTGTGGGTGTCTGGGTGTCATTCCAGTGATTGGACTGTAAATATCAACAGTCGTTCATGGGGTGGTGTGTGTGTGGGTGTCATAACAATGCTTGGACTGTAAATATCAAAAGTTATTAATGGGGTGGTGGGTTGTAGGTGTCATTACAGTACTTGGACTGTAAATATCAACAGTCATTCATGGGGTGGTGTGTGTGAGGGTGTCATTGCAGTGCTTGGACTGTAAATATCAACCATCATTCATAGGGTTGTGGGTGTCTTGGTGTCATTCCAGTGCTTTGACTGTAAATATCAAACGTCATTCATAGGGTTGTCTGTAACTGGGTGTCATTCCAGTGATTGGACTGTAAATATCAACAGCCGTTCATGGGGTGGTGGGTGTGTGGGTGTCATTACAATGCTTGGACTGTAAACATCAACAGTTATTCATGGCGTGATTGGTGTGTGGGTGTCATTACAGCGCTTGGACTGTAAGAATCAACAGTCATTTATGGAGTGAAGGGTGTGTGGGTCATTCATGGGTTGGTAGATGTGTGGGTGTCATTACCATTCTTGGACTGTGAATATCAACCGTCATTCATAGGGTTGTGGGAGTGTGGGTGTCATTTTACTGCTTGGCTTGTAAATATTAACAATCATTCATGGGGTGGTGGGTGTGTGGGTGTCATTACAGAGTTTCGACTGTAAATATCAACTATCATTCATTGGGTTGTGGGTGTCTGGTTGTCATTACACTGATTTGACTGTAAATAGCAACAGTCGTTCATGCGGTGGTGGGTGTGTTGGTGTCATTACAATGCTTGGACTGTAAACATTAACAGTCATTCATGGGGTGGTTGGTTGTGGGTGTCATTACAGTTCTTGGACTGTAAATATCAACAGTCATTCATGGGGTGGTGGGTGTGTGGTTGTCATTAGAGTGCTTGGACTGTAAATATCAACAGTCATTCTCGAGGTGGTTGGTGTATGGGTATCATTACTGTGCTTGGACTGTTAATATCAACAGACAATCATGGGGTGGTGGGTGTGTGGGTGTCAAGACATTGCTTGGACAGTAAATATCAACAGTCATTAAAGGGGTGGTAGGTGTGTGGGTTTCATTACAGTACTAGGACAGTAAATATCAAAAGTCATTCATGTCGTGATTGGTGTGTGGGTGTCATTACAGTGCTTGGACTGTAAGATTCAACAGTCATTTATGGAGTGGAGGGTGTGTGGGTATCATTCCAGTGCTTGGACTGTAAATATCAACAGTCATTCATGGGGTTATGAGTGTATAGGTGTCATTACTGTGCTCGGACTGTTAATATCAACAGTCATTCATGGGGTGGTGGGTGTTTGGCGGTCATTACAGTGAATGGACTGTAAATATTAACAGTCATTCATGGAGTTGTGTGTGTGGGTGTCATTACAGTGATTGGACTGTAAATATCAACAGTCATTAATAAGTTGGTGGCTGTTTGGGTGTCATTACAGTGCTTGGACAGTAAATATCAACAGTCATTCATGGGTTGGTAGATGTGTGGGTGTCATTGCAGTTCTTGGACTGTGAATATCAACGGTCATTCATGGGGTGTTGGGAGTGTGGGAGTCATTTTAGTGCTTGGACTGTAAATATCAACAATACTTCATGGGGTGCTGGTTGTGTGGGTGTCATTACAGTGCTTGGACTGTATATATCAACAGTCATTAATGGGGTGGTGGGTTTTTGGATGACATTACAGTGCTTGGACTGTAAATATCAACCGTCATTCATAGGGTTGTGGGTGTCTGGGTGTCATTCCAGTGATTGGACTGTAAATATCAACAGTCATTTATGGGGTGGTGGGTGTATAGGTGGCATTACTGTGCTCGGACCGTTAAAATCAACAGTCATTAACGGGGTGGTGGGTGTGTGGGTGTCATTACAGTGAATGGACTGTAAATATCAACAGTCATTAATGGGGTTGTGTGTTTGGGTGTCATTACAGTGCTTGGACTGTAAATATCAACAGTCATTCATGGGGTTGTGTGTGTGGGTGTCATTACAGTGCTTGGACTGTAAATATCAACAGTCATTAATAAGTTGGTTGCTTTTTGGGTGTCATTACAGTGCTTGGACTGTAAATATCAACAATACTTCATGGGGTGCTGGTTGTGTGGGTGTCATTACAGTGCTTGGACTGTATATATCAACAGTCATTAATGGGGTGGTGGGTTTTTGGATGACATTACAGTGCTTGGACTGTAAATATCAACAGTCATTCATAGGGTGGTTGGTGTGTGGGTGTCATTACAGTGTTTGGACTGTAAATATCAACAGTCATTAATGGGGTGGTGGGTGTCATTACAGTGCTTGGACTGTAAATATCAACAGTCATTCATAGGGTGATGGGTTTTTGGGTGACATTGCAGTGCTTTGACTGTAAATATCAACCGTCATTCATAGGGTTGTCGGTGTCTGGGTGTCATTCCAGTGATTGGACTGTAAATATCAACAGCCGTTCATGGGGTGGTGGGTGTGTGGGTGTCATTACAATGCTTGGACTGTAAACATCAACAGTTATTCATGGAGTGTTGGGTTGTGGGTGTCATTACAGTAGTTGGACTGTAAATATCAACAGTCATTCATTTAGTGGTTGGTGTGGGGGTGTCATTACAATGCTTGGACTGTGAATATCAACCATCATTCATGGGATAGTGGGTGCGTGGGTGTCATTACAGTGCTTGGACTGTAAATATCTACAGTAATTAAAGGATGGTGGGTGTGTGGGTGTCATTGCAGGGCTTGGAATGTAAATATAAAAAGTCATTTATAGGATACTGGGTGTTATTACAGTGCTTGGACTGTAAATATTAACAGTCATTTAAAGGGTGGTTGGTGTGTGGGTGTCATTACAGTGCTTGGACTGCAAATATCAACAGTCATTCTTGGGATGGTAAGTGTGTGGGTGTCATTACATTGCTTGGACTGTAAATATCAACAGTCTTTTATGGGGTGGTGTGTGTTTGGGTGTCATTACAGTGCTTGGACTGTGAATATCAAACGTCAGTCATAGGGTGGTGGGAGTGTGGGTGTTATTTTAGTGCTTGGACTGTAAATATTAACAGTCATTCATGGGGTGGTGGGTGTGTGGGTGTCATTACAGTGCTTGGACTGTAAATATCAATAGTCATTCATGGGGTGGTCAGTGTCATTACAGTGCTTGGACTGTAAATACCAACAGTCATTCTTGGGGTGATGGGTGTGTGGGTGTCATTACAGTGCTTGGACTGTAAATATCAACACTCATTTATTGAGTGTTGGGTGTATAGGTGTCATTACAGTGCTAGAACTTTAAACATCAACAGTCAATCATGGGGTGTTGGGTGTGTGGGTGTCACTAGAGGGCTTGGACTGTAAATATTAACAGTCATTCATGGGGTGGTAGGTGTATGGTTGTCATTACTGTTCTTGGACTGTTAATATCAACCGACATTAATGGGGTGGTGGGAGTGTGGGTGTCAGGACATTGCTTGGACAGTAAATATCAACAGACATACATGAGGCGGTGGGTGTGTGGGTTTATTACAGTTCTAGGACTGTAAATATCAACAGTCATTCATGGCGTGATTGGTGTGTGGGTGTCATTACAGCACTTGGACTGTAAGAATCAACAGTCATTTATGGAGTGAAGGGTGTGTGGGTATCGTTACAGTACTTGGACTTAAAATATCAGCAGTTATTCATGGGGTGGTGGGTGTATAGGTGTCATTACTGTGCTCGGACTGTTAATATCAAGAGTCATTCACGGGGTGGTGGGTGTGTGGGTGTCATTACAGTGAATTGACTGTAAATATCAACAGTCATTTATGGGCGTGTGTGTGAGTTTCATTACAGTGCTTGGACTGTAAATTTTAACAGTCATTAATAAGTTGGTGGGTATGTGGGTGTCATTACAGTGCTTGGACTGTAAACATCAACAGTCATTCATCGGTTGGTAGATGTGTGGGTGTCATTACCGTTCTTGGACTGTGAATATCAACCGTCATTTATAGGGTTGTGGGAGTGTGGGTGTCATTTTACTGCTTGGCTTGTAAATATTAACAATCATTCATGGGGTAGTGGGTGTGTGGGTGTCATTACAGAGCTTCGACTGTAAATATCAACTATCATTCATTGGGTTGTGGGTGTCTGGTTGTCATTACACTGATTTGACTGTAAATAGCAACAGTCGTTCATGCGGTGGTGGGTGTGTTGGTGTCATTACAATGCTTGGACTGTAAACATTAACAGTCATTCATGGGGTGGTTGGTTGTGGGTGTCATTACAGTTCTTGGACTGTAAATATCAACAGTCATTCATGGGGTGGTGGGTGTGTGGTTGTCATTAGAGTGCTTGGACTGTAAATATCAACAGTCATTCTCGAAGTGGTGGGTGTATGGGTATCATTACTGTGCTTGGACTGTTAATATCAACAGTCATTCATGGGGTTATGAGTGTATAGGTGTCATTACTGTGCTCGGACTGTTAATATCAACAGTCATTCACGGGGTGGTGGGTGTGTGGCGGTCATTACAGTGAATGGACTGTAAATATTAACAGTCATTCATGGAGTTGTGTGTGTGGGTGTCATTACAGTGATTGGACTGTAAATATCAACAGTCATTAATAAGTTGGTGGCTGTTTGGGTGTCATTACAGTGCTTGAACAGTAAATATCAACAGTCATTCATGGGTTGGTAGATGTGTGGGTGTCATTGCAGTTCTTGGACTGTGAATATCAACCGTCATTCATGGGGTGGTGGGAGTGTGTGAGTCATTTTAGTGCTTGGACTGTAAATATCAACAATACTTCATGTGGTGCTGGTTGTGTGGGTGTCATTACAGTGGTTGGACTGTATATATCAACAGTCATTCATGGGGTGGTGGGTGTGTGGGATTCAATACAGTGCTAGGACTGTAAATATCAACTGTCATTAACCCCTTAGGACTGATCAACCAACATGTCGTTGATAAAAAAATTAATGGTTCGCTCCGTATAACCGACATTTCGACGTACCTATAAAAAACTGTAGCGAGTAGCTAGCGAGCTGGAGTTGGTAACGATGGAAAGCTAACATCCTTGAGAAAAGGTTTGACTGTGGTAGTGGTGTCTGGCAGCTGCGTATGCCAACAAGGAAATATCTCACCACTACATGGTGTTTTCTTATGTTTCTCGTATCTCTCTGCTGTCTACTATACTCCAGGAGAGTCTAGACAGACAAAATTACACTGAAATACGTTTACTATCATTGAAAACGATTTAGACGCAATATTTAGGTGTTTATATACATGTTTACAGCGTACGCAGAGCGTATGAGGTTTTCTTTCATGCGTTTCAGGGGATACTATTTATTTATTTTCGGACTTTGATGCTCTGTCATACGCAAGCGCGTACACCTAGGAGGATCCCGTTTTCAGTTCCTGGTGTGTAAATTTAAGCTCTTTCATTCTGTAAAAGCAAAATTTGCCTACATGAAAGTTGAAAATTGACCCCCAGAAGTCATCTGGGGATGAAAAAAAAAAAACTGAAGTCGGTCCTAAGGGGTTAATGGAGTGGTGGGTGTGTGGATGTCATTACAGTGCTTGAACTGTAAACATCAACAGTCATTCATGGGTTGGTAGATGTGTGGGTGTCATTACATTTCTTGGACAGTGAATATCAACCGTCATTAATGGGGTGGTGGGTGTGTGGGTGTCATTTTAGTGTTTGGACTGTAAATATCAACAGTCATTCATGGGGTGGTGGGTGTGTGGGTGTCATTACAGTGCTTGGACTGTAAATATCAATAGCCATTCATGGGGTGGTCTGTGTCATTACAGTGCTTGGACTGTAAATACCAACAGTCATTCTTGGGCTGATGGGTGTGTGTGTGTCATTACAGTGCTTGGACTGTAAATATCAACAGTCATTCATTAAGTGTTGGGTGTATAGGTGTCATTACAGTGCTTGGACTTTAAATATCAACAGTTATTCATAGGGTGGTGGGTGTGTGGGTGTCATTACAGTGCTTGGACTGTAAATATCAACAGTCATTTATGGGGTGGTGGGTGTGTGGTTGTCATGACATTGCTTGGACAGTAAATATCAACAGTCATTCATGGGGTGTTGAGTGTGGGTGTTATTACAGTGCTAGGACTGTAAATATCAACAGTCATTCATGTTGTGACTGGTGTGTGGGTTTCATTACAGTGTTTGGTCTGTAAGTATCAACAGTTATTTATGGAGTGGAGGGTGTGTGGGTGTCATTACAGTGCTTGGACTGTAAATATCAACAGTTATTCATGGAGTGGTGGGTGTATGGGTTTCATTACTGTGCTTGGACGGTAAATATCAACAGTCATTTATGGCGTGATTGATGTGTGGGTGTCATTACAGTGCTTGGACTGTAAGTATCAACAGTCATTTATGGATTGGAAGATGTGTGGGTATCAGTACATTGCTTGGACTGTAAATATCAACAGTCATTCATTGGGTGGTGGTTGTATAGGTGTCAATACTGTGCTCGGATTGTTAATATCAACAGTCATTAACGGAGTGGTGGGTGTGTGGGTGTCATTACAGTGAATGGACTGTAAATATCAACAGTCATTCATGGGGTGGTGTGTGTGGGTGTCATTACAGTGCTTGGACTGTAAATATCAACGGTCAATAATAGGGTAGTGGGTGTTTGAGTGTCATTACAGTGCTTGGACTGTAAACATCAACAGTCATTTATGGGGTGGTAGTTGTGTGGGTGTCATTACAATTCTTGTACTGTGAATATCAATAGTCATTAATGGTGTAGTGGGGGTTCATTACAGTGATTTTACTGTAAATATCAACCGTCATATATAGTGTTTTGGGTGTCTGGGTGTCATTACAGTGATTGGACTGTATATATCAACAGTCGTTCATCGGGTGGTGGGTGTGTGGGTGTCATTACAATGCTTGAACTGTAAACATCAACAGTCATTCATGGGGTGGTGGGTTGTGGGTGTCATTACAGTACTTGGTCTGTAAATATCAACAGTCATTCATGGGGTTGTGTGTGTGAGGGTGTCATTACGGTGCTTGGACAGCAAATATCAATAGTCATTCATGGGGTGGTGGGTGTGAGGGTGTCATTACAATTCTTGGACTGTAAACATAAACAGTCATTTATTGGGTGTTGGGTGTGTAGGTGTCATTACAGTGCTTGGACTGTAAATATCAACAGTCATTCATGGGAAGGTGGATGTCATTACATTGTTTGGACTGTAAATTTCAACAGTCATTCATTGGGTGGCGGATGTGTGAGTGTCATTACAGTGCTTGGACTGTAAGTATCAACAGTCATTTATGGAGTGGAGGGTGTGTGGGTATCATTACAGTGCTTGGACTGTATATATCAACAGTCATTCATGGGATGGTGGGTGTATAGGTGTCATTACTCTGCTCGGACTGTAAATATCAACAGTCATTTACGGGGTGGTGGGTGTGTGGGTGTCATTACAGTGATTGGTCTGTAAATATCAACAGTCATTCATTTAGTGGTGGGTGTTGGGGTGTTATTACAGTGCTTGGACTATGAATATCAACCATTTTTCATGGGGTGGTGGGTGTGTGGGTGTCATTACAGTGCTTGGACTGTAAATATCAACAGTAATTTTGGGATGGTGGGTGTGTGGGTGTCATTACAGGGCTTGGAATGTAAATATCAACAGTCATTCATGGGATAGTGGATGTTATTGAAGTGCTTGGACTGTAAATATCAACAGTCATTTAAAGGGTTGTTGGTGTGTTCGTGTCATTACAGTGCTTTGACTGTAAATATCAACAGTCATTCTTTGGATGGTAAGTGTGTGGGTGTCATTACAGTGCTTGGATTGTAAATATCAACAGTAATTAATGGTGTGATATGTGTGTGGGTATCATTACAGTGCTTGGACTATAAGTATCAACAGTGATTCACGGGGTGGTGTGTGTGTGTCATTACAGTACTTGGACTGTAAATATCAATAGTCATACAAGAAATGGTGGGTGTCATTACAGTGCTTGGACTGTAAACATCAACAGTCATTCATAAGGTGGTGTGTGTGTGGGTGTCATTATAGTGCTTAGACTGTAAATATCAAAATTCATTCATGAGTGGTGGATGTATAGGTGTCATTTCTGTGCTTGGACTGTAAATATCAACAGTCATTCATGGGGTGTTGGGTCTCTGGGTGTCATTACAGTGCTTGGACTGTAATTATCAACACACATTAATGGGGTTGTGGTTGTGTGGGTGTCATTACAGTACTTGGACTGTAAATACCAACAGTCATTAATGGCGTGATGGGTGTGTGGGTGTCATTACAGTTCTTGGACTGTAAGTATCAACAGTCATCTATGGAGTGGAGGGTGTGTATGTGTCATTACCGTGCTTGGACTGTAAATATCAATAGTCATTCATGGGGTTGTCTGTGTCATTACTGTGCTTGGACTGTAAATACCAACAGTCATTCTTGGGGTGATGGGTGTGTGGGTGTCATTACAGTGCTTGGACTGTAAATATCAACAGTCATTCATTGAGTGTTGGGTGTATAGGTGTCATTACAGTTCTTGGAATATTAATATCAACAGTCATTCATGGGGTGGTGGGTGTGTGGGTCTCATGACATTGCTTGGACAGTAAATATTAACAGTAATTCATGGGGTAATGTGTGTGGGTTTCATTACAGTGCTAGGACTGTAAATATCAACAGTCATTCATAGCGTTATTGGTTTGTGGGTGTCATTACAGAGCTTTGTCTGTAAGTATCAACAGTTATTTATTAAATGGAGGGTGTGTGGGTGTCATTACAGTGCTTGGACTGTAAATATCAACAGTCATTCATGGGGTGGTGGATGTATGGGTGTCATTACTGTGCTAGGACTGTTAAATTCAACAGTCATTCAAAGGGGGGTAAGTGAGTGGGTGTCATTACAGTGCTTGGACTGTAGATATCAACAGTCATTTATTTAGTAGTGGGTGTTGGGTTGTCATTACAGTGCTTGGACTTTAAATATCAATAGTCTTTAACGGGGCTGTCGGTGTTTGGATGTCATTACAGTGAAGAGACTGTAAATATCAACAGTCATTCATGGGGTAGTGTGTGTGGGTGTCATTACAGTTCTTAGACTGGGAATATCAACCGTCATTCATGGGGTGGTGGGAGTGTGGGTGTCATTTAGTACTTGGACTGTAAATATCAACAGTCATTAATTGGGTGGTGGGTATGTGGGTATCATTACAGTGCTTGGACTGTAAATATCAACAGTCATCCATGGGGTAGTCGGTGTCATTACAGTGCTTGGACTGTAAATACCAACAGTCATTCTTGGGGTGATGGGTGTGTGGGTGTCATTACATTGCTTGGACTGTAAATTTTAATTGTCATTTATTGAGTGTTGGGTGTATAGGTGTCATTACAATGCTTGGACTTTAAATAACAACAGTCATTCATGGGGTGGTGGGTGTGTGGGTGTTATTACAGTGCTTGGACTGTAAATATCAACAGTCATTAATAGGGTGGTGGGTGTATGGGTGTCATTACTGTGCTTGGACTGTTAATATCAACAGTCATTCATGGGGTGGTGGGTGTGTCGGTGTCATGACATTGCTTGGACAGTAATTATTAACATTCATTAATGGGGTGGTGGGTGTGTTGGTTTCATCAACAGTCATTCATGGGGTTGCGGTTGTGTGGGTGTCATTCCTGTGCTTGGACTTTGAATATCAACAATCATTCATGGGGTGGTTGGTGTGTGGGTTTCATTACAGTGCTTGGACTGTAAATATCAACAGTCATTAAGGGATTGATGGGTGTGTGGGTGTCATTACAGTGCTTGGACTGTAAGTATCAACAGTGATTCATGGGGTGGTGTGTGTGTGTTATTACAGAGCTTGGACTGTAAATATCAACAGTCATTCATGAGGTGGAGGGTGTGTGGGTGTCATTACAGTGCTTAAACTGTAAACATCAACATTCACTCATAAGGTGGTGGGTGTGTGGGTGTCATTAAAGTGCTTGGACTGTAAATATCAAGAGTCATTTATGGGTGGTGGATGTATAGGTGTCATTTCTGTGCTTGGACTGTAATTATCAACAGTCATTCATGAGTGGTGGGTCTCTGGGTGTCATTACAGTGCTTGGAATGTAAATATCAACAGTCATTCATGGGGTGGTGGTTGTGTGGGTGTCAATAGTGTGCTTCTACAGGAAATATCAACAGTCATTTATAGGATGGTAAGTGTGTAGGTGTCATTACAGTGCTTGGACTGTAAATATCAACAAACATAAATGGGGTTGTGGTTGTGTTTGTGTCATTACAGTACTTGGAATGTAAATATCAACAGTCATTTTTTGGGTGGTGGATGTGTGGGTGACATTACAGTGCTTGGACAGCAAATATTAACAGTCATTCATGGTGTGGTGTGTGTGTGGGTGTCATTACAGTGCTTGGACTGTAAATATCAACAGTCATTCATGGTGTGGTGGGTGTATGGGTGTCATTACTGTGCTTGGACTGTTAATATCAACAGTCATTCATGGGGTGGTGGGTGTGTGGGTGTCATGACATTGCTTGGACAGTAAATATCAACAGTCATTCATGAGGTGGTGAATGTGTGAGTTTAAATACAGTGCTAGGACTATAGATATCAACAGTCAATCATTTAGTTGTGGGTGTGGGGGTGTCATTACAGTGCATGGACTGTAAATATCAACAGTCATCAATGGAGTGGAGGGTGTGTGGGTGTCATTACCCTGATTGGACGGTAAATATCACCAGTCATTCATTGGGTGGTGGATGTGTGAGTGTCATTACAGTGCTTGGAAAGCAAATATCAACAGTCATTCATAGCGTGATTTGTGTGTGGGTGTCATTACAGTGCTTGGACTGTAAGTATCAACAGACATCTATGGAATGGAGGGTGTGTGGGTGTCATTACCTTGCTTGGGCTGTAAATATCAACAGTCATTCATGGGGTGGTGGGTGTATGGGTGTCATTACTGTGCTTGAACTGTTAATATTAACAGTCAGTCATGGGGTGGTGGTTGTGTGGGTGTCAATAGTGTGCTTGGACAGCAAATATTAACAGTCATTCATTGGGTGGTGTGTGTGTTGGTGTCATTACAGTGCTTGAACTGTAAATATCAACAGTTACTCATGCTGTGGTGTGTGTATGGG
Source organism: Petrolisthes cinctipes (assembly GCA_033782935.1). Taxonomy (NCBI): domain Eukaryota; kingdom Metazoa; phylum Arthropoda; class Malacostraca; order Decapoda; family Porcellanidae; genus Petrolisthes; species Petrolisthes cinctipes. The sequence goes on along the minus strand of JAWQEG010000799.1, from coordinate 183,242 downwards.
TGTCATTACTGTGCATGGACTGTTAATATCAACAGTCATTCATGGGGTGGTGGGTGTGTGTGTGTCATGACATTGCTAGGACAGTAAATATCAACAGTCATTTATGAGGTGGTGGGTGTGTGAGTTTCAATACAGTGCTAGGACTGTAGATATCAACAGTCATTCATTTAGCTGTGTGTGTGGGGGTGTCATTACAGTGCTTGGACTGTAGGTATCAACAGTCATCTATGGAGTGGAGGGTGTGTGGGTGTCATTACCCTGATTGGACGGTAAATATCACCAGTCATTCATTGGGTGGTGGATGTGTGGGTGTCATTACAGTGCTTGGACAGCAAATATCAACAGTCATTCATAAGGTGGAGGGTATATGGGTGTCATTACTTGGCTTGGACTGTTAATATCAACAGTCTTTAATGGAGTGGTGGTTGTGTGGGTGTCAATAGTGTGCTTAGACAGGAAATATTAACAGTCATCCATGGGATGGTAAGTGTGTATGTGTCATTACAATGCTTGGACTGTAAATATCAACAAACATAAATTGGGTTGTGGTTGTGTGGGTGTCATTACAGTTCTTGTACTGTAGATATCAACAGTCATTCATGGCGAGATTGTTGTGTGGGTGTCATTATAGTGCTTGGACTGTAAGTATCAACAGTCATCTCTGGAGTGGAGGGTGTGTGGGTGTCATTACCGTGCTTGGACTGTAAATATCAACAGTCATTCATGGGGTGATGGGTGTATTGGTGTCATTACTGTGCTTGGACTGTTAATATCAATAGACATTTACAGGGTGGTGAGTGTGTGGGTGTCATTACAGTGCTTGGACTATAGATATCAAAAGTCATTCATTTAGTTGTGGGTGTTTGGGTGTCATTACAGTGCTTGGACTGTAAATATCAACTGTCATTCATGGGGTGGTGGGAGTGTGTGTGTCATTTTAGTGCTTGGACTGTAAATATCAACAGTTATTCATTGGGTGGTCGGTGTCATTACAGTGCTTGGACTGTAAATACCAACAGTCATTCTTGGGGTGATGGGTGTGTGGGTGTCATTACTGTGCTTGGAGTGTAAATATCATCAGTCATTCATTGAGTGTTCATTGTATAGGTTTCATTACAGTGCTTGGACTTTAAATATCAACAGTCATTCATGGGGTGGTGGGTGTGTGGGTGTCTTTACAGTGCTTGGACTGTAAATATCAACAGTTATTAGTGGGATGGTGGGTGTATGGGTGTCATTACTGTGCTTAGACTGTTAATATCAACCTTCATTCATGGGGTGGTGGATGTGTGGGTGTCATGACATTGCTTGGACAGTAAATATCAACAGTCACTCATGGCGTGATTGGTGTGTGGGTGTCATTACAGTGCTTGGACTGTAAGTATTAAAAGTTATTTATGGAGTGGAGGTTGTGTGGGTGTCATTACAGTAAACATCAACAGTCATTTATGGGTTGGTAGATGTGTGTGTCATTACAGTTCTTGGACTGTGAATATCAACTGTCATTCATGGGGTGGTGGGAGTGTGGGCTTTATTTTCGTGCTTGGACTGTAAATATTAACAGTCATTCATGAGGTGTTGGGTGTGTGGGTGTCATTTAAATGCTTAAAAGGTAAATATCAACAGTCATTCATGGGTTGGTCTATGTCATTACAGTGCTTGGACTGTAAATACAAACAGTCATTCTAGGGGTGATGGGTGTGTGGGTGTCATTACAGTGCTTGGACAGTAAATATCAACAGTCATTCATTAAGTGTTGAGTGTATAGGTGTCATTACAGTGCTTGGACTTTAAATATCAACAGTAATTTATGGGTTGGTGGGTGTGTGAGTGTCATTACAGTGCTTGGACTGTAAATATCATCAATCATTCATGGGGTGGTGGTTGTGTGTGTCATTACAGTGCTTGGACTGTAAATATCAAGACCCATTCATGGGGTGGTGGGTTTTGGGGTGTCATTACAGTGCTTGGTCTGTAAATATCAACTGTCTTTCATGGAGTGGTGGGTGTTTGGGTGTCATTACTGTGGTTGGACTGTGAATATCAACCGTCATTCAAGGGGTGGTGGGTTTGTGGGTGTCATTACAGAGCTTGGACTGTAAATATCAACATTCCTTTATGGGGTGGTGGGTGTATGGGTGTCATTACTGCATTTGGACTGTTAATATCAACAGTCATTCATGGAGTGGTGAGTGTGTGGGTGTCATTACAGTGCTTGGACTGTATATATCAACAGTCATTTATATGTGGTGGATGTATAGGTATCATTCCTTTGCTTGGACTGTAAATATCGACAGTCTTTCATGGGGTGGTGGGTTTTTGGGTGTCATTACAGGGCTTGGAATGTAAATGTCAACAGTCATTCACGGGGTTGTGGTTGTGTGGGTGTCATTACAGTGCTTGGACTGTTAATATCAATAGACATTTACAGGGTGGTGAGTGTGTGGGTGTCATTACAGTGCTTGGACTTTAAATGTCAACAGTCATTCACGAGGTTGTGGTTGTGTGGGTGTCATTCCTGTGCTTGGACTGTGAATATCATCAGTCATTCATGGGATGGTGGGTGTGTGGGTGTCATTAAATTGCTTGGACTGTAAATATCAACAATCATTCATGGGATAGTGGGTGTGTGAGTGTCATTACAGTGCTTGGACTGTAAATATCAACAGTAATTAATAGCGTGATGGGTGTGTGGGTGTCATTACAGTGCTTAGACTGTAAGTATCAACAGTGATTAATTGGGTGGTGTGTGTGTGTGTCATTACAATGCTTGGACTGTAAATATCAACAGTCATTCATGGGGTGATGGGTGTCATTACAGTGCTTGGACTGTTAATATCAACAGTCATTCACGGGGTGGTGAGTGTGTGGGTGTCATTACAGTGCTTGGACTGTATATATCAACAGTCATTCATTTAGTGGTGGCTGTTGGGTTGTCATTACAGTGCTTGGACTTTAAATATCAACAGTCTCTCATGGGGTGGTGGGTGTTTGATGTCATTACAGTGCTTGGACTGTAAATATCACCAGCTATTCATGGGTTGGTGGGTGTGTGGATGTCATTACAGTGAATGGACTGTACATATCAACAGTCATTCATGGGGTAGTGTGTTTGGGTGTCATTACAGTGCTTGGACTGTAAATTTTAACAGTCATTAATGGGTAGGTGGGTGTGTGGGTGTCATTACAGAGCTTGGACTGTAAATATCAACAGTCATTCATTGAGTGTTCGGTGTATCAGAGTCATTACAGTGCTTGGACTTTAAATATCAACAGTAATTTATGGGTTCGTGGGTGTGTGGGTGTCATTACAGTGCTTGGACTGTAAATATCAGCAGTCATTCATGGGGTGGTGGTTGTGTGTGTCATTACAGTGCTTGGACTGTAAATATCAAGAGCCATTTATGGGATGGTGGGTGTTGGGGTGTCATTACAGTGCTTGGTCTGTATATATCAACTGTCTTTCATTGAGTGGTGGGTGTTTGGGTGTCATTACATTGGTTGGACTGTAAATATCAACAGTCATTCATGGGATGGTGGGTGTGTGGGTGTCATTCCTTTGCTTGGACTGTTAATATCTACAGTCATTCATGGGGTGGTGGGTGTGTGGGTATCATTACAGTGCTTAGAGTGTAAGTATCAACTGTTTTTCATGGAGTGGTGGGTGTTTGGGTGTCATTACTGTGGTTGGACTGTGAATATCAACCGTCATTCAAGGGGTGGTGGGTGTGTGGATGTCATTACAGTGAATGGACTGTACATATCAACAGTCATTCATGGGGTAGTGTGTTTGGGTGTCATTACAGTGCTTGGACTGTAAATGTTAACAGTCATTAATGGGTAGGTGGGTGTGTGGGTGTCATTACAGTGCTTGGACTGTAAACATCAACAGTCATTCATGGGTTCGTAGATGTGTTGGTATCATTACAGTTCTTAGACTGTGAATATCAACCGTCATTCATGGGGTGGTTGGAGTGTGGCTGTCATTTTAGTAATTGGACTGTATATTTTAACAGTATTTCATGGGACGTTGGGAGTGTGGGTGTCATTACAGTGCTTCGACTGTCAATATCAACAGTCATTCATTGAGTGTTCGGTGTATCGGAGTCATTACAGTGCTTGGATTTTAAATATCAACAGTAATTTATGGGTTGGTGGGTGTGTGGGTGTCATTACAGTGCTTGGACTGTAAATATCAGCAGTCATTCATGGGGTGGTGGTTGTGTGTGTCATTACAGTGCTTGGACTGTAAATATCAAGAGCTATTCATGGGATGGTGGGTGTTGGGGTGTCATTACAGTGCTTGGTCTGTATATATCAACTGTCTTTCATTGAGTGGTGGGTGTTTGGGTGTCATTACATTGGTTGGACTGTAAATATCAACAGTCATTCATGGGATGGTGGGTGTGTGGGTGTCATTCCTTTGCTTGGACTGTTAATATCTACAGTCATTCATGGGGTGGTGGGTGTGTGGGTATCATTACAGTGCTTAGACTGTAAGTATCAACAGTCATTCATGGGGTGGTGAGTGTGTGGGTGTCATTACAGTGCTTGGACTGTATATATCAACAGTCATTCATGAGTGGTGGATGTATAGGTATCATTTCTGTGCTTGGACTGTAAATATCAACAGTTATTCTTGGGGTGGTGGGTATTTAGTTGTCATTACAGAGCTTGGAATGTAAATGTCAACAGTCATTCATGGGGCTGTGGTTGTGTGGGTGTCATTCCTGTGCTTGGACTGTGAATATCATCAGTCATTCATGGGGTGGTGGGTGTGTGGGTGTCATTAAATTGCTTGGACTGTAAATATCAACAATCATTCATGGTATGGTGGGTGTGTGAGTGTCATTACAGTGCTTGGACTGTAAATATCAACAGTCATTAATAGCGTGATGGGTGTGTGGGTGTCATTACATTGCTTAGACTGTAAGTATCAACAGTGATTAATTGGGTGGTGTGTGTGTGTGTGTCATTACAATGCTTGGACTGTAAATATCAACAGTCATTCATGGGGTGATGGGTGTCATTACAGTGCTTGGACTGTTAATATCAACAGTCATTCACGGGGTGGTGAGTGTGTGGGTGTCATTACAGTGCTTGGACTGTATATATCAACAGTCATTCATTTAGTGGTGGGTGTTGGGTTGTAATTACAGTGCTTGGACTTTAAATATCAAAAGTCTTTCATGGGGTGGTGAGTGTTTGATGTCATTACAGTGCTTGTACTGTAAATATCACCAGCTATTCATGGGTTGGTGGGTGTGTGGATGTCATTACAGTGAATGGACTGTACATATCAACAGTCATTCATGGGGTAGTGTGTTTGGGTGTCATTACAGTGCTTGGACTGTAAATTTTAGCAGTCATTAATGGGTAGGTGGGTGTGTGGGTGTCATTACAGTGCTAGGACTGTAAACATCAACAGTCATTCATAAGTTCGTAGATGTGTGGGTGTCATTACAGTTTTTAGACTGTGAATATCAACCGTCATTCGTGGGGTGGTTGGAGTGTGGCTGTCATTTTAGTAATTGGACTGTATATTTTAACAGTAATTAATGAGACGTTGGGTGTGTGAGTGTCATTACAGTGCTTCGACTGTAAATATCAACTGTCATTCATTGAGTGTTCGGTGTATCGGAGTCATTACAGTGCTTGGACTTTAAATATTAACAGTAATTTATGGGTTAGTGGGTGTGTGGGTGTCATTACAGTGCTTGGACTGTAAATATCAGCAGTCATTCATGTGGTGGTGGTTGTGTGTGTCATTACAGTGCTTGGACTGTAAATATCAAGAGCTATTCATGGGATGGTGGGTGTTGGGGTTTCATTACAGTGCTTGGTCTGTATATATCAACTGTCATTCATTGGGTGGTGGGTGTGTGGGGTCATTACAGTGCTTAGACTGAAAACATCAACAATCATTCATAAGGTTTTGGGTGTGTGGGTGTCATGACAGTGCTTGGACTGTAAAAATTAACAGTCATTTATGGGGTGGTGGGAGTGTGGGTGTCATTTTAGTGATTGGACTGTAAATATCAACAGTCATTCATGGTGTGGTGGGTGTGTGGGTGTTTGTACAGTGCTTGGACTGTAAATATCAACAGTCATTCATGGGGTGGTCGGTGTTATTACATTGCTTAGACTGTAAATACCAACAGTCATTCTTGGGGTGATGGGTGTGGGGGTGTCATTACAGTGCTTGGATAGTAAATATCAACAGTCATTCATTGAGTGTTGGGTGTATAGGTGTCATTACAGTGCTTGGACTTTAAAAATCAACAGTAATTTATTGGTTGGAGGGTGTGTGGGTGTCATTACAGTGCTTGGTCTGTAAATATCAGCATTCATTCATATAGCGGTGGTTGTGTGTGTCATTACAGTGCTTGAATGTAAATATCAAGAGCCATTTATGGGGTGGTTTGTGTTGGGGTGTCATTCCTGTGCTTGGACTGTGAATATCCCCAGTCATTCATTAGGTGGTGGGTGTGTGGGTGTCATTACATCTCTTGGACTGTAAATATCAACTATCATTCATGGGGTGGTGGGTGTGTGGGTGTCATTACAGTCCTTGGACTGTAAACATCAACAGTTATTCATGGGATGGTAGGTGTATGGGTGTCATTACAGTGCTTGGACTGTAAATATCAATAGTCATTCATGGGTGGTGGATTTATAGGTATCATTTCTGTGCTTGGACTGTAAATATCAACAGTCATTCATGGGGTGGTGGGTTTTTGGGTGTCATTACAGTGCTTGGAATGTAAATATCAACAGTCATTCATGGGGTTGTGGTTGTGTGGGTGTCATTCCTGTGCTTGGACTGTGAATATCAACAGTCATCCATAGGGTGGTGGGTGTGTGGGTGTCATTACAGTGCTTGGACTGTAAATATCAACAGTCTTCAATGGCGTGATGGGTGTGTAGGTGTCATTACAGTGCTTGGACTGTAAGTATCAGCAGTGATTAATGGGTGGTGTGTGTATGTCATTACAGTGCTTCGTCTGTAAATATCAACAGTCATTCATAAGGTGGTGGGTATGTGGGTGTTATTACAGTGCTTGCCCTGTAAATATCAACAATCTTTTATGGGGTGGTGGGTTTGTGGTTGTCATTACAGTGCTTGGACTGTAAATATCAAAAGTCATTCATGGGAGGGTGGGTGTGTGGGCGTCATTACAGTCCTTTGACTGTAAATATCAACAGTCATTCATAGGGTGATAGGTGTCATTAGAATGCTTGGACTGTAATATTTTACTGTCATTCATGGGGTGGTGGGTGTGTGGGTGTCATTACAGTGCTTGAACTATAAATAACAACCATCATTTATGGGGTGGTAGGTGTGTGGGTGTCATTAAAGTGCATTGACTGTACATATCAATATTCATTCATAGGGTGGTTGGAGTCATTACATTGCTTGGACTGTAAATATCAACAGTCATTAATGGGGTAATGGGTGAGTGGATGTCATTACAGTGCTTGAACTGTAAATATCAACTGTCATTAATTGGGTGGTGGGTGTGTGGGTGTTATTACAGTGATTGGATTGTAAATATCAAGAGTCATTTATGGGCGGTGTGTGTGTCATTACAGATCTTGGACTTCATGGGGTGGTTGGTGTATGGGTGTCATTACAGTGCTTGAACTGTAAATGTCAACAGTCATTTATGGGGTGTGTGGGTGACATTACAAAGCTTGGACTGATAATATCAACAGTCATTTATGTGGTGGTTGGTGTCATTGCAATGCTTGGACACTAAATATCAACAGTCATTCATGGGTGTTTGGTGTCATTACAGTGATTGGACCGTAAATATCTGTAGTCAATCATGGGGTGGTGGGTGTCTGGGTGTCATTACAGTGCTTGGACTATAAATATTAACAGTCACTTATGGGGTTGGTGTGTGTGTTGGTGTCATTACAGAGCTTGGACTGTAAATATCAACAGTCATTCAGGGAGTGGTGGGTGTCATTAGAGTGCTTGAACTGTAAATATCAACAGTCATTAATGGAGTGTGTTGGTGTTATTACAGTGCTTGGACTGTAAATATAAACAGTCATTCATGGGGTGGTGGGTGTCATTATATTGCTTGGACTGTAAATAATAACAGTTATTTATGCGTTGTAGGAGTCATTACAGTGCTTGGACTGTAAATATCAACAGTCATTAATGGGGTGGTGGGTGTGTGGGTGTCATTGCAGTATTTGAACTGTAAATATCAACAGTCTTTTATGGGGTGGTAGGTGTAATTACAGAGCTTGTACTGTAAATATCAACAATCAATTATGGGGTGGTAGGTGTGTGGGTGTCATTACAGTGCTTGGACTGTAAATATCAATAGTTATTCATGGTGTGGTGGGTGTGTGGGTGTCATTACAGTTCTTGGCCTGTGAATATAAACAGTCATTTATAGAATGGTGGGTATGTGGTTGTCATTACAGTGCTTGGACTGTTAATATATCAACAGTCATTTATAGGGTGGTGGGTGTCATTACAGTGCTTGGACTGTAAATATCAACAGACATTTATAAGTAGTGTGGGTGTTATTACAGTGCTTGGACTATAAATATCAACAGTCATACATGGGTGGTTGGTGTCATTACAGTGCTTGGACTGTATATATCAGCAGTCATTCATGGGTTGGTAGGTTTGTGGGTGTCATTAAAGTGCTTTGGCTGTAAATATCAATAGTCATTAATGGGGTGGTGGGTGTCATTACAGTGCTTGGACTGTAAATATCAAAAGTCATTCATGGGGTGATGTGTGAGTTGTTGTCATTACAGTGCTTGGACTGTAAATATTAATAGTCATTCATGGTGTGGAGGGTGTGTCGATGTTATTACAGTGCTTGGACTTAAAATATCAAAAGTCATTCATGGGGTGGTGGGTGTGTGGGTGTCATTACATTGCTTGGACTATAAATATCAACCATCATTTATGGGGTGGTGTGTGTGTGGGTGTCATTACAGTGATTGGACTGTAAATATCAACAGTCATTCATGGGGTTGTGGGTGAGTGGGTGTCATTACATTGCTTGGACTGTAAATATCAAAAGTCATTCATGGAAGGGTGGGTGTGTGGGCATCATTACAGTCCTTTGACTGTAAATATCAACAGTCATTCATAGGGTGTTAGGTGTCATTAGAATGCTTGGACTGTAATAATCAACAGTCATTCATGGGGTGGTGGGTGTGTAGGTGTCATTACAGTGCTTGGACTATAAATAACAACCATCATTTATGGGGTGGTGGGTGTGTGGGTGTCATTAAAGTGCTTTGACTGAATATATCAATATTCATTCGTGGGGTGGTTGGTGTCATTACAGTGCTTGGACTGTAAATATCAACAGTCATTAGTGGGGTAATGGGTGAGTGGATGTCATTACAGTGCTTGTTTTGTAAATATCAAACGTTATTAATTCGGTGGTTGGTGTGTGGGTGTTATTACAGTGATTGGACTTCATGGGGTGGTTGGTGTATGGGTGTCATTACAGTGCTTGAACTGTAAATATCAACAGTCATTTATGGGGTGTGTGGGTGACATTACAAAGCTTGGACTGATAATATCAACAGTCATTAATGGGTGGTGGGTGTCATTACAGTGATTGGACTGTAAATATCTACAGTCAATCATTGGGTGGTGGGTGTGTGAGTGTCATTAAAGTGCTTTGACTGAAAATATCAATAGTCATTAATGGGGTGGTTAGTTTCATTACAGTGCTTGGACTGTAAATATCAACAGTCATTCATGGGGTGGAGGGTGTGTAGGTGTCATTACAGAGCTTGGTGTGTGGGTGTCATTACAGTGCTTGGACTGTAAATATTAACAGTCATTCATGGGGTGGTGGGTGTGTGGGTGTCATTACAGTGCTCAGACTGTAAATATCAACAGTCATTTATAGGGTGGTGGGTGTGTGGGTGTCATTACATTGCTTGGACTATAAATATTAACCATCATTTATGGGGTGTTGGGTGTGTGGCTGTCATTACAGCGCTTGGACTGTAAAAATCAACAGTCAATCATGGGGTGGTTGGTGAGTGGGTGTCATTACAGAGCTTGGACTGTAAATATCAACAGTCATTTATGGGTTGGTGGGTGTGTGGATGTCATTACACTGCTTGGACTGTAAATATCAACAGTCATTTATTGGGTGGTGGGTGTGTGGGTATCAATACAATGCTTGGATTATAAATATTAACAGTCATTCATGGAGTGGTGGGTGTGTGGGTGTCACTACAGTGCTTGTACTGTAAATATCAACAGTCACTCATAGGGTTGTGGGTGTCATGAGAGTGCTTGAACTGTAAATATCAACAGTCATTAAAGGGGTGTGTGGGTGTCATTAGAGTGCTTGGACTGTAAATATCAAAAGTCATTCATGGGTGGTAGGTGTCATTACTGTGCTAGGACTGTAAATATCAACAGTCATTTATAGGGTGGTGGGTGTGTGGGCATTAATACAGTGCTTGGACTGTAGAAACCAACAGTCATTCATAGGGTCATGGGTGTCATTAGAGTGCTTGAACTGTAAATATCAACAGTCATTCATGGGTAGTGTGGGTGTTATTACAGTGCTTGGACTGTAAATATTACAGTCATTCATGGGGTGGTTCGTGTCATTACATTGCTTGGACTGTAAATATCAACAGTCATTCACGGGTGGTAGGTGTCATTACAATGCTTGGACTGTATATATCAGTCATTCATGGGGTGATGGCTGAGTTGGTGGTATTACAGTGCTTGGACCATAAATATCATCAGTCATTTATGGGGTGGAAAGTGTGAGGGTGTCATTACAGTGCTTGGACTGTAAATATCAACAGTCATACATGGGATGGTGGTTGTGTGGGTGTCATTATAGTTCTTGGACTGTAAATTCAACCGTCATTCATTGGGTGGTGGGTGTGTGGGTGTTATTAGAGTTTTTGGACTGTAAATATTAACAGTCATTCATGGGGTGGTGTGTGTGTGGATGTCATTAGTGCTTGGCCTGAAAATATCAACAATCATTCATGGGGTGGTGGGTGTGTGTTTGTCATTACAGTGCTTGGACTATAAATATCTACTGTCACTTATGGGGTGGTGAGTGTGTGGGTGTCATTACAGTGCTAAGACTGTAAATATAAATAGTCATTAATGGTGTGGTGGGTGTCATTACAGTGCTTGGACTGTAAATATCACCAGTCAATCATGGGGTGATGGGTTAGTTGGTGTCATTACAGTGCTTGGACTGTAAATATCAACAGTCATTCATTTGATGGTTTGTGTGTGGATGTCATTACAGTGCTTAGACTGAAAATATCAACAGTCATTCATGTGGTGGTGGGTGTCATTACAAGGCTTGGACTGTAAATATCAACAGTCATTCATGGGTTGTGGGTGTCATTACAGTGTTTGGACTGTAAATATCAAGAGTCATTCATGGAGTAGTAGGTGTGTAGGTGTCATTACAGTGCTTGTACTGTAAATATCAACAGTCAGTCATGGGGTATAGAGTGTGAGTGTCATTACAGTTCTTGGACTTTAAATTTCAACCATCATTCATCGGGTGGTGGGTGTGTGGGTGTCATTACAGTGCTTGGACTGTAAATATTATTAGTCATTCATGGGGTGGTTGGTGTGTGGATGTCATTACAGTTCTTGGACTGAAAATATCAACAGTCATTCATGGGGTGGTGCGTGTGTTGGTGTCATTACAGTGCTTGTAGTATAAATATCAACCGTCATTTATGGGGTGGTGGGTATGTGGGTAACATTACAGTGCTTGGACTGTAAATATCAACAGTCATTCATCGGGTGGTGGGTGTGTGGGTATCATTACAGTGCTTTAACATTAAATATTAATAGTCATTCATGGGGTTTTGGGTGTGTGGGTGTTATTACAGTGCTTGGACTGTAAATATCAACCATCATTCATTGGGTAGTGGGTGTGTGGGTGTCATTACAGCGCTCAGACTGTAAATATCAACAGTCATTTATAGGGGGGTGGGTATGTGGGTGTCATTACATTGCTTGGACTATAAATATTAACCATCATTTATCGAGTGGTGGGTTTGCGGCTGTCATTGCAGTGCTTGGACTGAAAATATCAACAGTCAATTATGGGGTGGTGGGTGTGTGGGTGTCATTACAGTGATTGGACTGTAAATATCAACAGTCATTCATGGGGTGGTGGGTGTGTGGGTGTAATTACATTGTTTTGATTGTAAATATTAACAGTCATTCATAGGGTGGTGGGTGTGTGAGTGTCATTACAGAGCTAGGACTGTAAATATCAACAGTCATTCATGGAGTAGTAGATGTGTGGGTGTCATTACAGTTCTTGGACTTTAAATATCAACCATCATTCATCGGTTGGTTGGTTTGTGGGTGTCATTACAGGGCTTGGATTATAAATATTAACAGTCATTCATAGAGTGGTGGGTGTGTGTGTCACTAGAGTGCTTGAACTGTAAATATCAAGAGTCATTAATGGGTAGTGTGGGTGTCATTACATTGCTTGGACTGTAAATATCAACAGTCATTCATGGGTGGTGGGTGTTATTACAATGCTTGGACTGTATATATCAACAGTTATTCATGGGTTGTGGGTGTGTGGGTATCATTAATGTGCTTTGACTGTAAATATCAATAGTCATTAATAGGGTGGTGGATGTCAATATAGTGCTTGGACTGTAAATATCAACAGTCTTTCATGGGGTGATGGCTGAGTTGGTGGTATTACAGTTCTTGGACTGTAAAAATTATCAGTCATTTATGAGGTGGAAGGTGTGAGGGTGTCATTACAGTGCTTGGACTGTAAATATCAACAGTTATTTATCGGGTTGTTGGTGTGTGTGTGTCATTACAGGGCTTGGACTGTAAATATCAACAGTCATTCATGGGTTGGTGGGTGTGTGGATGTCATTACAGTGCTTTGACTGTAAATATCAACAGTTATTTATGGGGTGGTGGGTGTGTGGGTATCAATACAATGCTTGGATTATAAATATTAACAGTCATTCATGGAGTGGTGGGTGTGTGGGTGTCACTACAGTGCTTGTACTGTAAATATCAACAGTCACTCATAGGGTGGTGGGTGTCATGAGAGTGCTTGAACTGTAAATATCAACAGTCATTAATGGGGTGTGTGGGTGTCATTAGAGTGCTTGGACTGTAAATATCAAAAGTCATTCATGGGTGGTAGGTGTCATTACTGTGCTAGGACTGTAAATATCAACAGTCATTTATGGGGTGGACGATGTGTGGGTGTCAATACAGTGCTTGGACTGTAAATATCAACAGTCATTTATAGGGTTATGGGTGTCTGTGTCATTACAGAGCTTGGACTGTAAAAATCAACAGTCATTCATAGGGTCATGGGTGTCATTAGAGTGCTTGAACTGTAAATATCAACAGTCATTCATGGGTAGTGTGGGTGTTATTACAGTGCTTGGACTGTAAATATTACAGTCATTCATGGGGTGGTTCGCGTCATTACATTGCTTGGACTGTAAATATCAACAGTCATTCATGGGTGGTGGGTGTCATTACAATGCTTGGACAGCATATATCAACAGTCATTCATGGGGTGGTGGGTGTGTGGGTGTCATTAAAGTGCTTTGACTGTAAATATCAATAGTCATTAATAGGGTGGTGGATGTCATTACAGTGCTTGGACTGTAAATATCAACAGTCATTCATGGGGTGATGGCTGAGTTGGTGGTATTACAGTGCTTGGACTGTAAATATCATCAGTCATTTATGGGGTGGAAAGTGTGAGGGTGTCATTACAATGCTTGGACTGTAAATATCAACAGTCATTCATGGGGTGGTGGTTGTGTGGGTGTCATTATAGTTCTTGGACTGTAAATTCAACCGTCATTCATTGGGTGGTGGGTGTGTGGGTGTTATTAGAGTTTTTGGACTGTAAATATTAACAGTCATTTATGGGGTGGTGTGTGTGTGGATGTCATTAGTGCTTGGCCTGAAAATATCAACAATCATTCATGGGGTGGTGGGTGTGTGTTTGTCATTACAGTGCTTGGACTATAAATATCTACTGTCACTTATGGGGTGGTGAGTGTGTGGGTGTCATTACAGTGCTTAGACTGTAAATATCAATAGTCATTAATGGAGTGGTGGGTGTCATTATAGTGCTTGGACTGTAAATATTAACAGTCATTCATGGGGTGATGGGTGAGTTGGTGTCATTACAGTGCTTGGACTGTAAATATCAACAGTCATTCATTTGATAGTGGGTGTGTGGATGTCATTACAGTGCTTGGACTGAAAATATCAACAGTAATTCATGTGGTGGTAGGTGTCATTACAGGGCTTGGACTGTAAATATCAACAGTCATTCATGGGTTGTGGGTGTCATTACAGTGCTTGGATTGTAAATATTAATAGTCATTTATGGGGTGGTTGGTGTGTACATGTAATTACAGTGCTTGGACTGAAAATATCAACAGTAATTCATGGGGTGGTGCGTGTGTGGGTGTCATTACAGTGCCTGGACTATAAATATCAACCGTCATTTATGGGGTGGTGGGTATGTGGGTAACATTACAATGCTTGGACTGTAAATATCAACAGTCATTAATCGGGTGGTGGGTGTGTGGGTATCATTAGAGTGCTTTAACATTAAATATTAATAGTCATTCATGGGGTGTTGGGTGTGTGGGTGTCATTACAGTGCTTGGACTGTAAATATCAACCATCATTCATTGGGTAGTGGGTGTGTGGGTGTCATTACAGTGCTCAGACTGTAAATATCAACAGTCATTTATAGGGGGGTGGGTGTGTGGGTGTCATTACATTGCTTGGACTATAAATATTAACCATCATTTATGGAGTGGTTGGTTTGCGGCTGTCATTACAGTGCTTGGACTGAAAATATCAACAGTCAATTATGGGGTGGTGGGTGTGTGGGTGTCATTACAGTGATTGGACTGTAAATATCAACAGTCATTCATGGGGTGGTGGGTGTGTCGGTGTAATTACATTGTTTTGATTGTAAATATTAACAGTCATTCATAGGGTGGTGGGTGTGTGAGTGTCATTACAGAGCTTGGACTGTAAATATCAACAGTCATTCATGGAGTAGTAGATGTGTGGATGTCATTACAGTTCTTGGACTTTAAATATCAACCATCATTCATCGGTTGGTTGGTGTGTGGGTGTCATTACAGGGCTTGGATTATAAATATTAACAGTCATTCATAGAGTGGTGGGTGTTTGTGTCATTACAGAGCTTCGAGTGTTAAAATCAACAGTCATTAATAGTGTCGTGAGTGTAACGAGAGTGCTTGAACTGTAAATATCAACAGTCATTCATGGGTAGTGTGGGTGTCATTACAGTGCTTGGACTGTAAATTACAACCGTCATTCATGGGTAGTGGGTGTCATTACAGTGCTTGGACTGTATATATCAACAGTCATTCATGGGGTGGTGGGTGTGTGGGTGTCATTAAAGTGCTTTGACTGTAAATATCAATAGTCATTAATGGGGTGGTGGATGTCATTACAGTGCTTGGACTGTAATTATCAACAGTTATTCTTGGGGTGATGGGTGAGTTGGTGTCATTACAGTGCTTGGACTATAAATATCATCAGTCATTATAGGGGTGTGTGGATGTCATTTCAGTGCTTGGACTGATAATAACAACAGTCATTCATGTGGTGGTGGGCGTCATTACAGCGCTTGGACTGTAAATATCAACAGTCATTTATATGTGGTGGGTGTCATTACAGTGCTTGGACTATAAATATCAACCGTCATTTATGGGGTGGGGGGTGTATTGGTGTCAATACAGTGCTTGGACTGTAAATATCAACAGAGTATTCATAGGGTGGTGGGTGTGTGGGTGTCATTACAGTGTTTTGACTGTAAATATCAACAGTCACTTATAGGGTGGTGGGTATCATTTGAGTGCTTGAACTGTAAATATCAACAGTCATTCATGTTGTGGTGGGTGTCATTACAGGGCTTGGGCTGTAAATATCAACAGTCATTAATGGGTGGTGAGTATTATTACAGTGCTTGGACTGTAAATATCAACAGTCATTCATGGGGTGATGGGTGAGTTGGTGTCATTACAGTGCTTAGACTGAAAATATCAACAGTCATTCATTTGATGGTAGGTGTGTGGGTGTCATTACAGTGCTTGGACTATAAAAACCATCAGTCATTCATGGGGTGGAGGGTATGTGGGTGTCATTACAGTGCTTGGACTGTAAATATCAACATTAATTCAGTGGGTGGTGAGTATTATTAGAGTGCTTGAACTGTAAATATCAACAGTCATTCATGGGGTGTGTGGATGTCATTACAGTGCTTGGACTGATAATATCAACAGTCATTCATGTCATGGTGGGTGTCATTACAGGGCTTGGACTGTAAATATCAACAGTCATTCCTGTGTGGTGGGTGTCATTACAGTCTTTGGACTGTAACTATCAACAGTCATTCATGGAGTAGTTGATGTGTGGGTGTCATTACAGTTCTTGGACTTTAAATATCAACCATCATTCATCGGTTGGTTGGTGTGTGGGTGTCATTACAGAGCTTGGATTATAAATATCAACAGTCATTTATGGTGTGGTGGGTGTGTGGGTGTCATTACAGTGCTTGGACTGTAAATATCAACAGTCATTCATGGTGTGGTGGGTGTGTGGGTGTCATTCCTGTGCTTGGAATGTGAATATCAACATTAATTCATCGGGTGGTGGGTGTGTGGGTGTCATTACAGTGCTTGGACTGTAAATATCAAAGGTCATTCACGGGTGGTGGATGTATATGTATCATTTCTGTGCTTGAACTATAAATATCAACAGTCATTCATGGTGTGGTGGGTGTATGGGTGTCATTGCAGTGCTTGGAATGAAAATATTAAAAGTCATTCATGGTGTTGTGGTTGTGTGGGTGCCATTCCTGTGCTTGGACTGTTAATATCTACAGTCATTCATGGGGTGGGGGGTGTGTGGGGTCATTACAGTGCTTGGACTGTAAATATCAGCAATCATTCATGGGGTGGTAGGTGTGTGGGTGTCATTGCAGTGCTTGGAGAGTAAATATTAACAGTCATTCATTGGGTGGTGGGTGTGTGGGTGTCATTACAGTGCTTAGACTGTAAACATCAACAATCATTCATAAGGTGTTGGGTGTTTGGGTATCATTACAGTGCTTGGACGGTAAATATCAACAGTCATTCATGGGGTGATGGGAGTGTGGGTGTCATTTTAGTGCTTGGACTGTAAATATCAACAGTCATTCATGGTGTGGTGGGTGTGTGGGTGTCATTACAGTGCTTGGACTGTAAATATCAACAGTCATTCATGGGGTGGTCGGTGTCATTACATTGCTTGGACTGTAAATACCAACAGTCATTCTTTGGGTGATGGGTGTGTGGGTGTCATTACAGTGCTTGGATAGTAAATATCAACTGTCTTTCATGGAGTAGTGGGTGTTTGTATGTCATTACAGTGGTTGGACTGTAAATATCAACAGTAATTTATGGGTTGGTGGGTGTGTGGGTGTCATTACAGTGCTTGGTCTGTAAATATCAGCAGCCATTCATATGGCGGTGGTTGTGTGTGTCATTACTGTGCTTGGACTGTAAATATCAAGAGCCATTAATGGGGTGGTGGGTGTTGGGGTGTCATTACAGTGCTTGGTCTGTAAATATCAACTGTCTTTCATGGAGTAGTGGGTGTTTGTGTGTCATTACAGTGGTTGGACTGTAAATATCAACAGTCATTCATGTGGTGGTGGGTGTGTGGGTGTCATTCCAGTGCTTGGATTGTGAATATCCCCAGTCATTCATGGGGTGGTGGGTTTATGGGTGTCATTACATTGCTTAGACTGTAAATATCAACAATCATTCATAGGGTGGTGGGTGTGTAGGTGTCATTACAGTGCCTGGACTGTAAACATCAACAGTTATTCATAGGTTGGTGTGTGTGTGGGTGTCATTACAGTGCTTGGTCTGTAAATATCAGCAGTCATTCATATGGCGCTGGTTGTGTGTGTCATTACAGTGCTTGGACTGTAAATATCAAGAGCCATTCATGGGGTGGTGGGTGTTGGGGTGTCATTACAGTGCTTGGTCTGTAAATATCAACCGTCTTTATGGAGTAGTGGGTGTTTGTGTGTCATTACAGTGGTTGGACTGTAAATATCAACAGTCATTCATAGGGTGGTTGGTTTGTGGGTGTCATTCCTGTGCTTGGACTGTGAATATCCCCAGTCATTCATTGGGTGCTGGGTGTGTGGGTGTCATTACATTGCTTGGACTGTAAATATCAACAATCATTTATTGGGTGGTGGGTGTGTTGGTGTCATTACAGTGCTTAGACTGTAAACATCAACAATCATTCATAAGGTGTTGGGTGTGTGGGTATCATTACAGTGCATGGATTGTAAATATCAACAGTCATTCATGGGGTGATGGGAGTGTGGGTGTCATTTTAGTGCTTGGACTGTAAATATCAACAGTCATTCATGGTGTGGTGGGTGTGTGGGTGTCATTACAGTGCTTGAACTGTAAATATCAACAGTCATTCATGGGGTGGTCGGTGTCATTACATTGCTTGGACTGTAAATACCAACATTCATTCTTTGGGTGATGGGTGTGTGGGTGTCATTACAGTGCTTGGATAGTAAATATCAACTGTCTTTCATGGAGTAGTGGGTGTTTGTGTGTCATTACAGTGGTTGGACTGTAAATATCAACAGTAATTTATGGGTTGGTGGGTGTGTGGGTGTCATTACAGTGCTTGGTCTGTAAATATCAGCAGTCATTCATATGGCGGTGGTTTTGTGTGTCATTACAGTGCTTGGACTGTCAATATCAAGAGCCATTAATGGGGTGGTGGGTGTTGGGGTGTCATTACAGTGCTTGGTCTGTAAATATCAACTGTCTTTCATGGAGTAGTGGGTGTTTGTGTGTCATTACAGTTGTTGGACTGTAAATATCAACAGTTATTCATCGGGTGGTGGGTATGTGGGTGTCATTCCTGTGTTTGGATTGTGAATATCCCCAGTCATTCATGGGGTGGTGGGTTTATGGGTGTCATTACATTGCTTAGACTGTAAATATCAACAACCATTCATAGGGTGGTGGGTGTGTACGTGTCATTACAGTGCCTGGACTGTAAACATCAACAGTTATTCATAGGTTGGTGTGTGTGTGGGTGTCATTACAGTGATTGGTCTGTAAATATCAGCAGTCATTCATATGGCGCTGGTTGTGTGTGTCATTACAGTGCTTGGACTGTAAATATCAAGAGCCATTCATGGGGTGGTGGGTGTTGGGGTGTCATTACAGTTCTTGGTCTGTAAATATCAACCGTCATTATGGAGTAGTGGGTGTTTGTGTGTCATTACAGTGGTTGGACTGTAAATATCAACAGTCATTCATAGGGTGGTTGGTGTGTGGGTGTCATTCCTGTGCTTGGACTGTGAATATCTCCAGTCATTCATGGGGTGGTGGGTGTGTGGGTGTCATTACATTGCTTGGACTGTAAATATCAACAATCATTCATGGGGTGGTGGGTGTGTGGGTGTCATTACAGTGCTTTGACTGTAAACATCAACAGTTATTCATGGGTTGGTGGGTGTGTGGGTGTCATTAAAGTGCTTGGACTGTAAATATCAACAGTCATTCATGGGTGGTGGATTTATAGGTATCATTTCTGTGCTTGGACTGTCAATATCAACAGTCATTCATGTAGTGGTGGGTTTTTGGGTGTCATTACAGTGCTTGGACTGTGAATATCAACAGTCATCAATGGCGTGATGGGTGTGTGGGTGTCATTACAGTGCTTGGACAGTAAGTATCAACAGTGATTAATTGGGTGTTGTGTGTATGTGTCATTTCAGTGCTTAGTCTGTAAATATCAACAGTCATTCATGGGTGGTGGGTGTCATTACAGTGCTTGGACTGTAAATATCAACAGTCATTCAAGGGGTTGTGGGTGAGTGGGTGTCATTTCAGTGCTAGGCCTGTAAATATCAACAATCTTTTATGGGGTGGTGGGTTTGTGGTTGTCATTACAGTGCTTGGACTGTAAATATCAACAGTCATTCATGGCTTGATGGGAGTGTGGGTGTCATTTTAGTGTTTGGACTGTAAATATCAACAGTCATTCATGGTGTGGTTGGTGTGTGGGTGTCATTACAGTGCTTGGACTGTAAATATGAACAGTCATTCATGGAGTGGTCGGTGTCATTACATTGCTTGGACTGTAAATACCAACAGTCATTCTTTGGGTGATGGGTGTGTGGGTGTCATTACAGTGCTTGGATAGTAAATATCAACTGTCTTTCATGGAGTAGTGGGTGTTTGTGTGTCATTACAGTGGTTGGACTGTAAATATCAACAGTAATTTATGGGTTGGTGGGTGTGTGGGTGTCATTACAGTGCTTGGTCTGTAAATATCAGCAGCCATTCATATGGCGGTGGTTTTGTGTGTCATTACAGTGCTTGGACTGTCAATATCAAGAGCCATTAATGGGGTGGTGGGTGTTTGGGTGTCATTACAGTGCTTGGTCTGTAAATATCAACTGTCTTTCATGGAGTAGTGGGTGTTTGTGTGTCATTACAGTGGTTGGACTGTAAATATCAACAATCATTCATCGGGTGGTGGGTATGTGGGTGTCATTCCTGTATTTGGATTGTGAATATCCCCAGTCATTCATGGGGTGGTGGGTTTATGGGTGTCATTACATTGCTTAGACTGTAAATATCAACAATCATTCATAGGGTGGTGGGTGTGTACGTGTCATTACAGTGTCTGGACTGTAAACATCAACAGTTATTCATAGGTTGGTGTGTGTGTGGGTGTCATTACAGTGATTGGTCTGTAAATATCAGCAGTCATTCATATGGCGCTGGTTGTGTGTGTCATTACAGTGCTTGGACTGTAAATATCAAGAGCCATTAATGGGGTGGTGGTTGTTGGGGTGTCATTACAGTTCTTGGTCTGTAAATATCAATCGTCATTATGGAGTAGTGGGTGTTTGTGTGTCATTACAGTGGTTGGACTGTAAATATCAACAGTCATTCATAGGGTGGTTGGTGTGTGGGTGTCATTCCTGTGCTTGGACTGTGAATATCCCCAGTCATTCATGGGATGGTGGGTGTGTGGGTATCATTACATTGCTTGGACTGTAAATATCAACAATCATTCATGGGGTGGTGGGTGTGTGGGTGTCATTATAGTGCTTGAAATGTAAACATCAACAGTTATTCATGGGTTGGTAGGTGTGTGGGTGTCATTACAGTGCTTGGACTGTAAATATCAACAGTCATTCATGGGTGGTGCATTTATAGGTATCATTTTTGTGCTTGGACTGTAAATATCAACAGTCATTCATGTGGTGGTGGGTTTTTGGGTGTCATTACAGTGCTTGGACTGTGAATATCAACAGTCATCAATGGCGTGATGGGTGTGTGGGTGTCATTACAGTGCTTGGACAGAAAGTATCAACAGTGATTAATTGGGTGTTGTGTGTATGTGTCATTTCAGTGCTTGGTCTGTAAATATCAACAGTCATTTATGGGTGGTGGGTGTCATTACAGTGCTTGGACTGTAAATATCAACAGTCATTCATGGGGTTGTGGGTGTGTGGGTGTCATTTCAGTGCTAGGCCTGTAAATATCAACAATCTTTTATGGGGTGGTGGGTTTGTGGTTGTCATTAGAGTGCTTGGACTGTAAATATCAAAAGTCATTCATGGAAGGGTGGGTGTGTAGGCTTCATTACAGTCCTTTGACTGTAAATATCAACAGTCATTCATAGGGTGTTAGGTATCATTAGAATGCTTGGACTGTAATAATCAACAGTCATTCATGGGGTGGTGGGTGTGTAGGTGTCATTACAGTGCTTGGACTGTAAATATCAACAGTCATTCATGGGGTGTGTGGGTGTCATTACAGGCTTGTACTTCATGGGGTGGTTGGTTTATGGGTGTCATTACAGTTTCTGAACTGTAAATATCAACAGTCATTCATGGGGTGGTGGGTGTGTTGATATCATTACATTGCTTGGACTGAAAATATCAAAAGTCATTCATAGGGTGGTAGGTGTGTGGGTGTCATTACATTGATTTGACTATAAATATCAACCATCATTTATGGGGTGGTGGGTGTGTGGGTGATATAACAGTGATTGAACTGTAATTATCAACCATAATTTATTTGGTGGTGGGTGTGTGGGTGTCATTCCAGTGCTCAGACTATAAATATTAACAGTTATTCATGGGGTGGTGGGTGTGAGTGTGTTATGACAGTGCTTGGACTGTAATTATTAACATTCATTCATGGGGTGGTGAGTTTGTAGGTGTCATTACAGTTCTTGGACTGTAAATATCAACCATCATTTATTGGGTAGTGGGTGTGTGGGTGTCATTACAGTGCTCAGACTGTAAATATCAACAGTCATTCATAGGGTGGTGGGTGTGTGGGTGTCATTACATTGTTTGGACTATAAATATTAACCATCACTTATGGGGTGGTGGGTGTGTGGCTGTCATTACATTGATCGGACTGTAAAAATCAACAGTCAATCATGGGGTGGTTAATGTGTGGGTGTCATTACAGAGCATGGACTGTAAATATCAACAGTCATTCATGGGTTGGTGGGTGTGTGGATGTCATTACAGTGCTTGGACTGTAAATATCAACAGTCATTTATGGGGTGGTCTGTGTGTGGGTATCAATACAATGATTGGATTATAAATATTAACAGTCATTCATGGAGTGGTTGGTGTGTGGGTGTCACTACAGTGCTTGTACTGTAAATATCAACAGTCACTCATAGGGTGGTGGGTGTCATGAGAGTGCTTGAACTGTAAATATCAACAGTCATTAATGGGGTGTGAGGGTGTCATTAGAGTGCTTGGACTGTAAATATCAACAGTCATTCATGGGTGGTAGGTGTCATTACTGTGCTAGGACTGTAAATATCAACAGTCATTCTTGGGTTGGTGGGTGTGTGTGTCATTACAGAGCTTGGACTGTAAAAACCAACAGTCATTCATATGGTCAAGGGTGTCATTAGAGTGCTTGAACTGTAAATATCAACAGTCATTCATGGGTAGTGTGGGTGTTATTACAGTGCTTGGACTGTAAATATTACAGTCATTCATGGGGTGTTTCGTGTCATTACATTGCTTGGACTGTAAATATCAACAGTCATTCATGGGAGGTAGGTGTCATTACAGTGCTCAGACTGTAAATAACAACAGTCATTCATAGGGTGGTGGGTGTGTGGGTGTCATTACAGTGCTTGTACTGTAAATATCAACAGTCACTCATAGGGTGGTGGGTGTCATGAGAGTGCTTGAACTGTAAATATCAACAGTCATTCATGGGTAGTTGGATGTTATTACAGTGCTTGGACTGTAAATATTACAGTCATTCATGGGGTGTTTCGTGTCATTACATTGCTTGGACTGTAAATATCAACAGTCATTCATGGGTGGTGGGTGTCATTACAATGCTTGGACTGTATATATCAACAGTCATTCATGGGGTGGTAGGTGTGTGGGTGTCATTAAAGTGCTTTGACTGTAAATATCAATAGTCATTAATAGGGTGGTGGATGTCATTACAGTGCTTGGACTGTAAATATCAACAGTCATTCATGGGGTGATGGCTGAGTTGGTGGTATTACAGTGCTTGGACTGTAAAT
This sequence comes from Petrolisthes cinctipes, assembly GCA_033782935.1. Classification (NCBI taxonomy): domain Eukaryota; kingdom Metazoa; phylum Arthropoda; class Malacostraca; order Decapoda; family Porcellanidae; genus Petrolisthes; species Petrolisthes cinctipes. Next base: position 159,562 of record JAWQEG010000799.1, on the reverse strand, counting down.
ATCATCAGTCATTTATGGGGTGGAAGGTGTGTGTTATTCATTACAGTGCTTGGACTATAAATATCTACTGTCACTTATGGGGTGGTGAGTGTGTGGGTGTCATTATAGTGCTTAGACTGTAAATATCAACAGTCATTAATGGTGTGGTGGGTGTCATTACAGTGCTTGGACTGTAAATATCAACAGTCATTTATGGGGTGATGGGTGAGTTGGTGTCATTACAGTGTTTGGACTGTAAATATCAACAGTCATTCATTTGATGGTGGGTGTGTGGATGTCATTACAGTGCTTGGACTGAAAATATCAACAGTCATTCATGTTGTGGTGGGTGTCATTACAAGGCTTGGACTGTAAATATCAACAGTCATTCATGGGTTGTGGGTGTCATTACAGTGTTTGGACTGTAAATATCAAGAGTCATTCATGGAGTAGTAGGTGTGTAGGTGTCATTACAGTGCTTGTACTGTAAATATCAACAGTCAGTCATGGGGTTTAGAGTGTGAGTGTCATTACAGTTCTTGGACTTTAAATATCAACCATCATCCCTTGTGTGGTGGGTGTGTGGGTGTCATTACAGTGCTTGGACTGTAAATATTAATAGTCATTCATGGGGTGGTGGGTGTGTGGATGTCATTACAGTGCTTGGACTGAAAATATCAACGGTCATTCATGGGGTGGTGCGTGTGTGGGTGTCATTACAGTGCTTGGACTATAAATATCAACCGTCATTTATGGGGTGGTGGGTATGTGGGTAACATTACAGTGCTTGGACTGTAAATATCAACAGTCATTCATCGGGTGGTGGGTGTGTGGGTATCATTACAGTGCTTTAACATTAAATATTAATAGTCATTCATGGGGTGTTGGGTGCGTGGGTGTAATTACAGTGCTTGGACTGTAAATATCAACCATCATTCATTGGGTAGTGGGTGTGTGGGTGTCATTACAGTGCTCAGACTGTAAATATCAACAGTCATTTATAGGGGGGTGGGAGTGTCGGTGTCATGACATTGCTTGGACTATAAATATTAACCATCATTTATGGAGTTGTGGGTTTGCGGCTGTCATTACAGAGCTTGGACTCTAAATATCAACAGTCATTCATGGAGTAGTAGATGTGTGGGTGTCATTACAGTTCTTGGACTTTAAATATCAACCATCATTCATCGGTTGGTTGGTGTGTGGGTGTCATTACCTGGATTGGATTATAAATATTAACAGTCATTCATAGAGGGTGGGTGTGTGTGTCATTACAGAGCTTGGAATGTAAAAATCAACAGTCATTCATAGGGTCGTGAGTGTCGCTAGAGTGCTTGAACTGAAAATATCAACAGTCATTCATGGGTAGTGTGGGTGTCATTATAGTGCTTGTACTGTAAATTACAACAGTCATTCATGGGTGGTGGGTGTCATTACAGTGCTTGGACTGTATATATCAACAGTCATTCATGGGGTGGTGGGTGTGTGGGTGTCATTAAAGTGCTTTGACTGTAAATATCAATAGTCATTAATGGGGTGGTGGGTGTCATTACAGTGGTTGTACTGTAATTATCATCAGTTATTCATGGGGTGATGGGTGAGTTGGTGTCATTACAGTGCTTGGACTATAAATATCAGCAGTCATTATTGGGGTGGAGGGTGTGTGGGTGTCATTTCAGTGCTTGGACCGTAAATATCAACAGGCATTCATAGGGTTGTGGGTATCATTAGAGTGCTTGAACTGTAAATATCAACAGCCATTTATGGGATGTTTGGATGTCATTTCAGTGCTTGGACTGATAATAACAACAGTCATTCATGTGGTGGTGAGTGTCATTACAGGGCTTGGACTGTAAATTTTAACAGTCATTAATGGGTGGTGAGTATTATTACAGTGCTTGGACTGTAAATATCAACAGTCATTCATGGGGTGGAGGGCATGTGGGTGTCATTACAGTGCTTGGACTGTAAATATCAACAGTCATTCATAGGGTGGTGAGTATTATTAGAGTGCTTGAACTGTAAATATCAACAGTCATTATGGAGTGTGTGGATGTCATTACAAAGCTTGGACTGATAATATCAACAGTCATTCATGGGTGGTGGGTGTCATTACAGTGATTGGACTTTAAATATCTACAGTTAATCATGGGGTGGTGGGTGTGTGGGTGTCATTAAAGTGCTTAGACTTTAAATATCAACCATCATTCATCGGTTCGTTGGTGTGTGGGTGTCAATACAGGGCTTGGACTATAAATATGAACAGTCATTCATAGGGTGGTGGGTGTGTGGATGTCATTACAGTGATTAGACGGAAAATATCAACAGTCATTCATAGTATGGTGGGTGTGTGGGTGTCATTACAGTGCTTGGAATTTAAATATCAACTGTCATTTATGGGGTGGTGGGTGTGTGGGTGTCATTACAGTGCTTGGACTGTAAATATCAACAGTCATTCATAGGGTCGTGGGTGTGTGAGTGTTATTACAGAGCTTTGACTGTAAATATCAACAGTTATTCATGGGGTGGTGGGTGTGTGGGTGTCATTACAGTGCTTAGACTGTAAATTTAAACAGTAATTTATTTAGTGGTGGGTTTGTGGGTGTCATTACAGTGCTTGGACTTTAAATATCAACAGTAATTTATTGGGTGGAGGGTGTCATTAGAGAGCTTGGACTGTAAATATCAACAGTCATTCATAGGGCGGTGGGTGTGTGGGTGTCATGACAGTGCTTGGACTGTAAATATCAACAGTCATTCATGGGGTGGTGAGTCTTTGGGTGTCATTAAAGTTCTTGGACTGTAAATATCAACGATCATTCCTTGGGTGGTTGGTATGTGGGTGTCATTACAGTGCTCATACTGTAAATATTAACAGTTATTCATGGGGTGGTGGGTGTGTGGATGTCATTACAGTTCTTGAAATGTAAAATAAACAGTCATTAATGGGGTGTGTGGGTGTCATTACTAGGCTTAGACTGATAATATCAACAGTCATTCATGGGGTAGTTGGTGTGTGGGTGTCATTACAGTGCTAGGACTGTAAATATCACCAGTAATTCATGGATTGGATGGTGTATTGGTGTCATTACAGTTCTTGGACTGAAAATATCAACCATCATTAATTGGGTGGTGGGTGTGTGTGTGTGTTATTACAGTGATTGGACTGTAAATATTAACAGTCATTCATGGGGTGGTTGGTGTGTGGATATCATTAGTGCTTGGACTGAAAATATCTTCAGTCATTCATGGGGTGTGTGGGTGTCATTACAGTGCTTGGACTGTATATATAAACAGTCATTCATGAGGTTGTGGGTGTCATTATATTGCTTGGACTGTAAATATCAACAGTCATTGATGGTTGGTAGGTGTCATTACAGTGCTTGGACTGTAAATATCAACAGTCAATCATGGGTTGGTTGGTGTGTGGGTGTTATTACAGTGTTTAGACTGTAAATATCAACAGTCATTCATGGGGTGGTATGTGTAATTACAGTGCTTATACTGTAAATATCAACAGTCATTAATGGGTAGTGGGTGTCATTACAGTTCTTGGACTGTAAATATCAAAAGTCATTCATGGGGTGGTGGGTTTGTGGGTGTCATTACAGTGCTTGGCCTGTAAATATAAACAGTCATTTATAGGATGGTGGGTATGTAGTTGTCATTACAGTGCTTGGACTGTAAATATCAACAGTCATTCATGGGGTGGTGGGTGTGTGGGAGTCATTACAGTGCTTTGACTGTAAATATCAACAATTATTCATAGGGTGTTGAGTGTCATTAGAGTGCTTAAACTGTAAATATCAACAGGTATTCATGTGGTGATGGGTGTGTGGGTGTCATTACCGTGCTTGGAGTATAAATATCAAACATCATTCATAGGGTGGTGGGTGTGTGGTTGTCATTAAAGTGCTTTGACTGTAAATATCAATAGTCATTAATGAGGTGGTAGGTGTAATTACAGTGCTTGGACTGTAAAAATCAACAGTCATACATGAGGTGATGGGTAAGTTAGTGTCAATAAAGTTATTGGACTGTAAATATCAACAGTCATTTATTTGATGGTGGGTGTGTGGGTGTCATTACAGTGCATGGACTGTAAATATCTACAGTCATTCATGGGTGGTGGGTGTGTGGTTGTCATTACAGTGCTTGGATTGTAAATATCAACAGTCACTCATAGTGTTGTGGGTATCATTAGAGTGCTTGAACTGTAAATATCAACAGCTATTCATGGGATGTGTGGATGTCATTATAGTGCTTGGACTGATAATATCAACAGTCATTCATGTGGTGGTGGGTGTCATTACAGGGCTTGGATTGTAAATATCAACAGTCATTCATGGGTCGTGGGTGTCATTACAGTGCTTAGACTGTAAATATCAACAGTCATTCATGTAGTAGTAGAAGTGTGGGTGTCATTACTGTGCTTGAACTGTAAATATCAACTGTCATGTGGTGGTTAGTGTGTGGGTGTCATTACAGTTCTTGGACTTTAAATATCAACCATCATTCATTGGGTGGTGGGTATGTGGGAGTCATTACGGTGCTTGGACTGTAAATATTAAAAGTCTTTTATGGGGTGGTAAGTGTGTGGGTGTCATTACAGTGCTTGGACTGTAAATATCAACAGTCAATCATGGGGTGGTGTTAGTGTGGGTGTCATTACAGTGTTTTGACTGTAAATATGAACAGTCATTGATTGGGTTGTGGGTGTCATTAGATTGCTTGGACTTTAAATATCAACAGTCTTTCATAGGGTTGTGGGTGTGTGGGTGTCATGACAGTGCTTGGGCTGTAATAATCAACAGTCATTCATGGGTGGTGAGTGTGTGGGTGTCATTACAGTTCTTGGACTGTAAATATCAACAATCATTCATTGGGAGGTGGGTGTGTGGGTGTCATTACAGTGCTCAGACTGTAATTATTAACAGTCATTTATAGGGTGGTGGGTGTTTGGGTTTCATTACAATGTTTGAACTGTAAATATCAACAGTCATTCATAGGGTGGTGGGTGTGTGAGAGTCATTACAGAGCTTGGACTATAAATATCATCAGATATTCATGTGGTGGTCGGTTTGTGGGTGTCATTACAGTGCTTGGACTGTAAATATCAACTGTCATTAATGGGGTGGTGGTTGTGTGGGTGTCATTACAGTGCTTGAACTGTAAATATCAACAGTTATGTATGGGGTGATGGGTGTGTGGGTGTCATTACAGTTCTTGGACTGTAAATATCAACAGTCATTCATAGGTAGTTGGTGTCATTACAGTTCTTGGACTGTAAATATCAACAGTCATTCATGGGGTGGTGGGTGTGTGGGTGTCATTACAGTGCTTGGACTGTAAATATCAACAGTAATTCATGGGTTGGTGGGTGTGTTGGTGTCATTACAGTTCTTGGACTGTAAATATCACCAGTCATTCATGGAGTGGTGGGTGTCATTAGAGTGCTTGGATTGTAAATATCAACAGTCATTCATGGTTGGTGGGTGTCATTACAGTGCTTAGTCATTACAGTGGTTAGTGTGTTGATGTCATTACAGTGCTTGGACTATAAATATTAACAGTGATTTATGGGGTTATGTGTGTGTGGATGTCATTACAGTGATTGGACTGTAAATATCAACCAACATTCATTGGGTGGTGGGTGTGTGGGTGTCATTACAGTGCTCAGACTGTAAATATTAACAGTAATTCATGGGGTGGAGAGTGTGTGGATGTCATTACAGTGATTGGACTGAAAATATAAACAGTCAATAATGGGGTGGTGGGTGTGTGGGTGTCATTACAGTGCTTGGACTTGGGGGAGGCGTGGCTGAGTGGATAGAGTGACGGACTGCGAATGGCAAGGGCCCTGGTTCGAGTCCACGAGAAAACATCTGGGATTTTTTAGATGTGATCTGATGGTTCTAGCTGTTCGTCAACTACCCTGGCTACGCAGACACGTCAAGAAAATACCCCCTACATCGTCACATACATAGAAGATGTCCGACCATATTCCAAGATGCTATGAGTGACTGTGTAGCTGCTCTCCCCTGATAGTGACGTGTATAAATAAGGTGTCGTCATCTAATAGGGAAGAAGAGAACCAACTGTACCAACATCACCATGAAGCTCCACTGTTTCATCTAGTGCGACACCCAATAATCTCTGGGCCTCGTAAGAGTCACGGGCTACTGAAGGCCTACAGTCCCGAGGTTGAGGTATAGAAAAAAAAATATATATATATATATATCAACAGTCATTCATGGGGTGGTGGGTGTGTGGGTGTTATTACAGTGTTTTGATTGTAAATATCAACAGTCATTCATAGGGTGGCGGGTTTCATTAGAGTTCTTGGACTGTAAATATCAACAGTCATTCATAGGGTGGTGGGTGTGTGGGTGTCATTACTGTACTTGGACTGTTGATATCAACCATAATTCATGGGGTGGTGGGTGTGTGGGTGTCATTACAGTGCTTGGACTGTAAATATCAAGTCATTCATGGGGTGGTTGGTGTGTGTGTGTCATTAGTGCTTGGACTGTAAATATCAACAGTCATTCATGGGGTTGTGGGTGGCATTACAGTGCTTGGACTGTAAATATGAACAGTAATTCATGGGGTGATGGGTGTGTGGGTGTCATTACAGTGCTTCGACTGTTAATATCAACAGTTATTTATGGGGTGGTTTTTGTTTGCGTGTCATTACATTGCTTGGACTGTAAATATCAACAGTCAATCATAAGGTGGTGGGTGTGTGGGTATCATTACAGTGCTTGGACTATAAATATCAATAGTCATTTATGGGGTGGTGGGTGTGTGGGTTTCATTACAGTGTTTGGACTGTAAATATCAACAGTCATTCATAGGGTAATGGGTGTGTGAGTGTCATTACAGCACTTGGACTGTAAATATCAACAGTCATTCATGGGGTGGTCGGTGTGTGGGTGTCATTACAGTGCTTGGACTGTAAATATCAACTGTTATTAAAGGGATGGTGAGTGTGTGGGTGTCATTACAGTGATTATACTGTAAATATCAACCATCATTCTTTGGGTGGTAGGTGTGTTGGTGTCATTACAGTGCTCAGATTTTATATATTAACAGTCATGTATGGGGTGGTGGGTGTCATTAGAGTGCTTGGAGTGAAAATATTAACAGTTATTCATGGGGTTGTGGGTGTGTGGATGCCATTACAGTGCTTGGACTGAAAATATCAACAGTCTTTCATGGGGTGGTGGGTGTGTGGGTGTCATTACAGTGCTTGGATTGTAAATATTAACAGTCATTCATGGGGTGGTGTGTGTGTGGGTGTTATTACAGTGTTTTAATTGTAAATATCAACAGTCATTCATAGGGTGGTGGGTTTCATTAGAGTTCTTGGACTGTAAATATCAACAGTCATTCATGGGTTGGTGTGTGTGTGGGTGTCATTACTGAACTTGGACTGTAGATATCAACCATAATTCGCGGGGTGGTGGGTGTGTGGGTGTCATTACAGTGCTTGGACTGTAAATATCAAGTCATTCATGGGGTGGTGGGTGTGTGTGTGTCATTAGTGCTTGGACTGTAAATATCAAGAGTCATTTGTAGGGTTGTGGGTGGCATTACAGTGCTTGGACTAAAAATATCAACAGTAATTCATGGGGTGATGGGTGTGTGGGTGTCATTACAGTGCTTGGACTGTTAATATCAACAGTTATTTATGGGGTGGTTTTTGTTTGGGTGTCATTACATTGCTTGGAATGTAAATATCAACAGTCAATCATAGGGTGGTGGGTGTGTGGGTGTCATTACAGTGCTTGGACTGTAAATATCAACAGTAATTCATGGGTTGCTGGGTGTGTGGATGTCATTACAGTGCTTGGACTGTAAATATTAACAGTCTTTCATGGAGTCGTGGGTGTGTGGGTGTTATTACAGTGGTTGGACCATAAATATCAACAGTCATTAATAGGTTGGTGGGTGTGTGGGTGTCATTACAGAGCTTGGACAGTAAATATCAACAGTCATTTATAGGGTGGTGGGTGTGTGAGTGTCATTACAGAGCTTGGACTGTAAATATCAACAGTCATTCATGGGGTGGTGGGTGTATGGGTGTCATTACAGTTCTTGGACTGTAAATATTAAGTCATTCATGGGGTGGTGGGTGTGTGTGTGTCATTAGTGCTTTGACTGTAAATATCAACAGTCATTCATAGGGTGGTGGGTGGCATTACAATGATTGGACTGTAAATATCAAAAGTCATTTATAGGGTGATTAGTGTGTGGGTGTCATTACAGTGCTTGGACTGTAAATATCAACTGTCAATCATAGGGTGGTGGGTGTGTGGGTGTCATTACAGTACTTGGACTGTAAATATCAACAGTCATTTATAGGGTGGTGGTTGTGTGAGTGTAATTACAGAGCTTGGACTGTAAATATCAACAGTCATTCTTGGGGTGGTGGTTGTGTGGGTGTCATTACAGTGCTTAGACTGTAAATATCAACAGTCATTTATGGGGTGGTGGGTGTGAGGGTGTCATTACAGTGCTTGGACTGTAAATATCAACAGTCATTCATGGGGTGGTGGATGTGTGGTTGTCATTACAGTTCTTGGACTGTAAATATCAACCATCATTCATTGGGTGGTTGGTGTGTGGGTGTCATTACAGTGCTCAGACTGTAAATATTAACAGTCATTCATGGAGTGGTTGGTGTGTGGATGTCATTACAGTGCTTGGACTGTAAATATCAACAGTCAATCATGGGGTGGTGGGTGTGTGGGTGTCATTACAGTGCTTGGACTGTAAATATCAACAGTCATTTATCGGGTGGTGGGTGTGTGGGTGTGATTACAGTGTTTTGATTGTAAATATCAACAGTTATTCATGGGGTGGTGGGTGTGTTGGTGTCATTACATTGCTTGGACTGTAAATATCAACCATAATTCATGGGGTGGTGGGTGTGAGGGTGTCATTACAGTGCTTTGAATGTAAATATCAACAGTGGTTCATGGGGTGATGGGTGTGTGGGAGTCTGTAAGGGCCGAAATACTCAACAGCTGGATTAATACTCCTGTCTCTCACATCAACTTATGTTTCCTTGTCTGTGTACCCTCTTCATACACATTTATTCCCTTCTACCAGTTAAGTAATCTTTTCCTGTTTCCAAGATAGTAATGTGGTGCATTAGTGGAGGACGAGTAGAATTTAACCGCTTGATCAGCAATATTTTCGTCTCCCCCCCCCCCTCCTTGGTATATTGATGGCAGCGCCATCTACACTACTCAATGCTGGCAGCGCCATCTAACCGAGGTTTCGTCTAGGATTACTGACTGACTGGTGGCATAACGGAGCTGCACTTTGAACAGTTAGGAGCTCTGAGCCTCCTCTGCCTCCTTCTCTTGTGGAACATATCTATCACTTGGGCAGCGACTGGTCTGCCCCTTACAATTGTGTATTCCTGAGACACTGCTGTCTCATAATTGTTACTCCAACCATTGGGTAACTTTTGATTGTGTAACCGTTTACTCTCCTCTTGAGACTCTGCTGTCTCTTAATTGTTGTGGGGAAAGGGATAGTCTCCTTGAGTGGTGCTGTATTATATAATGGGGATTGTGAAGTGTTTAATATATTTGTCTTCTTCAAACTGTGTTTGTTACAATCCCTCTGATTTTGGTGGTGCTCGAATCTTTAAATGTTCGAAGAAGTTGCTGACGTGCCACTCTTCGATTCGAGCCTTGACAGTGTCATTACAAAGCATGGACTGTAAATATCAACAGTCATTCATGGGGTGGTGGGTGTTTGGGTGTCATTACAGTGCTTGGACTACAAATATCAACAGTCAATCATGGGGTTGTGGGTGTCGGGGTGTCATTACAGTGCTTAAACTGTAAATATCAACAGTCATTCATGGGGTGGTGGGTGTGTGGGTGTCATTACAGTGCTTTGACTGTAAATATCAACAGTCATTCATGGGGTAGTGAGTATGTGGGTGTCATTACAGTTCTTGGACTGTAAATATTAACAGTCATTCATGGGGTGGTGGATGTGTGGATGTCATTACAGTGCATGGACTGTAAATATCAACCATCATTCACTGGGTGGTTGGTGTGTGGGTGTCATTACAGTGCACAGACTGTAAATATTAACAGTCATTCATTTAGTGGTTGGTGTTGGGTTGTCATTACAGTGCTTGGACTTTAAATATCAACAGTCATTCATAGGGTGGTGGGTGTGTGAGGGTCATTATAGGGCTTGGACTGTAAATATCTACAGTCATTCATGGGGTGGCGGGTCTGTAAGTGTCATTACAGTGCTTGGACTGTAAATATCAACAGTCATTGTTGGGGTGGTGGTTGTGTGGGTGTCATTACAGTGCTTACACTGTAAATATGAACAGTCATTTATGTAGTAGTGGGTGTGTGGGTGTCATTTCAGTGCTTGGACTGTAAATATCAACAGTCAATCATGAGGTGGTGGGTGTGTGGGTGTCATTACAGTGCTTGGACTGTAAATATCAACAGTCATTCATTGGGTGGTGGGTGTGTGGGTGTCATTACAGTATTTTGATTGTAAATAACAACAGTCATTCATAGGGTTTAGGGTGTCATTAGAATGCTTGGACTGTAAATATCAACAGTCATTCATGGGGTAGTGGGTGTGTGGGTGTCATTACAGCGCTTGGACTGTAAATATCAACGATAATTCATGGGGTGGTGGGTGTGGTGGTGTCATTACAGTGCTTTGAATGTAAATATCAACAGTCATTCATAGGGTGATGGGTGTGTGGTTGTCATTACAGAGCTTGGACTGTAAATATCAACAGTCATTCAAGGGGTGGTGGGTGTCAGGGTGTCATTACAGTGCTTGGACTGTAATTAGCTACAGTCATTCATTGGGTGGTGGGTGTGTGGGTGTCATTACAGTGTTTTGACTGCAAATATCAACAGTCATTCATGGGGTGGTGAGTGTGTGGGTGTCATTACAGCTCTTGGGCTGTAAATATTAACAGTCATTCATCGGGTGGGGGATGTTTGAATGTCATTACAGTGCTTGAACTAATAATATCAACAGTCATTCATGGGGGGGTGGGTGTGTGGGTGGCATTACAGTGCTTGGACTGTAAATATCAACAGTCATTCATAGGGTGATGGGTGTGTGGGTGTCATTACAGCGTTTGGACTATAAATATCAACAGTCAATCATGGGGTGGTGGGTGTTGGGGTGTCATTACAGGGCTTGGACTGCAATTATCTACAGTCATTCATGGGGTGGTGGGTGTGTGGGTGTCATTACAGTGTTTGGACTGTAAATATCAACAGTCATTCATGGGGTGGTGAGTGTGTGGGTGTCATTACAGTTCTTGGACTGTATATATTAACAGTCATTCATGGGGTGCTGGATGTGTGAATGTCATTACAGTGCTTGGACTAATAATATCAACAGTCATTCATGGGGTGGTGGGTGTGTGGGTGGCATTACATTGCTTGGACTGTAAATACATACAGTCATTCATAGGGTTGTGGGTGTGTGGGTGTCATTACAGGGTTTGGACTGTAAATATCAACAGTCATTTATAAAGTGGTGGGTGTTTGGGTGTCATTACATTGCTTGGACTGTAAATATCAACAGCCAATCATGAGGTAGTGGGTTTGTGGGGGTCATTGGAGTGCTTAGACTGTAAATATCAACAGTCATTCATAGGGTGGTGGGTGTCATTGGAGTGCTTGGATTGTAAATATCAACAGTCATTCATAGGGTGGTGGGTGTGTGGGTGTCATTACTGTACTTGGACTGTAGATATCAACCATAATTCATGGGGTGGTGGGTGTGTGGGTGTCATTACAGTGCTTGGACTGTAAATATCAAGTCATTCATGGGGTGGTTGGTGTGTGTGTGTCATTAGTGCTTGGACTGTAAATATCAACAGTCATTCATGGGGTTGTGGGTGGCATTACAGTGCTTGGACTGTAAATATGAACAGTAATTCATGGGGTGATGGGTGTGTGGGTGTCATTACAGTGCTTCGACTGTTAATATCAACAGTTATTTATGGGGTGGTTTTTGTTTGCGTGTCATTACATTGCTTGGACTGTAAATATCAACAGTCAATCATAAGGTGGTGGGTGTGTGGGTATCATTACAGTGCTTGGACTATAAATATCAATAGTCATTTATGGGGTGGTGGGTGTGTGGGTTTCATTACAGTGTTTGGACTGTAAATATCAACAGTCATTCATAGGGTAATGGGTGTGTGAGTGTCATTACAGCACTTGGACTGTAAATATCAACAGTCATTCATGGGGTGGTCGGTGTGTGGGTGTCATTACAGTGCTTGGACTGTAAATATCAACTGTTATTAAAGGGATGGTGAGTGTATGGGTGTCATTACAGTGATTATACTGTAAATATCAACCATCATTCTTTGGGTGGTAGGTGTGTTGGTGTCATTACAGTGCTCAGATTTTATATATTAACAGTCATGTATGGGGTGGTGGGTGTCATTAGAGTGCTTGGAGTGAAAATATTAACAGTTATTCATGGGGTTGTGGGTGTGTGGATGCCATTACAGTGCTTGGACTTAAAATATCAACAGTCTTTCATGGGGTGGTGGGTGTGTGGGTGTCATTACAGTGCTTGGATTGTAAATATCAACAGTCATTCATGGGGTGGTGTGTGTGTGGGTGTTATTACAGTGTTTTAATTGTAAATATCAACAGTCATTCATAGGGTGGTGGGTTTCATTAGAGTTCTTGGACTGTAAATATCAACAGTCATTCATGGGTTGGTGTGTGTGTGGGTGTCATTACTGAACTTGGACTGTAGATATCAACCATAATTCGCGGGGTGGTGGGTGTGTGGGTGTCATTACAGTGCTTGGACTGTAAATATCAAGTCATTCATGGGGTGGTGGGTGTGTGTGTGTCATTAGTGCTTGGACTGTAAATATCAAGAGTCATTTGTAGGGTTGTGGGTGGCATTACAGTGCTTGGACTAAAAATATCAACAGTAATTCATGGGGTGATGGGTGTGTGGGTGTCATTACAGTGCTTGGACTGTTAATATCAACAGTTATTTATGGGGTGGTTTTTGTTTGGGTGTCATTACATTGCTTGGAATGTAAATATCAACAGTCAATCATAGGGTGGTGGGTGTGTGGGTGTCATTACAGTGCTAGGACTGTAAATATCAACAGTCATTCTTGGGGTGGTGGTTGTGTGGGTGTTATTACAGTGCTTAGACGGTAAATATCAACAGTCATTCAGTGGGTGGTGGATGTGTGGGTTTCATAACAGTTCTTGGACTCTAAATATCAACCATCATTCATTGGGTGGTGGGTGTGTGGGTGTCATTACAGTGCTCAGACTGTAAATATTAACAGTCATTCATGGGTTGCTGGGTGTGTGGATGTCATTACAGTGCTTGGACTGTAAATATTAACAGTCTTTCATGGAGTCGTGGGTGTGTGGGTGTTATTACAGTGGTTGGACCATAAATATCAACAGTCATTAATAGGTTGGTGGGTGTGTGGGTGTCATTACAGAGCTTGGACAGTAAATATCAACAGTCATTTATAGGGTGGTGGGTGTGTGAGTGTCATTACAGAGCTTGGACTGTAAATATCAACAGTCATTCATGGGGTGGTGGGTGTATGGGTGTCATTACAGTGCTTGGACTGTAAATATTAAGTCATTCATGGGGTGGTGGGTGTGTGTGTGTCATTAGTGCTTTGACTGTAAATATCAACAGTCATTCATAGGGTGGTGGGTGGCATTACAATGATTGGACTGTAAATATCAAAAGTCATTTATAGGGTGATTAGTGTGTGGGTGTCATTACAGTGCTTGGACTGTAAATATCAACTGTCAATCATAGGGTGGTGGGTGTGTGGGTGTCATTACAGTACTTGGACTGTAAATATCAACAGTCATTTATAGGGTGGTGGTTGTGTGAGTGTAATTACAGAGCTTGGACTGTAAATATCAACAGTCATTCTTGGGGTGGTGGTTGTGTGGGTGTCATTACAGTGCTTAGACTGTAAATATCAACAGTCATTTATGGGGTGGTGGGTGTGAGGGTGTCATTACAGTGCTTGGACTGTAAATATCAACAGTCGTTCATGGGGTGGTGGATGTGTGGTTGTCATTACAGTTCTTGGACTGTAAATATCAACCATCATTCATTGGGTGGTTGGTGTGTGGGTGTCATTACAGTGCTCAGACTGTAAATATTAACAGTCATTCATGGAGTGGTTGGTGTGTGGATGTCATTACAGTGCTTGGACTGTAAATATCAACAGTCAATCATGGGGTGGTGGGTGTGTGGGTGTCATTACAGTGCTTGGACTGTAAATATCAACAGTCATTTATCGGGTGGTGGGTGTGTGGGTGTGATTACAGTGTTTTGATTGTAAATATCAACAGTTATTCATGGGGTGGTGGGTTTGTTGGTGTCATTACATTGCTTGGACTGTAAATATCAACCATAATTCATGGGGTGGTGGGTGTGAGGGTGTCATTACAGTGCTTTGAATGTAAATATCAACAGTGGTTCATGGGGTGATGGGTGTGTGGGAGTCTGTAAGGGCCGAAATACTCAACAGCTGGATTAATACTCCTGTCTCTCACATCAACTTATGTTTCCTTGTCTGTGTACTCTCTTCATACACATTTATTCCCTTCTACCAGTTAAGTAATCTTTTCCTGTTTCCAAGATAGTAATGTGGTGCATTAGTGGAGGACGAGTAGAATTTAACCGCTTGATCAGCAATATTTTCGTCTCCCCCCCCCCCTCCTTGGTATATCGATGGCAGCGCCATCTACACTACTCAATGCTGGCAGCGCCATCTAACCGAGGTTTCGTCTAGGATTACTGACTGACTGGTGGCATAACGGAGCTGCACTTTGAACAGTTAGGAGCTCTGAGCCTCCTCTGCCTCCTTCTCTTGTGGAACATATCTATCGCTTGGGCAGCGACTGGTCTGCCCCTTACAATTGTGTATTCCTGAGACACTGCTGTCTCATAATTGTTACTCCAACCATTGGGTAACTTTTGATTGTGTAACCGTTTACTCTCCTCTTGAGACTCTGCTGTCTCTTAATTGTTGTGGGGAAAGGGATAGTCTCCTTGAGTGGTGCTGTATTATATAATGGGGATTGTGAAGTGTTTAATATATTTGTCTTCTTCAAACTGTGTTTGTTACAATCCCTCTGATTTTGGTGGTGCTCGAATCTTTAAATGTTCGAAGAAGTTGCTGACGTGCCACTCTTCGATTCGAGCCTTGACAGTGTCATTACAGAGCTTGGACTGTAAATATCAACAGTCATTCATGGGGTGGTGGGTGTTTGGGTGTCATTACAGTGCTTGGACTACAAATATCAACAGTCAATCATGGGGTTGTGGGTGTCGGGGTGTCATTACAGTGCTTAAACTGTAAATATCAACAGTCATTCATGGGGTGGTGGGTGTGTGGGTGTCATTACAGTGCTTTGACTGTAAATATCAACAGTCATTCATGGGGTAGTGAGTATGTGGGTGTCATTACAGTTCTTGGACTGTAAATATTAACAGTCATTCATGGGGTGGTGGATGTGTGGATGTCATTACAGTGCATGGACTGTAAATATCAACCATCATTCACTGGGTGGTTGGTGTGTGGGTGTCATTACAGTGCACAGACTGTAAATATTAACAGTCTTTCATTTAGTGGTTGTTGTTGGGTTGTCATTACAGTGCTTGGACTTTAAATATCAACAGTCATTCATAGGGTGGTGGGTGTGTGAGGGTCATTATAGGGCTTGGACTGTAAATATCTACAGTCATTCATGGGGTGGCGGGTCTGTAAGTGTCATTACAGTGCTTGGACTGTAAATATCAACAGTCATTGTTGGGGTGGTGGTTGTGTGGGTGTCATTACAGTGCTTACACTGTAAATATGAACAGTAATTTATGTAGTAGTGGGTGTGTGGGTGTCATTTCAGTGCTTGGACTGTAAATATCAACAGTCAATCATGAGGTGGTGGGTGTGTGGGTGTCATTACAGTGCTTGGACTGTAAATATCAACAGTCATTCATTGGGTGGTGGGTGTGTGGGTGTCATTACAGTATTTTGATTGTAAATAACAACAGTCATTCATAGGGTTTAGGGTGTCATTAGAATGCTTGGACTGTAAATATCAACAGTCATTCATGGGGTAGTGGGTGTGTGGGTGTCATTACAGCGCTTGGACTGTAAATATCAACGATAATTCATGGGGTGGTGGGTGTGGTGGTGTCATTACAGTGCTTTGAATGTAAATATCAACAGTCATTCATAGGGTGATGGGTGTGTGGTTGTCATTACAGAGCTTGGACTGTAAATATCAACAGTCATTCAAGGGGTGGTGGGTGTCAGGGTGTCATTACAGTGCTTGGACTGTAATTAGCTACAGTCATTCATTGGGTGGTGGGTGTGTGGGTGTCATTACAGTGTTTTGACTGCAAATATCAACAGTCATTCATGGGGTGGTGAGTGTGTGGGTGTCATTACAGCTCTTGGGCTGTAAATATTAACAGTCATTCATCGGGTGGGGGATGTTTGAATGTCATTACAGTGCTTGAACTAATAATATCAACAGTCATTCATGGGGGGGTGGGTGTGTGGGTGGCATTACAGTGCTTGGACTGTAAATATCAACAGTCATTCATAGGGTGATGGGTGTGTGGGTGTCATTACAGCGTTTGGACTATAAATATCAACAGTCAATCATGGGGTGGTGGGTGTTGGGGTGTCATTACAGGGCTTGGACTGCAATTATCTACAGTCATTCATGGGGTGGTGGGTGTGTGGGTGTCATTACAGTGTTTGGACTGTAAATATCAACAGTCATTCATGGGGTGGTGAGTGTGTGGGTGTCATTACAGTTCTTGGACTGTACATATTAACAGTCATTCATGGGGTGCTGGATGTGTGAATGTCATTACAGTGCTTGGACTAATAATATCAACAGTCATTCATGGGGTGGTGGGTGTGTGGGTGGCATTACATTGCTTGGACTGTAAATACATACAGTCATTCATAGGGTTGTGGGTGTGTGGGTGTCATTACAGGGTTTGGACTGTAAATATCAACAGTCATTTATAAAGTGGTGGGTGTTTGGGTGTCATTACATTGCTTGGACTGTAAATATCAACAGTCAATCATGAGGTAGTGGGTTTGTGGGGGTCATTGGAGTGCTTAGACTGTAAATATCAACAGTCATTCATAGGGTGGTGGGTGTCATTGGAGTGCTTGGATTGTAAATATCAACAGTCATTCATAGGGTGGTGGGTGTGTGGGTGTCATTACTGTACTTGGACTGTAGATATCAAACATAATTCATGGGGTGGTGGGTGTGTGGGTGTCATTACAGTGCTTGGACTGTAAATATCAAGTCATTCATGGGGTGGTTGGTGTGTGTGTGTCATTAGTGCTTGGACTGTAAATATCAACAGTCATTCATGGGGTTGTGGGTGGCATTACAGTGCTTGGACTGTAAATATGAACAGTAATTCATGGGGTGATGGGTGTGTGGGTGTCATTACAGTGCTTCGACTGTTAATATCAACAGTTATTTATGGGGTGGTTTTTGTTTGCGTGTCATTACATTGCTTGGACTGTAAATATCAACAGTCAATCATAAGGTGGTGGGTGTGTGGGTATCATTACAGTGCTTGGACTATAAATATCAATAGTCATTTATGGGGTGGTGGGTGTGTGGGTTTCATTACAGTGTTTGGACTGTAAATATCAACAGTCATTCATAGGGTAATGGGTGTGTGAGTGTCATTACAGCACTTGGACTGTAAATATCAACAGTCATTCATGGGGTGGTCGGTGAGTGGGTGTCATTACAGTGCTTGGACTGTAAATATCAACTGTTATTAAAGGGATGGTGATTGTATGGGTGTCATTACAGTGATTATACTGTAAATATCAACAATCATTCTTTGGGTGGTAGGTGTGTTGGTGTCATTACAGTGCTCAGATTTTATATATTAACAGTCATGTATGGGGTGGTGGGTGTCATTAGAGTGCTTGGAGTGAAAATATTAACAGTTATTCATGGGGTTGTGGGTGTGTGGATGCCATTACAGTGCTTGGACTGAAAATATCAACAGTCTTTCATGGGGTGGTGGGTGTGTGGGTGTCATTACAGTGCTTGGATTGTAAATATCAACAGTCATTCATGGGGTGGTGTGTGTGTGGGTGTTATTACAGTGTTTTAATTGTAAATATCAACAGTCATTCATAGGGTGGTGGGTTTCATTAGAGTTCTTGGACTGTAAATATCAACAGTCATTCATGGGTTGGTGTGTGTGTGGGTGTCATTACTGAACTTGGACTGTAGATATCAACCATAATTCGCGGGGTGGTGGGTGTGTGGGTGTCATTACAGTGCTTGGACTGTAAATATCAAGTCATTCATGGGGTGGTGGGTGTGTGTGTGTCATTAGTGCTTGGACTGTAAATATCAAGAGTCATTTGTAGGGTTGTGGGTGGCATTACAGTGCTTGGACTAAAAATATCAACAGTAATTCATGGGGTGATGGGTGTGTGGGTGTCATTACAGTGCTTGGACTGTTAATATCAACAGTTATTTATGGGGTGGTTTTTGTTTGGGTGTCATTACATTGCTTGGAATGTAAATATCAACAGTCAATCATAGGGTGGTGGGTGTGTGGGTGTCATTACAGTGCTTGGACTGTAAATATCAACAGTCATTCTTGGGGTGGTGGTTGTGTGGGTGTTATTACAGTGCTTAGACGGTAAATATCAACAGTCATTCAGTGGGTGGTGGATGTGTGGGTTTCATAACAGTTCTTGGACTCTAAATATCAACCATCATTCATTGGGTGGTGGGTGTGTGGGTGTCATTACAGTGCTCAGACTGTAAATATTAACAGTCATTCATGGGTTGCTGGGTGTGTGGATGTCATTACAGTGCTTGGACTGTAAATATTAACAGTCTTTCATGGAGTCGTGGGTGTGTGGGTGTTATTACAGTGGTTGGACCATAAATATCAACAGTCATTAATAGGTTGGTGGGTGTGTGGGTGTCATTACAGAGCTTGGACAGTAAATATCAACAGTCATTTATAGGGTGGTGGGTGTGTGAGTGTCATTACACAGCTTGGACTGTAAATATCAACAGTCATTCATGGGGTGGTGGGTGTATGGGTGTCATTACAGTGCTTGGACTGTAAATATTAAGTCATTCATGGGGTGGTGGGTGTGTGTGTGTCATTAGTGCTTTGACTGTAAATATCAACAGTCATTCATAGGGTGGTGGGTGGCATTATTATGCTTGGACTGTAAATATCAAAAGTCATTTATAGGGTGATTAGTGTGTGGGTGTCATTACAGTGCTTGGACTGTAAATATCAACTGTCAATCATAGGGTGGTGGGTGTGTGGGTGTCATTACAGTACTTGGACTGTAAATATCAACAGTCATTTATAGGGTGGTGGTTGTGTGAGTGTAATTACAGAGCTTGGACTGTAAATATCAACAGTCATTCTTGGGGTGGTGGTTGTGTGGGTGTCATTACAGTGCTTAGACTGTAAATATCAACAGTCATTTATGGGGTGGTGGATGTGTGGGTGTCATTACAGTTCTTGGACTGTAAATATCAACCATCATTCATTGGGTGGTTGGTGTGTGGGTGTCATTACAGTGCTCAGACTGTAAATATTAACAGTCATTCATGGAGTGGTTGGTGTGTGGATGTCATTACAGTGCTTGGACTGTAAATATCAACAGTCAATCATGGGGTGGTGGGTGTGTGGGTGTCATTACAGTGCTTGGACTGTAAATATCAACAGTCATTTATCGGGTGGTGGGTGTGTGGGTGTGATTACAGTGTTTTGATTGTAAATATCAACAGTTATTCATGGGGTGGTGGGTGTGTTGGTGTCATTACATTGCTTGGACTGTAAATATCAACCATAATTCATGGGGTGGTGGGTGTGAGGGTGTCATTACAGTGCTTTGAATGTAAATATCAACAGTGGTTCATGGGGTGATGGGTGTGTGGGAGTCTGTAAGGGCCGAAATACTCAACAGCTGGATTAATACTCCTGTCTCTCACATCAACTTATGTTTCCTTGTCTGTGTACCCTCTTCATACACATTTATTCCCTTCTACCAGTTAAGTAATCTTTTCCTGTTTCCAAGATAGTAATGTGGTGCATTAGTGGAGGACGAGTAGAATTTAACCGCTTGATCAGCAATATTTTCGTCTCCCCCCCCCCCTCCTTGGTATATCGATGGCAGCGCCATCTACACTACTCAATGCTGGCAGCGCCATCTAACCGAGGTTTCGTCTAGGATTACTGACTGACTGGTGGCATAACGGAGCTGCACTTTGAACAGTTAGGAGCTCTGAGCCTCCTCTGCCTCCTTCTCTTGTGGAACATATCTATCGCTTTTGCAGCGACTGGTCTGCCCCTTACAATTGTGTATTCCTGAGACACTGCTGTCTCATAATTGTTACTCCTACCATTGGGTAACTTTTGATTGTGTAACCGTTTACTCTCCTCTTGAGACTCTGCTGTCTCTTAATTGTTGTGGGGAAAGGGATAGTCTCCTTGAGTGGTGCTGTATTATATAATGGGGATTGTGAAGTGTTTAATATATTTGTCTTCTTCAAACTGTGTTTGTTACAATCCCTCTGATTTTGGTGGTGCTCGAATCTTTAAATGTTCGAAGAAGTTGCTGTCGTGCCACTCTTCGATTCGAGCCTTGACAGTGTCATTACAGAGCTTGGACTGTAAATATCAACAGTCATTCATGGGGTGGTGGGTGTTTGGGTGTCATTACAGTGCTTGGACTACAAATATCAACAGTCAATCATGGGGTTGTGGGTGTCGGGGTGTCATTACAGTGCTTAAACTGTAAATATCAACAGTCATTCATGGGGTGGTGGGTGTGTGGGTGTCATTACAGTGCTTTGACTGTAAATATCAACAGTCATTCATGGGGTAGTGAGTATGTGGGTGTCATTACAGTTCTTGGACTGTAAATATTAACAGTCATTCATGGGGTGGTGGATGTGTGGATGTCATTACAGTGCATGGACTGTAAATATCAACCATCATTCACTGGGTGGTTGGTGTGTGGGTGTCATTACAGTGCACAGACTGTAAATATTAACAGTCATTCATTTAGTGGTTGGTGTTGGGTTGTCATTACAGTGCTTGGACTTTAAATATCAACAGTCATTCATAGGGTGGTGGGTGTGTGAGGGTCATTATAGGGCTTGGACTGTAAATATCTACAGTCATTCATGGGGTGGCGGGTCTGTAAGTGTCATTACAGTGCTTGGACTGTAAATATCAACAGTCATTGTTGGGGTGGTGGTTGTGTGGGTGTTATTACAGTGCTTACACTGTAAATATGAACAGTCATTTATGTAGTAGTGGGTGTGTGGGTGTCATTTCAGTGCTTGGACTGTAAATATCAACAGTCAATCATGAGGTGGTGGGTGTGTGGGTGTCATTACAGTGCTTGGACTGTAAATATCAACAGTCATTCATTGGGTGGTGGGTGTGTGGGTGTCATTACAGTGCTTACACTGTAAATATGAACAGTCATTTATGTAGTAGTGGGTGTGTGGGTGTCATTTCAGTGCTTGGACTGTAAATATCAACAGTCAATCATGAGGTGGTGGGTGTGTGGGTGTCATTACAGTGCTTGGACTGTAAATATCAACAGTCATTCATTGGGTGGTGGGTGTGTGGGTGTCATTACAGTATTTTGATTGTAAATAACAACAGTCATTCATAGGGTTTAGGGTGTCATTAGAATGCTTGGACTGTAAATATCAACAGTCATTCATGGGGTAGTGGGTGTGTGGGTGTCATTACAGCGCTTGGACTGTAAATATCAACGATAATTCATGGGGTGGTGGGTGTGGTGGTGTCATTACAGTGCTTTGAATGTAAATATCAACAGTCATTCATAGGGTGATGGGTGTGTGGTTGTCATTACAGAGCTTGGACTGTAAATATCAACAGTCATTCAAGGGGTGGTGGGTGTCAGGGTGTCATTACAGTGCTTGGACTGTAATTAGCTACAGTCATTCATTGGGTGGTGGGTGTGTGGGTGTCATTACAGTGTTTTGACTGCAAATATCAACAGTCATTCATGGGGTGGTGAGTGTGTGGGTGTCATTACAGCTCTTGGGCTGTAAATATTAACAGTCATTCATCGGGTGGGGGATGTTTGAATGTCATTACAGTGCTTGGACTAATAATATCAACAGTCATTCATGGGGGGGTGGGTGTGTGGGTGGCATTACAGTGCTTGGACTGTAAATATCAACAGTCATTCATAGGGTGATGGGTGTGTGGGTGTCATTACAGCGTTTGGACTATAAATATCAACAGTCAATCATGGGGTGGTGGGTGTTGGGGTGTCATTACAGGGCTTGGACTGCAATTATCTACAGTCATTCATGGGGTGGTGGGTGTGTGGGTGTCATTACAGTGTTTGGACTGTAAATATCAACAGTCATTCATGGGGTGGTGAGTGTGTGGGTGTCATTACAGTTCTTGGACTGTATATATTAACAGTCATTCATGGGGTGCTGGATGTGTGAATGTCATTACAGTGCTTGGACTAATAATATCAACAGTCATTCATGGGGTGGTGGGTGTGTGGGTGGCATTACATTGCTTGGACTGTAAATACATACATTCATTCATAGGGTTGTGGGTGTGTGGGTGTCATTACAGGGTTTGGACTGTAAATATCAACAGTCATTTATAAAGTGGTGGGTGTTTGGGTGTCATTACATTGCTTGGACTGTAAATATCAACAGTCAATCATGAGGTAGTGGGTTTGTGGGGGTCATTGGAGTGCTTAGACTGTAAATATCAACAGTCATTCATAGGGTGGTGGGTGTCATTGGAGTGCTTGGACTGTAAATATCAACAGTCATTAATGGGGTGGTGAGCGTATGGGTGTCATTATAGTGCATGGACTGTAAATATCAACCATAATTCATGAGGTGGTCGGTGTGTGGGTGTCATTACAGTGCTTTGACTGTAAATATCAAGAGTCATTCATTGGGTGGTGGGTGTGAGGGTGTCATTACATTGCTTGTACTGTAAATATCAACAGTCAATCATGGGGTGGTGGGTGTCATTACAGTGCTTGAAATGAAAATATCAACAGTCATTTATGGGGTCGTGGGTGTGTGGATGTTATTACAGTGCTTTGACTGTAAATATCAACAGTCATTCAGAGGGTGGTGGGTGTCATTAGAGTGCTTGGACTGTAAATATCAACAGTCATTCATGGGGTGGTGGGTGTGTGGGTGTCATTACAGTGCTCAGACTGTAAATATTAACAGTCATTCATTTAGTGGTTGGAGTTGGGTTGTCATTACAGTGCTTGGACTTTAAATATCAACAGTCTTTCATTTGGTGGTGGGTATGTGGGTATCATTACAATGCTTGGACAGTAAATCTCAACAGTCATTTATAGGGTGGAGGGTGTGTGAGTGTCATTACAGGGCTTGGACTGTAAATATCTACAGTCATTTATGTAGTGGTGGGTGTGTGGGTGTCATTACAGTGCTTTGAATGTAAATATCAACAGTCATTCATGGGGTGATGGGTGTGTGGGTGTCATTACAGAGCTTGGACTGTAAATATCAACAGTCATTAATGGGGTGGTGGGTGTGTGGGTGTCATTACAGTGCTTTGACTGTAAATATCAACAGTCATTCATGGGGTGGTGGGTGTGTGGGTGTCATTACTGTGTTTTGTTTGTAAATATCAACAGTCATTCATAGGGTGGAGGGTGTCATTAGAGCGCTTGGACTGTAAAAATCAACAGTCATTCATGGGGTGGTGGGTGTGTGTGTGTCATTACAGTGCTTGGACTGTTAATATCAACCATATTTCATGGTGTGCTGGTTGTGGTGGTGTCATTACAGTGCTTTGAATGTAAATATCAACAGTCACTCATTGGGTGATGGGTGTGTGGTTGTCATTACAGAGATTGGACTGTAAATATCAACAGTCATTCATGGGGTGGTAGGTGTTTGGGTGTCATTACAGTGCTTGGACTATAAATATCAACAGTCAATTATGGGGTGGTGGTTGTCGGGGTGTCATTACAGTGCTTGGACTGTAATTATCATTAGTCATTCATGGGGTGGTGGGTGTGTGGGTGTCATTACAGTGTTTTGACTGTAAATATTAACAGTCATTTATGGGGTGGTGAGTGTGTGGGTGTCATTACAGTTCTTGGACTGTAAATAATAACAGTCATTCATGGGGTGGTGGATGTGTGGATGTCATTACAGTGCTTGGACTAATAATATCAACAGTCATTGATGGGCTTGTGGGTGTGTGGGTGTCATTACATTGCTTAGACTGTAAATATTAACACAGTGCTTGGACTGTTAATATCAACAGTCATTCATGAAGTGGTGAGTGTGTCTGTGTCATTACAGTTCTTGGTCTGTAAATTTCAACCATTATTCATTGGGTGGTGGGCGTGTGGGTGTCATTAGAGAGTTTGGACTGCAAATATTAATAGTCATCCATGGGGTGGTGGGTGTCATTAGAGTGCTTGGACTGTAAATATTAACAGTCATTCGTAGGTTGGTGAGTGTGTGGATGTCATTACAGTGCTTGGACTAAAAATATCAACAGTCTTCCATGAGGTGGTGGGTTTGTGGGTGTCATTACAGTGCTTGGACGGTAAATATCAACAGTCATTAATGGGGTGGTGAGTGTATGGGTGTCATTATAGTGCTTGGACTGTAAATATCAACAGTCATTTATGGGGTGGTGGGTGTGAGGGTGTCATTACAGTGCTTGGACTATAAATATCAACAGTCATTCATGAGGTGATGGGTGTGTGGGTGTCATTATAATGTTTGGACTGTAAATATCAACAGTCATTAATGGGGTGGTACATGTGTGGGTGTCATTACAGTGCTTGGACTGTAAATATCAAGTCATTCATTGGGTGGAGGGTGTCATTAGTGCTTTGACTG
Source organism: Petrolisthes cinctipes (assembly GCA_033782935.1). NCBI lineage: Eukaryota > Metazoa > Arthropoda > Malacostraca > Decapoda > Porcellanidae > Petrolisthes > Petrolisthes cinctipes. Next base: position 134,576 of record JAWQEG010000799.1, on the reverse strand, counting down.
TAAATATCAACAGGCATTAATGGGGTGATGGGTGTATGGATGTCATTACAGTGCTTGGACTGAAAATATCAACAGTCATTTATAGAGTGGTGGGTGTTTGGGTGTCATTACATTGCTTGGACTGTAAATATCAAAATTCAATTATAAGGTAGAGGGTGTGTGGGTTTCATTAGAGTGCTTAGACTGTAAATATCAACAGTCATTCATAGGGTGATTGGTGTCATTAGAGTGCTTGGACTGTAAATATCAACAGTCATTAATGGGGTAATGGGTGTGTGGGTGTCATTATAGTGCATGGACTGTAAATATCAACCATAATTCATGGGGTGGTCGGTGTGTGGGTGTCATTACAGTGCTTTGACTGTAAATATCAAGAGTCATTCATGGGGTGGTGGGTGTGAGGGTGTCATTACAGTGCTTGGACTGTAAATATCAACAGTTATTCATGGGGTGGTTAGTGTGTGGGTGTTATTACAGTGCTTGGACTGTAAATATCAAGTTTTAAATGGGGTGGTGGGTGTGTGGGTGTCATTATTGCTTGGACTGAGAATAACAACAGTCATTCATGGGGTGTTGGGTGGTATTACAGTGCTTGGACTGTAAATATCAACAGTCATTCATGGGGTGGTGGGTGTGTGGATGTCATTACAGTGATTGGACTGTAAATATCAACAGTCATTCATGGGGTGGTGGGTGTGTGGGTGTCATTATAGTGCTTGGACTGTAAATACCAACAGTCATTCATGGGGTGGTTAGTGTGTGGGTGTCATTACAGTGCTTGGACTGTAAATATCAAGTCATTAATGGGATGGTGGGTGTGTGGGTGTCATTATTGCTTGGACTGTAATTATCAACAGTCATTCATGGGGTGTTGGGTGGCATCACAGTGCTTGGACTGTAAATATCAACAGTCAATAATGGGGTGGTGGGTGGAATTACAGTGCTTAGACTGTATATATCAACAGTCATTCATAGGGTGATGGGTATGTGGGTGTCATTACAGTGCTTGGACAGTAAATATCAACAGTCATATATAGGGTGGTGGGTGTGTGGTTGTCATTACAGTGCTTGGAGTGTAAATATCAACAGTCATTCATAGGGTGGTGGGGGTGTGGGTGTCATTACAGTGCTTGAACTGTAACTATCAACAGTCATTCATAGGGTGGTGGGTGTGTGAGTGTTATTATAGTGCTAGGACTCTAAATACCAATAGTCATTCATGGGGTTGTGGGTATCATTAGAGTGCTTGGACTGTAAATATCAACAGTCATTCATGGGGTTGTGGGTGTGTGGGTGTCAATACAGTGCTTGGACTGTAAATATCAAGTATAATTAATGGGGTCGTGGGTGTTGGGGTGTCATTACAGTGCTTGGACTGTAAATATCAACAGTCATTTATGGGGTGGTGATTGTGAGGGTGTCATTACAGTGCTTGTACTATAAATATCAACAGTCATTCATGAGGTGAAGGGTGTGTGGGCGTCATTATAGTGCTTGGACTATAAATATCAACAGTCATTTATGGGGTCGTGCATGTGTGGGTGTCATTACAGTACTTGAACTGTAAATATCAAGTCATTCATTGGGTGGAGGGTGTCATTAGTGCTTTGACTGTAAATATCAACAGTCATTAATGGGGTGATGGGTGTGTGGATGTCATTACAGTGCTTGGACTTAAAATATCAACAGTCATTTATAGAGTGGTGGGTGTTTGAGTGTCATTACATTGCTTGGACTGTAAATATCAAAAGTCATTTATAAGGTAGTGGGTGTGTGGGTGTCATTAGAGTGCTTAGACTGTAAATATCAACAGTCATTCATAAGGTGATGGGTGTCATTGGAGTGCTTGGACTGTAAATATCAACAGTCATTATTGGGGTAATGGGTGTGTGGGTGTCATTATAGTGCATGGACTGTAAATATCAACTATAATTCATGGGGTGGTCGGTGTGTGGGTGTCATTACAGAGCTTTGACTGTAAATATCAAGAGTCATTAATGGGGTGGTGGGTGTGAGGGTGTCATTACAGTGCTTGGACTATAAATATCAACAGTCATTCATGGGGTGGTGGGTGTGTGGGTGTCATTATAGTGCTTGGACTGTAAATACCAACAGTCATTGATGGGGTGGTTAGTGTGTGGGTGTCATTACAGTGCTTGGACTGTAATTATCATTAGTCATTCATGGGGTGGTGGGTGTGTGGGTGTCATTACAGTGCTTGGACTGAAAATAATAACAGTCATTCATGGGGTGGTGGATGTGTGGATGTCATTACAGTGCTTAGACTAATAATATCAACAGTCATTGATGGGCTTGTGGGTGTGTGGGTGTCATTACATTGCTTAGACTGTAAATATTAACACACATTCATGTAGTGGTGGGTGTGTGGATGTCATTACAGTGCTTGGACTGAAAATATCAACAGTCATTCATGTGGTGGTGGGTGTGTGGGTGTCATTACAGTGCTTGGACTGTTAATATCAACAGTCATTCATGAAGTGGTGAGTGTGTCTGTGTCATTACAGTTCTTGGTCTGTAAATTTCAACCATTATTCATTGGGTGGTGGGCGTGTGGGTGTCATTAGAGAGTTTGGACTGCAAATATTAATAGTCATCCATGGGGTGGTGGGTGTCATTAGAGTGCTTGGACTGTAAATATTAACAGTCATTCGTAGGTTGGTGAGTGTGTGGATGTCATTACAGTGCTTGGACTAAAAATATCAACAGTCTTCCATGAGGTGGTGGGTTTGTGGGTGTCATTACAGTGCTTGGACGGTAAATATCAACAGTCATTAATGGGGTGGTGAGTGTATGGGTGTCATTATAGTGCTTGGACTGTAAATATCAACAGTCATTTATGGTGTGGTGGGTGTGAGGGTGTCATTACAGTGCTTGGACTATAAATATCAACAGTCATTCATGAGGTGATGGGTGTGTGGGTGTCATTATAATGTTTGGACTGTAAATATCAACAGTCATTAATGGGGTGGTACATGTGTGGGTGTCATTACAGTGCTTGGACTGTAAATATCAAGTCATTCATTGGGTGGAGGGTGTCATTAGTGCTTTGACTGTAAATATCAACAGGCATTAATGGGGTGATGGGTGTATGGATGTCATTACAGTGCTTGGACTGAAAATATCAACAGTCATTTATAGAGTGGTGGGTGTTTGGGTGTCATTACATTGCTTGGACTGTAAATATCAAAATTCAATTATAAGGTAGAGGGTGTGTGGGTTTCATTAGAGTGCTTAGACTGTAAATATCAACAGTCATTCATAGGGTGATTGGTGTCATTAGAGTGCTTGGACTGTAAATATCAACAGTCATTAATGGGGTAATGGGTGTGTGGGTGTCATTATAGTGCATGGACTGTAAATATCAACCATAATTCATGGGGTGGTCGGTGTGTGGGTGTCATTACAGTGCTTTGACTGTAAATATCAAGAGTCATTCATGGGGTGGTGGGTGTGAGGGTGTCATTACAGTGCTTGGACTGTAAATATCAACAGTTATTCATGGGGTGGTTAGTGTGTGGGTGTTATTACAGTGCTTGGACTGTAAATATCAAGTTTTAAATGGGGTGGTGGGTGTGTGGGTGTCATTATTGCTTGGACTGAGAATAACAACAGTCATTCATGGGGTGTTGGGTGGTATTACAGTGCTTGGACTGTAAATATCAACAGTCATTCATGGGGTGGTGGGTGTGTGGATGTCATTACAGTGATTGGACTGTAAATATCAACAGTCATTCATGGGGTGGTGGGTGTGTGGGTGTCATTATAGTGCTTGGACTGTAAATACCAACAGTCATTCATGGGGTGGTTAGTGTGTGGGTGTCATTACAGTGCTTGGACTGTAAATATCAAGTCATTAATGGGATGGTGGGTGTGTGGGTGTCATTATTGCTTGGACTGTAATTATCAACAGTCATTCATGGGGTGTTGGGTGGCATCACAGTGCTTGGACTGTAAATATCAACAGTCAATAATGGGGTGGTGGGTGGAATTACAGTGCTTAGACTGTATATATCAACAGTCATTCATAGGGTGATGGGTATGTGGGTGTCATTACAGTGCTTGGACAGTAAATATCAACAGTCATTTATAGGGTGGTGGGTGTGTGGTTGTCATTACAGTGCTTGGAGTGTAAATATCAACAGTCATTCATAGGGTGGTGGGGGTGTGGGTGTCATTACAGTGCTTGAACTGTAACTATCAACAGTCATTCATAGGGTGGTGGGTGTGTGAGTGTTATTATAGTGCTAGGACTCTAAATACCAATAGTCATTCATGGGGTTGTGGGTATCATTAGAGTGCTTGGACTGTAAATATCAACAGTCATTCATGGGGTTGTGGGTGTGTGGGTGTCAATACAGTGCTTGGACTGTAAATATCAACTATAATTAATGGGGTCGTGGGTGTTGGGGTGTCATTACAGTGCTTGGACTGTAAATATCAACAGTCATTTATGGGGTGGTGATTGTGAGGGTGTCATTACAGTGCTTGTACTATAAATATCAACAGTCATTCATGAGGTGAAGGGTGTGTGGGCGTCATTATAGTGCTTGGACTATAAATATCAACAGTCATTTATGGGGTCGTGCATGTGTGGGTGTCATTACAGTACTTGAACTGTAAATATCAAGTCATTCATTGGGTGGAGGGTGTCATTAGTGCTTTAACTGTAAATATCAACAGTCATTAATGGGGTGATGGGTGTGTGGATGTCATTACAGTGCTTGGACTGAAAATATCAACAGTCATTTATAGAGTGGTGGGTGTTTGAGTGTCATTACAGTGCTTGGACTGTAAATATCAACAGTCATTATTGGGGTAATGGGTGTGTGGGTGTCATTATAGTGCATGGACTGTAAATATCAACTATAATTCATGGGGTGGTCGGTGTGTGGGTGTCATTACAGAGCTTTGACTGTAAATATCAAGAGTCATTAATGGGGTGGTGGGTGTGAGGGTGTCATTACAGTGCTTGGACTATAAATATCAACAGTCATTCATGGGGTGGTGGGTGTGTGGGTGTCATTATAGTGCTTGGACTGTAAATACCAACAGTCATTGATGGGGTGGTTAGTGTGTGGGTGTCATTACAGTGCTTGGACTGTAAATATCAAGTCATTAATGGGGTGGTGGGTGTGTGGGTGTCATTATTGCTTGGACTGTAAATATCAACAGTCATTCATGGGGTGGTAGGTGTGTGGATGTCATTACAGTGATTGGACTGTAAATATTAACAGTCAATCATGGGGTGGTGGGTGGAATTACAGTGTTTGGACTGTATATATCAACAGTCATTCATAGGGTGATAGGTATGTGGGTGTCATTACAGTGTTTTGATTGTAATTATCAACATTCATTCATATGGTTGTGGGTTTCATTACAGTGCTTGGACTGTAAATATCAACAGTCATTCATGGGGTGGTGGTTGTGTGGGTGTCATTACAGTGCTTGTACTGTAAATATAAAAAATAATTCATGGGGTGTCGGGTGTGGTGGTGTCATTACAGTGCTAGGAATGAAAATATCAACAGTCAAACATGGGGTGGTGGGTGTGAGGGTGTCATTACAGTGCTTGGACTGTAAATATCAACAGTCTTTCATGGGGTGGTGGGTGTATGGGTGTCATTACAGTGTTTTGATTGTTAATATCAACAGTTATTCATAGGGTGGTGGGTATCATTACAGTGCTTGTACTATAAATATCAACAGTCATTAATGAGGTGATGGGTGTGTGGGTGTCATTATAGTGCTTGGACTGTAAATATGAACAGTCATTAATGGGGTGGTGCGTGTGTGGGTGTCATTACAGTACTTGAACTGTAAATATCAAGTCATTCATTGGGTGGAGGGTGTCATTAGTGCTTTAACTGTAAATATCAACAGTCATTAATGGGGTGATGGGTGTGTGGATGTCATTACAGTGCTTGGACTGAAAATATCAACAGTCATTTATAGAGTGGTGGGTGTTTGAGTGTCATTACATTGCTTGGACTGTAAATATCAAAAGTCAATTATAAGGTAGTGGGTGTGTGGGTGTCATTAGAGTGCTTAGACTGTAAATATCAACAGTCATTCATAAGGTGATGGGTGTCATTAGAGTGCTTGGACTGTAAATATCAACAGTCATTAATGGGGTAAAGGGTGTGTGGGTGTCATTATAGTGCATGGACTGTAAATATCAACCATAATTCATGGGGTGGTCGGTGTGTGGGTGTCATTACAGTGCTTGGACTGTAAATATCAAGAGTCATTAATGGGGTGGTGGGTGTGAGGGTGTCATTACAGTGCTTGGACTATAAATATCAACAGTCATTCATGGGGTGGTGGGTGTGTGGGTGTCATTATAGTGCTTGGACTGTAAATACCAACAGTCATTGATGGGGTGGTTAGTGTGTGGGTGTCATTACAGTGCTTGGACTGTAAATATCAAGTCATTAATGGGGTGGTGGGTGTGTTGGTGTCATTATTGCTTGGACTGTAAATATCAACAGTCATTCATGGGGTGTTGGGTGTGTTGATGTCATTACAGTGATTGGACTGTAAATATCAACAGTCAATCATGGGGTGGTGGGTGGAATTACAGTGTTTGGACTGTATATATCAACAGTCATTCATAGGGTGATAGGTATGTGGGTGTCATTACAGTGTTTTGATTGTAATTATCAACAGTCATTCATATGGTTGTGGGTTTCATTACAGTGCTTGGACTGTAAATATCAACAGTCATTCATGGGATGGTGGTTGTGTGGGTGTCATTACAGTGCTTGTACTGTAAATATAAAAAATAATTCATGGGGTGTCGGGTGTGGTTGTGTCATTACAGTGCTAGGAATGTAAATATCAATAGTCAAACATAGGGTGGTGGGTGTGAGGGTGTCATTACAGTGCTTGGACTGTAAATATCAACAGTCTTTCATGGGGTGGTGGGTGTATGGGTGTCATTACAGTGTTTTGATTGTAAATATCAACAGTTATTCATAGGGTGGTGGGTATCATTAGAGTGCTTGGACTGTAAATTTAAACAGTCATTCATGGGGTGGTGGGTGTGTGGGGTTCATTACAGTGCTTGGACTGTAAATATCAACTATAATTCATGGGGTCGGGGGTGTTGGGGTGTCATTACAGTGTTTTGACTGTAAATATCAACGGTCATTTATGTGGTGGTTGTTGTGTGGGTGTCATTACAGTGCTTAGACTGTAATTATCAACAGTCATTTATTGGGTGGTGGGTGTGAGTGTGTCATTACAGTGCTTGGACTGTAAATATCAACAGTCATTCATTGGGTGGTGGGTGTGTGGGTGTCATTACAGTGCTCAGACTGTAAATGTTAACAGTTATTCATGGGGTGGTAGGTGTGTGGATGCCATTACAGTGCTTGGACTGAAAATATTTACAGTCATTTATGGGGTGGTGGGTGTGTGGGTGTCATTACAGTGATTGGACTGAAAATATCAACAGTCATTTATGGGTTGGTGAGTGTGAGGGTGTCATTACTGAGCTTGGACTATAAATATCAACAATCATTTATGGGGTGGTGGGTGTGTGGGTGTCATTACAGTGCTTGGACTGTAAATATCAACAGTCATTCAGATGGTGGTGAGTGTCATTACAGTGCTCAGACTGTAAATGTTAACAGTTATTCATGGGGTGGTGGGTGTGTGGATGTCATTACAGTGCTTGGACTATAAATATCAACCATCATTTATGGGATGGTGGGTGTGTGGGTGTCATTACAGTGCTTGGACTGTAAATACCAACAGTCATTCATAGGGTGGTGGGTGTGTGAGGTGTCATTACAGTGCTTGGACTGTAAATATCAACAGTCAATCATGCGGTGGTGTGTGTGGGTGTCATTACAGTGCTTGGACTGTAAATATCAACAGTCATTTATGGGGTAGTGGGTGTGTGGGTGTCATTGCAGTGCTTAGACTGTAAATATCAAGTCATTCATGGGCTGGTGGGTGTCATTAGTGCTTTGACTGTAAATATCAACAGTCATTCATGGGGTGGTGGGTGGTATTACAGTGCTTGGACTGTAAATATCAACAGTCATTCATAGAAAGATGGGTGTGTGTGTGTCATTACAGTGCTTGGACTGTAAATATCAACAGTCATTTATAGGGTGGTTGGTGTTTGGGTGTCATTACATTGCTTGGACTGTAAATATCAACAGTCATTACTAGTGTGGTAGGTGTGTGAGTGTTATTACAGAGCATGGATTGTAAATATCAACAGTCATTCATGGAGTGGTGGGTGTGTGGATGTCATTACAGTGCTTGGACTGTAAATATCAGCAGTCATTTTTGGGGTTGTTGTTGTGTGGGTGTCATTACAGTGCTTGGATTGTAAATATCAACAGTCATTCATGGGGTGGTGGGTGTGTGGGTGTCATTACAGTGTTTTGATTGTAATTATCAACAGTCATTCATATGGTTGTGGGTTTCATTACAGTGCTTGGACTGTAAATATCAACAGTCATTCAAGGGTGGTGGTTGTGTGGGTGTCATTACAGTGCTTGTACTGTAAATATCAAAAATAATTCATGGTGTGTCGGGTGTGGTGTTGTCATTACAGTGCTAGGAATGTAAATATCAACAGTCAAACATGGGGTGGTGGGTGTGAGGGTGTCCTTACAGTGCTTGGACTGTAAATATCAACAGTCTTTCATGGGGTGGTGGGTGAATGGGTGTCATTACAGTGTTTTGAGTGTAAATATCAACAGTTATTCATAGGGTGGTGGGTATCATTAGAGTGCTTGGACTGTAAATATAAACAGTCATTCATGGGGTTGTGGGTGTGTGGGGTTCATTACAGTGCTTGGACTGTAAATATCAACTATATATAATTCATGGGGACGGGGGTGTTGGGGTGTCATTACAGTGCATTGACTGTAAATATCAACGGTCATTTATGTGGTGGTGGGTGTGAGGATGTCATTACAGTGCTTGGACTGTAAATATCAACAGTCAATCATGCGGTGGTGTGTGTGTGGGTGTCATTACAGAGTTTGGAATGTAAATATCAACAGTCATTTATGGAGTAGTGGGTTTGTGGGTGTCATTGTAGTGCTTAGACTGTAAATATCAAGTCATTCATAGGCTGGTGGGTGTCATTATTGCTTTGACTGTAAATATCAACAGTCATTCATGGGGTGGTGGGTGGCATTACAGTGCTTGGACTGTAAATATCAACAGTCATTAATAGTGTGTTAGGTGTGTGAGTGTTATTACAGAGCTTGGACTGTAAATATCAACAGTCATTCATGGAGTGGTGGGTGTGTGGGTGTCATTACAGTGCTTGGACTGTAAATATCAACAGTCATTTTTGGGGTGGTTGTTGTGTGGGTGTCATTACAGTGCTTAGACTGTAAATATCATCAGTCATTTATTGGGTGTTGGGTGTGAGTGTGTCATTACAGTGCTTGGACTGTAAATATCAACAGTCATTCATTGGGTGGTGGGTGTGTGGGTGTCATTACAGTGCTCAGACTGTAAATGTTAACAGTTATTCATGGGGTGGTAAGTGTGTGGATGCCATTACAGTGCTTGGACTGAAAATATTAACAGTCATTTATGAGGTGGTGGGTGTTTGGGTGTCATTACAGTGATTGGACTGAAAATATCAACAGTCATTTATGGGTTGGTGAGTGTGTGGTTGTCATTACAGAGCTTGGACTATATATATCAACCATCATTTATGGGGTGGTGGGTGTGTGGGTGTCATTACAGTGCTTGGACTGTAAATATCAACAGTCATTCAGATGGTGGTGGGTGTCATTAGAGTGCTTAGACAGTAAATATCAACAGTTATTCATGGGGTGGTGGGTGTGTGGGTGTCATTACAGTGCTTGGACTGTAAATATTAACAGTCATCCATTCTGTGGTGGGTGTCATTAGAGTGCTTGGACTGTAAATATCAACTGTCTTTCATGTCGTGGTGGGTGTGTGGGTGTTATTACAGTGCTTGGACTGTAAATATCAACCGTCATTGATTCATTGTGGTGGGTGTGTGAGTGTCATTACAGAGCTTGGACTGTAAATATCAACAGATATTTATGGGGTGGTGGGTGTGTGGGTATCATTACAGTGCTTGGAATGTAAATATCAACAGTCATTCATGGGGTGGTGAGTGTGTCTGTGTCATTACAGTGCTTGGATTGTAAATATCAAGTCATTGAATGGGTGGTGTGTGTGTGTGTTATTAGTGCATGGACTATAAATATCAACAGTCATTCATGGGGTGGTGAGTGGCATTACAGTGCTTGGACTGTAAATATCAACAGTCATTTATGGGTTGATGGGTGTGTGGGTGTCATTACAGTGCTTGGACTGTAAATATCAACCATAATTCATGGGGTGGTGGGTGTGGGGGTGTCATTACAGAGCTTGGACTGTAAATATCAACAGTCAATCATGGGGTGGTTGGTGTGTGGGTGTCATTACAGTGCTTGGACTATAAATATCAACAGTCATTCATAGGGTCGTGGATGTGTGAGTGTTATTACAGAGCTTGTACTGTAAATATCAACAGTCATTCATGGAGTGGTGGGTTTGTGGGTGTCATTACAGTGCTTGGACTGTAAATATCAACAGTCATTTTTGGGGTGGTGGTTGTGTGGGTGTCATTACAGTGCTTAGACTGTAAATATTAACAGTCATTTATGGGGTGGTGGGTGTGAGTGTGTCATTACAGTGCTTGGACTGTAAATATCAACAGTCATTCATTGGGTGGTGGGTGTGTGGGTGTCATTACAGTGCTCAGACTGTAAATGTTAACAGTCATTCATGGGGTGGTAGATGTGTGGATGTCATTACAGTGCTTAGACTGAAAATATTAACAGTCATTTATGGGATGGTGGGTGTGTGGGTATAACAGTGTTTTGATTGTAATTATCAACAGTCATTCATAGGGTGGTGTGTGTCGTTACAGAGCTTGGACTGTAAATATCAACAGTCATTAATGGGGTGATGGTTATGTGGGTGTCATTACAGTGCTTGGACTGTAAATATCAACCATATTTCATGGGGTGGTGGGTGTGGGGGTGTCATTACAGTGCTTGGACTGTAAATATCAACAGTTAATCATGGGGTGGTTGGTGTGTGGGTGTCATTACAGTGCTTGGACTGTAAATATCAACAGTCATTCATAGGGTCGTGGATGTGTGAGTGTTATTACAGAGCTTGGACTGTAAGTATCAACAGTCATTCATGGAGTGGTGGGTTTGTAGGTGTCATTACAGTGCTTGGACTGTAAATATCAACAGTCATTTTTGGGGTGGTGGTTGTGTGTATGTCATTACAGTGCTTAGACTGTAAATATCAACAGTCATTTATGGGGTGGTGGGTGTGAGTGTGTCATTACAGTGCTTGGACTGTAAATATCAACAGTCATTCATTGGGTGGTGGGTGTGTGGGTGTCATTACAGTGCTCAGACTGTAAATGTTAACAGTCCTTTATGGGGTGGTAGGTGTGTGGATGTCATTACAGTGCTTGGACTGAAAATATTAACAGTCATTTATGGGGTGGTGGGTGTGTGGGTGTCATTACAGTCCTTGGACTTTAAATATCAACCGTCATTTATGGGGTGGAGGGTGTGTGGGTGTCATTACAGTGCTTTGACTGTAAATTTCAACAGTTATTCATAGGGTGGTGGGTGTATGAGTGTCATTACAGAGCTTGGACTGTATATATCTACAGTCATTCATAGGGTGGTGGGTGTCATTAGAGTGCATGGACAGTAAATATCAACAGTAATTCATGGGGTGGTGGGTGTGTGTGTGTCATTACAGTGCTTGGACTGTAAATATCAACCATAATTCATGGAGTGGGTGGTGTGAGGGTGTCATTACAGTGCTTTGAATGTAAATATCAACAGTCATTCATGGGGTTGTGGGTGTGTGGGTGTCATTATGGTGCTTGAACTGTAAATATCCACAGTCAATCATGGGGTGGTGGGTGTGTGGGTGTCTTTACAGAGCTTGGACTGTAAATATCAAGTCATTCAATGGGTCGTGTGTGTGTGTGTTATTAGTGCATGGACTATAAATATCAACAGTCATTCATGGGGTGGTGAGTGGCATTACAGTGCTTGGACTGTAAATATCAACAGTCATTTATGGGTTGATTTGTGTGTGGGTGTCATTACAGTGCTTGGACTGTAAATTTCAACAGTCATTCATAGGGTAGTGGATGTGTGAGTGTCATTACAGTGCTTGGACTGTAAATATCAACAGTTATTCATGGGGTGGTGGGTGTGTGGGTGTCATTACAGTGTTTTGATTGTAATTATCAACAGTCATTCATAGGGTGGTGTGTGTCATTACAGTGCTTAGACTGTAAATATCAACAGTCATTTATGGGGTGGTGGGTGTGAGTGTGTCATTACAGTGTTTGGACTGTAAATATCAACAGTCATTCATTGGGTGGTGGGTGTTTGGGTGTCATTACATTGCTCAGACTGCAAATGTTAACAGTCATTCATGGGGTGGTAAGTGTGTGGATGTCATTACAGTGCTTGGACTGAAAATATTAACAGTCATTTATGGGGTGGTTGGTGTGTGGGTGTCATTACAGTACTTGGACTATAAATATCAACCGTCATTTATGGGGTGGAGGGTGTGTGGGTGTCATTACAGTGCTTGGACTGTAAATCTCAACAGTTATTTATAGGGTGGTGGGTGTGTGAGTGTCATTACAGAGCTTGGACTGTAAATATCTACAGTCATTCATAGGGTGGTGGGTGTCATTAGAGTGCTTGGACAGTAAATATCAACAGTAATTCATGGGGTGGTGGGTGTGTGTGTGTCATTACAGTGCTTGGACTGTAAATATCAACCATAATTTATGGAGTGGGTGGTGTGAGGGTGTCATTACAGTACTTTGAATGTAAATATCAACAGTCATTCATGGGGTTGTGGGTGTGTGGGTGTCATTGTGGTGCTTGAAATGTAAATATCAAAAGTCATTCATGGGGTGATGGGTGTGTGGGTGTCATTACAGTGCTTGGACTGTAAATATCAACAGTTATTCATGGGGTGGTGGGTGTGTGTGAGTCATTACAGTGTTTTTATTGTAATTATCAACAGTCATTCATAGGGTGGTGTGTGTCATTACAGTGCTTGGACTGTAAATATCAACAGTCATTAATGGGGTGGTGGTTATGTGGGTGTCATTACAGTGCTTGGACTGTAAATATCAACTATAATTCATGGGGTGGTTGGTGTGTGGGTGTCATTACACTCCTTGGACTTTAAATATTAACAGTTATTTATGGGGTGGTTAGTGTGTGGGTGTCATTACAGTGCTTGGACTGTAATTATCAACAGTCATTCATGGGGTGGTGAGTGTGTCTGTGTCATTACCTTTCTTGGACTGTAAATTTCAACCATCATTCATTGGGTGGTGGGTGTGTGGGTGTCATTACAGTGCTTGGACTGTAAAAATCAATTATAATTCATGGAGTGGGTGGTGTGAGGGTGTCATTACAGTGCTTTGAATGTAAATATCAACAGTCATTCATGGGGTTGTGGGTGTGTGGGTGTCATTATGGTGCTTGAACTGTAAATATCCACTGTCAATCATGGGGTGGTGGGTGTGTGGGTGTCATTACAGTGCTTGGACTGTAAATATCAAGTCATTCAATGGGTGGTGTGTGTGTGTGTTATTAGTGCATGGACTATAAATATCAACAGTCATTCATGGGGTGGTGAGTGGCATTACAGTTCTTGGACTGTAAATATCAACAGTCATTTATGGGTTGATGGGTGTGTGGGTGTCATTACAGAGCTTGGATTGTAAATTTCAACAGTCATTCATGGGGTGGTGGGTGTTTGGGTGTCATTACAGTGCTTGGACTATAAATATCAACAGTCAATCATGGGATGGTGAGTGTCAGAGTGTCATTACAGTGCTTGGACTGTAAATATTAACAGTCATTCATGGGGTGGTGGGTGTGTGGGTGTCATTACAGTGCTTGGACTGTAATTATCAACAGTCATTCATGGGGTGGTGAGTGTGTGGGTATCATTACAGTTCTTGTACTATAAATATTAACAGTCATTCATTGAGGGGTGGATGTGTGGATGTTATTACAGTGCTTGTACTGATAATATCAACAGTCATTCATTGGGTGGTGGGTGTGTGGTTGTCATTACACTCCTTGGCCTTTAAATATTAACAGTCATTTATGGGGTGGTTAGTGTGTGGGTGTCATTACAGTGCTTGGACTGTAAATATCAACAGTCATTCATGGGGTGTTGAGTGTGTCTTTTTCATTACCGTTCTTGGACTGTAAATTTCAACCATTATTCATTGGGTGGTGGGTGTGTGGGTGTCATTACAGTGCTTGGACTGTAAATATTAACAGTCATCCATTCTGTGGTGGGTGTCATTAGAGGGCTTGGACTGTAAATATCAACAGTCTTTCATGGCGTGGTGGATGTGTGGGTGTTATTACAGTGCTTGGACTGTAAATATCAACCGTCATTGATTCAATGTTGTGGGTGTGTGAGTGTCATTACAGAGCTTGGACTGTAAATATCAACAGTCATTTTTAGTTTGGTGAGTGTGTGAGTTTTATTACAGTGCTTTGACTGTAAATATCAACAGTCATTCAGAGGGTGGTGGGTGTCATTAGAGTGCTTGGACTGTAAATATTAACAGTCATTCATGGGTTGGTGGGTGTGTGGATGTCATTACAGTGCTTGGATTGAAAATATCAACAGTCAATTATATGGTGGTGGGTGTGTCAGTGTCATTACAGTGCTTGGACTATAAATATAAACCGTCATTTATAGGGTGGTGGGTTTTTGGGTGTCATTACAGTGCTTGGAGTGTAGATATCAACAGTCATTCATAAGGTGGTGGGTGTTTGAGTGTCATTACAGAGCTTGGACTGTAAATATCAACAGTTATTCATGGGGTGGTGGGTGTGTGGATGTCATTACAGTGCTTGGACTGTAAATATCAACAGTCATTCATGGGGTGGTGGGCGTGTGGGTGTCATTACAGTATTTTTATTGTAATTATCAACAGTCATTCATAGGGTGGTGGGTGTCATTAGAGTTCTTGGACTGTAAATATCAACAGTCATTAATGGGGTGGTGGTTGTGTGGGTGTCATTTCAGTGCTTGGACTGTAAATATCAACCATAATTTATGGGGTGATGGGTGTTGGGGTGTCATTACAGTGCTTGGACTATAAATATCATCAGTCAATTATGGGGTAGTGGGTGTGTGGGTGTAATTACAGTGCTTGGACTGTAAATATCAACAGTCATTCATTGGATGGTAGGTGTATGGGTGTCGTTACAGTGATTTTATTTTAAATATCAACAGTCATTCATAGGGTGGTGGGTATCATTAGAGTGCTTGGACTGTAAATATCAACAGTCATTCATGGGGTTGTGGGTGTGGGTGTCATTACAGTGCTTGGACTGTAAATATCAACTATAATTCATGGGGTCATGGGTGTTTAGGGGTCATTACATTGCTTTGACTGTAAATATCAACAGTCATTTATTGGGTGGTGGGTGGCATTACAGTGCTTGGACTGTAAATATCAACAGTAATTCATAGGGTGATGGGTGTGTGCGTGTCATTACAGTGCTTGGAATGTAAATATCAATAGTCATTTATAGGGTAGTGGGTGTTTGAGTGTTATTACAGAGCTTGGACTGTAAATATCAACAGTCATTAATCGAGTGGTGGGTGTGTGGGTGTCATTACAGTGCTTGGACTGTAAATATCAACAGTCATTCTTGGGGTGGTGGTTGTGTGGGTGTCATTACAGTGCTTAGACTGTAAATATCAACAGTCAATCATGGGGTGGTTGGTGTGTGGGTGTCATTACACTGCTTGGACTGTAAATATCAACAGTCATTCATTGGGTGGTGTGTGTGTGAGTGTTATTACAGAGCTTGGACTGTAAATATCAATAGTCATTTTTGGGGTGGTAGTTGTGTGGGTGTCATTACAGTGCTTAGACTGTAAATATCAACACTCACTTATGGGGTGGTAGGTGTGAGTGTGTCATTACACTGCTTGCATTGTAAATATCAACAGTCATTCATTGGGTGGTGGGTGTGTGGGTGTCATTACAATGCTCAGACCACAAATGTTAACAGTCATTCATGGGGTGGTAGGTGTGTGGATGTCATTACAGTGCTTGGACTGAAAATATTAACAGTCATTTATGGGGTGGCAGGTGTGTGGGTGTCATTACTGTTCTTGGACTGTAAATTTCAGCCATCATTCATTAGGTGGTGGGTGTGTGGGTGTCATTACAGTGCTTGGACTGTAAATATTAACAGTCATCCATTCTGTGGTGGGTGTCATTAGAATGCTTGGACTGTAAATATCAACAGTCTTTCATGGGGTAGTGAGTTTGTGGGTGTCATTGCAGTTCTTGGACTGTAGATATCAATCATCATTCATTAGGTTGTGGGTGTGTGGGTGTTATTACAGTGCTTGGACTGTAAATATCTACCATCATTGATTCATTGTTGTGGGTGTGTGAGTGTCATTACAGAGCTTGGACTGTAAATATCAACAGATATTTATGGGGTGGTGGGTGTGTGGGTATCATGAAAGTGCTTGGAATGTAAATATCAACAGTACTTCATGGGGTGGTGAGTTTGTGGGTGTCATTGCAGTTCTTGGACTGTAGATATCAATCATCATTCATTAGGTTGTGGGTGTGTGGGTGTCAATACAGTGCTTGTACTGTAAATATCAACAGTCATTTATGGTTTGGTGAGTGTGTGAGTGTTATTACAGTGCTTTGACTGTAAATATCAACAGTCATTCAGAGGGTGGTGGGTGTCATTAGAGTGCTTGGACTGTAAATATTAACAGTCATTCATGGGGTGGTGGGTTGTATGGATGTCATTACAGTGCTTGGACTGAAAATATCAACAGTCATTTATATGGTGGTGGGTGTGTCGGTGTCATTACAGTGCTTGGACTATAAATATCAACCGTCATTTATAGGGTGGTGGGTTTTTGGGTGTCTTTACAGTGCTTGGAGTGTAGATATCAACAGTCATTCATAAGGTGGTGGGTGTGTGAGTGTCATTACAGTGCTTGGACTATAAATATCATCAGTCAATTATGGGGTAGTGGGTGTGTGGGTGTAATTACAGTGCTTGGACTGTAAATATCAACAGTCATTCATTGGATGGTGGGTGTATGGGTGTCGTTACAGTGATTTGATTGTAAATATCAACAGTCATTCATAGGGTGGTGGGTATCATTAGAGTGCTTGGACTGTAAATATCAACAGTCATTCATGGGGTTGTGGGTGTGTGGGTGTCATTACAGTGCTTGGACTGTAAATATCAAATATAATTCATGGGGTCATGGGTGTTTAGGTGTCATTACATTGCTTTGACTGTAAATATCAACAGTCATTTATTGGGTGGTGGGTGGAATTACAGTGCTTGGACTGTAAATATCAACAGTAATTCATAGGGTGATGGGTGTGTGGGTGTCATTACAGTGCTTGGAATGTAAATATCAACAGTCAATCATGGGGTGGTTGGTGTGTGGGTGTCATTACAGTGCTTTGACTGTAAATATCAACAGTCATTCATTGGGTGGTGGGTGTGTGAGTGTTATTACAGCGCTTGGACTGTAAATATCAATAGTCATTTTTGGGGTGGTGGTTGTGTGGGTGTCATTACAGTGCTTAGACTGTAAATATCAACAGTCACTTATGGGGTGGTAGGTGTGAGTGTGTCATTACAGTGCTTGGACTGTAAATATCAACAGTCATTCATTGGGTGGTGGGTGTATGGGTGTCATTACAGTGCTTGGACAGAAAATATTAACAGTCATTTATGGGGTCGCAGGTGTGTGGGTGTCATTACTGTTCTTGGACTGTAAATTTCAACCATCATTCATTAGGTGGTGGGTGTGTGGGTGTCATTACAGTGCTTGGACTGTAAATATTACCAGTCATCCATTCTGTGGTGGGTGTCATTAGAGTGCTTGGACTGTAAATATCAACAGTCTTTCATGGGGTGGTGAGTTTGTGGGTGTCATTGCAGTTCTTGGACTGTAGATATCAATCATCATTCATTAGGTTGTGGGTGTGTCGGTGTTATTACAGTGCTTGGACTGTTAATATCAACCGTCATTGATTCATTGTTGTGGGTGTGTGAGTGTCATTACAGAGCTTGGACTGTAAATATCAACAGATATTTATGGGGTGGTGGGTGTGTGGGTATCATGAAAGTGCTTGGAATGTAAATATCAACAGTACTTCATGGGGTGGTGAGTTTGTGGGTGTCATTGCAGTTCTTGGACTGTAGATATCCATTATCATTCATTAGGTTGTGGGTGTGTGGGTGTCATTACAGTGCTTGTACTGTAAATATCAACAGTCATTTATGGTTTGGTGAGTGTGTGAGTGTTATTACAGTGCTTTGACTGTAAATATCAACAGTCATTCAGAGGGTGGTGGGTGTCATTAGAGTGCTTGGACTGTAAATATTAACAGTCATTCATGGGGTGGTGGGTTTGTGGATGTCATTACAGTGCTTGGACTAAAAAAATATCAACAGTCATTTATATGGTGGTGGGTGTGTCGGTGTCATTACAGTGCTTGGACTATAAATATCAACCGTCATTTATGGGGTGGTGGGTGTTTGGATGTCATTACAGTGCTTGGACTGTAAATATCAACAGTCAATCATGGGGTGGTGGGTGTGTGGGTGTCATTACAGTGCTTGGACTTTAAATATCAACAGTCATTCAAGGGGTGGTGGGCTTGTGGGTGTCATTACAGTATTTTAATTGTAATTATCAACAGTCATTCATTGGGTGTTGGGTGTCATTAGAGTGCTTGGACTGTAAATATCAA
Organism: Petrolisthes cinctipes; assembly: GCA_033782935.1. Classification (NCBI taxonomy): domain Eukaryota; kingdom Metazoa; phylum Arthropoda; class Malacostraca; order Decapoda; family Porcellanidae; genus Petrolisthes; species Petrolisthes cinctipes. The sequence goes on along the minus strand of JAWQEG010000799.1, from coordinate 115,696 downwards.
CAGTCATTCATGGGGTGGTGGGTGTATGGGTGTCGTTACAGTGATTTGATTGTAAATATCAACAGTCATTCATAGAGTGGTGGGTATCATTAGAGTTCTTGGACTGTAAATATCAACAGTCATTTATGGGGTTGTGGGTGTGTGGGTGTCATTACAGTGCTTGGACTGTAAATATCAACTATAATTCATGGGGTCATGGGTGTTTAGGTGTCATTACATTGCATTGACAGTAAATATCAACAGTCATTTATTGAGTGGTGGATGGCATTACTGTGCTTGGACTGTAAATATCAACAGTAATTCATAGGGTGATGGGTGTGTGGGTGTCATTACAATGCTTGGAATGTAAATATCAACAGTCATTTATAGGGTAGTGGGTGTGTGAGTGTTATTACAGAGCTTGGACTGTAAATATCAACAGTCATTAATCGAGTGGTGGGTGTGTGGGTGTCATTACAGTGCTTGGACTGTAAATATTAACAGTCATTCTTGGGGTGGTGGTTGTGTGGGTGTCATTACAGTGCTTAGACTGTAAATATTAACAGTCATTTATGGGGTGGTGGGTGTGAGTGTGTCATTACAGTGCTTGGACTATAAATATCAACCATCATTTATGGGGTTGTGGGTGTGTGGGTGTCATTACAGTGCTTGGACTGTAAATATCAACAGTCATTCATAGGGTGGTGGGTGTGTGAGTGTCATTACAGAGCTTGGACTGTAAATATCAACAGTCATTCATGGGTTGGTGGGTGTTTGGATGTCATTACAGTGCTTGGACTGTAAATATCAACAGTCATTCTTTGGCGGTGGGTGTGTAGGTGTCATTACAGTGCTTTGACTATAAATATCAACAGTAATTCATGGGGTGGTGGGTGTGTGGGTGTCATTACAGTGTTTTGATTGTAATTATCAACAGTCATTCATAGGGTGGTGTGTGTCATTACAGTGCTTGGACTGTAAATATCAACCATAATTCATGGGGTGGTGGGTGTGGGGGTGTCATTACAGTGCTTGGACTGTAAATATCAACAGTCAATTATGGGGTGGTTGGTGTGTGGGTGTCATTACAGTGCTTGGACTGTAAATATCAACAGTCATTCATAGGGTGGTGGGTGTGTGAGTGTTATTACAGAGCTTGGACTGATAATTTAAACAGTAATTCATGGAGTGGTGGGTGTGTGGGTGTCATTACAGTGCTTGGACTGTAAATATCAACAGTCATTTTTGGGGTGGTGGTTGTGTGGGTGTCATTACAGTGCTTAGACTGTAAATATCAACAGTCACTTATGGGGTGGTATGTGTGAGTGTGTCATTACAGTGCTTGGACTGTAAATATCAACAGTCATTCATTGGGTGGTGGGTGTGTGAGTGTCATTACAGTGCTTGGACTGTAAAAATCTAAAGTCAATCATAGGGTGGGGGGTGTCATTAGATTGCTTGGACAGTAAATATCAACAGTTATTCATGGGGTATGGGGTGTGTGGGTGTCTTTACAGTTCTTGGAATGTAAATATCAACCATAATTCATGGAGTGGTGGGTGTGAGGGTGTCATTACAGTGCTTTGAATGTAAATATCAACAGTCATTCATGGGGTGGTATGCGTGTGGGTGTCAATATGGTGCTTGAACTGTAAATATCCACAGTCATTCATGGAGTGGTGGGTGTGTGGGTGTCATAACAGTGCTTGGACTGTAAATATCAACAGTCATTTATGGAATGCTGGGTGTGTTGGTGTAATTACAGTGCTTGGAATTTAAATATCAACAGTCATTCATTGGAAAGTCGGTGTTATTACAGTGCTTGGACTGTAAATATCAACAGTCATTTAAAGGATGGTAAGTGTGTGTGTGTCATTACAGTGCTTGTACTGTAAATATCAACAGACATGCATTAGGTGGTGGGTGTGTGGGTGTCATTACAATGCTTGGACTGTAAATATCAAGTCATTCATGGGGTGGTGTGTGTGTGTTATTAGTGCATTGACTTTGAATATCAACAGCTATTCATGGAGTGGTGGGTGGCATTACAGTGCTTGGACTGTAAATATCAACAGTCATTCATTGGTTGATGGGTTTTCTGGTGTCATTACAGACCTTGGACTGTAAATATAAACAATCATTCATGGGGTGGTGGGTGTTTGGGTGTCATTACAGTGCTTGGTCTATGAATATCAACAGTCAATCATGGGATGGTAGTTGTCGGGGTGTCATTATAGTGCTTGGACTGTAAATATCAATAGTCATTCATGGGGTGGTGGGTGTGTGGGTATCATTACAGTGCTTGGACTGTAAATATCAACAGTCATTCATGGGGTGGTGAGTGTGTGGGTATCATTACAGTTCTTGGACTATAAATATTAACAGTCATTCATGGGGTGGTGGATGTGTGGATGTCATTACAGTGCTTGGACTGATAATATCAACAGTCATTCATTGGGTGGTGGGTGTGTGTTTGTCATTACACTCCTTGTACTGTAAATATTAACAGTCATTCATGGGGTGGTGGGTGCGTGGGTGTCATTAAAGTGCTTGGACTGTAAATATCAACAGTCATTCATGGGGTGGTGAGTGTGTCTGTGTCATTACCGTTCATGGACTGTAAATATCAACTGTTATTAAAGAAAATGGTGAGTGTATGGGTGTCATTACAGTGATTATACTGTAAATATCAACCATCATTCTTTGGGTGGTAGGTGTGTTGGTGTCATTACAGTGCTCAGATTTTATATATTAACAGTCATGTATGGGGTGGTGGGTGTCATTAGAGTGCTTGGAGTGAAAATATTAACAGTTATTCATGGGGTTGTGGGTGTGTGGATGCCATTACAGTGCTTGGACTGAAAATATCAACAGCCTTTCATGGGGTGGTGGGTGTGTGGGTGTCATTACAGTGCTTGGATTGTAAATATCAACAGTCATTCATGGGGTGGTGTGTGTGTGGGTGTTATTACAGTGTTTTAATTGTAAATATCAACAGTCATTCATAGGGTGGTGGGTTTCATTAGAGTTCTTGGACTGTAAATATCAACAGTCATTCATGGGTTGGTGTGTGTGTGGGTGTCATTACTGAACTTGGACTGTAGATATCAACCATAATTCGCGGGGTGGTGGGTGTGTGGGTGTCATTACAGTGCTTGGACTGTAAATATCAAGTCATTCATGGGGTGGTGGGTGTGTGTGTGTCATTAGTGCTTGGACTGTAAATATCAAGAGTCATTTGTAGGGTTGTGGGTGGCATTACAGTGCTTGGACTAAAAATATCAACAGTAATTCTTGGGGTGATGGGTGTGTGGGTGTCATTACAGTGCTTGGACTGTTAATATCAACAGTTATTTATGGGGTGGTTTTTGTTTGGGTGTCATTACATTGCTTGGAATGTAAATATCAACAGTCAATCATAGGGTGGTGGGTGTGTGGGTGTCATTACAGTGCTTGGACTGTAAATATCAACAGTCATTCTTGGGGTGGTGGTTGTGTGGGTGTTATTACAGTGCTTAGACGGTAAATATCAACAGTCATTCAGTGGGTGGTGGATGTGTGGGTTTAATAACAGTTCTTGGACTCTAAATATCAACCATCATTCATTGGGTGGTGGGTGTGTGGGTGTCATTACAGTGCTCAGACTGTAAATATTAACAGTCATTCATGGGTTGCTGGGTGTGTGGATGTCATTACAGTGCTTGGACTGTAAATATTAACAGTCTTTCATGGAGTCGTGGGTGTGTGGGTGTTATTACAGTGGTTGGACCATAAATATCAACAGTCATTAATAGGTTGGTGGGTGTGTGGGTGTCATTACAGAGCTTGGACAGTAAATATCAACAGTCATTTATAGGGTGGTGGGTGTGTGAGTGTCATTACAGAGCTTGGACTGTAAATATCAACAGTCATTCATGGGGTGGTGGGTGTATGGGTGTCATTACAGTGCTTGGACTGTAAATATTAAGTCATTCATGGGGTGGTGGGTGTGTGTGTGTCATTAGTGCTTTGACTGTAAATATCAACAGTCATTCATAGGGTGGTGGGTGGCATTATTATGCTTGGACTGTATATATCAAAAGTCATTTATAGGGTGATTAGTGTGTGGGTGTCATTATAGTGCTTGGACTGTAAATATCAACAGTCATTCATGGGGTGGTGGATGTGTGGGTGTCATTACAGTTCTTGGACTGTAAATATCAACCATCATTCATTGGGTGGTTGGTGTGTGGGTGTCATTACAGTGCTCAGACTGTAAATATTAACAGTCATTCATGGAGTGGTTGGTGTGTGGATGTCATTACAGTGCTTGGACTGTAAATATCAACAGTCAATCATGGGGTGGTGGGTGTGAGGGTGTCATTACAGTGCTTGGACTGTAAATATCAACAGTCATTCATGGGGTGGTGGATGTGTGGGTGTCATTACAGTTCTTGGACTGTAAATATCAACCATCATTCATTGGGTGGTTGGTGTGTGGGTGTCATTACAGTGCTCAGACTGTAAATATTAACAGTCATTCATGGAGTGGTTGGTGTGTGGATGTCATTACAGTGCTTGGACTGTAAATATCAACAGTCAATCATGGGGTGGTGGGTGTGTGGGTGTCATTACAGTGCTTGGACTGTAAATATCAACAGTCATTTATCGGGTGGTGGGTGTGTGGGTGTGATTACAGTGTTTTGATTGTAAATATCAACAGTTATTCATGGGGTGGTGGGTGTGTTGGTGTCATTACATTGCTTGGACTGTAAATATCAACCATAATTCATGGGGTGGTGGGTGTGAGGGTGTCATTACAGTGCTTTGAATGTAAATATCAACAGTGGTTCATGGGGTGATGGGTGTGTGGGAGTCTGTAAGGGCCGAAATACTCAACAGCTGGATTAATACTCCTGTCTCTCACATCAACTTATGTTTCCTTGTCTGTGTACCCTCTTCATACACATTTATTCCCTTCTACCAGTTAAGTAATCTTTTCCTGTTTCCAAGATAGTAATGTGGTGCATTAGTGGAGGACGAGTAGAATTTAACCGCTTGATCAGCAATATTTTCGTCTCCCCCCCCCCCCCTCCTTGGTATATCGATGGCAGCGCCATCTACACTACTCAATGCTGGCAGCGCCATCTAACCGAGGTTTCGTCTAGGATTACTGACTGACTGGTGGCATAACGGAGCTGCACTTTGAACAGTTAGGAGCTCTGAGCCTCCTCTGCCTCCTTCTCTTGTGGAACATATCTATCGCTTGGGCAGCGACTGGTCTGCCCCTTACAATTGTGTATTCCTGAGACACTGCTGTCTCATAATTGTTACTCCTACCATTGGGTAACTTTTGATTGTGTAACCGTTTACTCTCCTCTTGAGACTCTGCTGTCTCTTAATTGTTGTGGGGAAAGGGATAGTCTCCTTGAGTGGTGCTGTATTATATAATGGGGATTGTGAAGTGTTTAATATATTTGTCTTCTTCAAACTGTGTTTGTTACAATCCCTCTGATTTTGGTGGTGCTCGAATCTTTAAATGTTCGAAGAAGTTGCTGACGTGCCACTCTTCGATTCGAGACTTGACAGTGTCATTACAGAGCTTGGACTGTAAATATCAACAGTCATTCATGGGGTGGTGGGTGTTTGGGTGTCATTACAGTGCTTGGACTACAAATATCAACAGTCAATCATGGGGTTGTGGGTGTCGGGGTGTCATTACAGTGCTTAAACTGTAAATATCAACAGTCATTCATGGGGTGGTGGGTGTGTGGGTGTCATTACAGTGCTTTGACTGTAAATATCAACAGTCATTCATGGGGTAGTGAGTATGTGGGTGTCATTACAGTTTTTGGACTGTAAATATTAACAGTCATTCATGGGGTGGTGGATGTGTGGATGTCATTACAGTGCATGGACTGTAAATATCAACCATCATTCACTGGGTGGTTGGTGTGTGGGTGTCATTACAGTGCACAGACTGTAAATATTAACAGTCATTCATTTAGTGGTTGGTGTTGGGTTGTCATTACAGTGCTTGGACTTTAAATATCAACAGTCATTCATAGGGTGGTGGGTGTGTGAGGGTCATTATAGGGCTTGGACTGTAAATATCTACAGTCATTCATGGGGTGGCGGGTCTGTAAGTGTCATTACAGTGCTTGGACTGTAAATATCAACAGTCATTGTTGGGGTGGTGGTTGTGTGGGTGTCATTACAGTGCTTACACTGTAAATATGAACAGTCATTTATGTAGTAGTGGGTGTGTGGGTGTCATTTCAGTGCTTGGACTGTAAATATCAACAGTCAATCATGAGGTGGTGGGTGTGTGGGTGTCATTACAGTGCTTGGACTGTAAATATCAACAGTCATTCATTGGGTGGTGGGTGTGTGGGTGTCATTACAGTATTTTGATTGTAAATAACAACAGTCATTCATAGGGTTTAGGGTGTCATTAGAATGCTTGGACTGTAAATATCAACAGTCATTCATGGGGTAGTGGGTGTGTGGGTGTCATTACAGCGCTTGGACTGTAAATATCAACGATAATTCATGGGGTGGTGGGTGTGGTGGTGTCATTACAGTGCTTTGAATGTAAATATCAACAGTCATTCATAGGGTGATGGGTGTTTGGTTGTCATTACAGAGCTTGGACTGTAAATATCAACAGTCATTCAAGGGGTGGTGGGTGTCAGGGTGTCATTACAGTGCTTGGACTGTAATTAGCTACAGTCATTCATTGGGTGGTGGGTGTGTGGGTGTCATTACAGTGTTTTGACTGCAAATATCAACAGTCATTCATGGGGTGGTGAGTGTGTGGGTGTCATTACAGCTCTTGGGCTGTAAATATTAACAGTCATTCATCGGGTGGGGGATGTTTGAATGTCATTACAGTGCTTGGACTAATAATATCAACAGTCATTCATGGGGGGGTGGGTGTGTGGGTGGCATTACAGTGCTTGGACTGTAAATATCAACAGTCATTCATAGGGTGATGGGTGTGTGGGTGTCATTACAGCGTTTGGACTATAAATATCAACAGTCAATCATGGGGTGGTGGGTGTTGGGGTGTCATTACAGGGCTTGGACTGCAATTATCTACAGTCATTCATGGGGTGGTGGGTGTGTGGGTGTCATTACAGTGTTTGGACTGTAAATATCAACAGTCATTCATGGGGTGGTGAGTGTGTGGGTGTCATTACAGTTCTTGGACTGTATATATTAACAGTCATTCATGGGGTGCTGGATGTGTGAATGTCATTACAGTGCTTGGACTAATAATATCAACAGTCATTCATGGGGTGGTGGGTGTGTGGGTGGCATTACATTGCTTGGACTGTAAATACATACAGTCATTCATAGGGTTGTGGGTGTGTGGGTGTCATTACAGGGTTTGGACTGTAAATATCAACAGTCATTTATAAAGTGGTGGGTGTTTGGGTGTCATTACATTGCTTGGACTGTAAATATCAACAGTCAATCATGAGGTAGTGGGTTTGTGGGGGTCATTGGAGTGCTTAGACTGTAAAAATCAACAGTCATTCATAGGGTGGTGGGTGTCATTGGAGTGCTTGGACTGTAAATATCAACAGTCATTAATGGGGTGGTGAGCGTATGGGTGTCATTATAGTGCATGGACTGTAAATATCAACCATAATTCATGAGGTGGTCGGTGTGTGGGTGTCATTACAGTGCTTTGACTGTAAATATCAAGAGTCATTCATGGGGTGGTGGGAGTGAGGGTGTCATTACATTGCTTGTACTGTAAATATCAACAGTCAATCATGGGGTGGTGGGTGTCATTACAGTGCTTGAAATGAAAATATCAACAGTCATTTATGGGGTCGTGGGTGTGTGGATGTTATTACAGTGCTTTGACTGTAAATATCAACAGTCATTCAGAGGGTGGTGGGTGTCATTAGAGTGCTTGGACTGTAAATATCAACAGTCATTCATGGGGTGGTGGGTGTGTGGGTGTCATTACAGTGCTCAGACTGTAAATATTAACAGTCATTCATTTAGTGGTTGGAGTTGGGTTGTCATTACAGTGCTTCGACTTTAAATATCAACAGTATTTCATGGGGTGGTGGGTATGTGGGTATCATTACAATGCTTGGACAGTAAATCTCAACAGTCATTTATAGGGTGGAGGGTGTGTGAGTGTCATTACAGGGCTTGGACTGTAAATATCTACAGTCATTTATGTAGTGGTGGGTGTGTGGGTGTCATTACAGTGCTTTGAATGTAAATATCAACAGTCATTCATGGGGTGATGGGTGTGTGGGTGTCATTACAGAGCTTGGACTGTAAATATCAACAGTCATTAATGGGGTGGTGGGTGTGTGGGTGTCATTACAGTGCTTTGACTGTAAATATCAACAGTCATTCATGGGGTGGTGGGTGTGTGGGTGTCATTACTGAGTTTTGTTTGTAAATATCAACAGTCATTCATAGGGTGGAGGGTGTCATTAGAGCGCTTGGACTGTAAAAATCAACAGTCATTCATGGGGTGGTGGGTGTGTGTGTGTCATTACAGTGCTTGGACTGTTAATATCAACCATAATTCATGGTGTGCTGGTTGTGGTGGTGTCAATACAGTGCTTTGAATGTAAATATCAACAGTCACTCATTGGGTGATGGGTGTGTGGTTGTCATTACAGAGATTGGACTGTAAATATCAACAGTCATTCATGGGGTGGTAGGTGTTTGGGTGTCATTACAGTGCTTGGACTATAAATATCAACAGTCAATTATGGGGTGGTGGTTGTCGGGGTGTCATTACAGTGCTTGGACTGTAATTATCATTAGTCATTCATGGGGTGGTGGGTGTGTGGGTGTCATTACAGTGTTTTGACTGTAAATATTAACAGTCATTCATGGGGTGGTGAGTGTGTGGGTGTCATTACAGTTCTTGGACTGTAAATAATAACAGTCATTCATGGGGTGGTGGATGTATGGATGTCATTACAGTGCTTGGACTAATAATATCAACAGTCATTGATGGGCTTGTGGGTGTGTGGGTGTCATTACATTGCTTAGACTGTAAATATTAACACACATTCATGAGGTGGTGGGTGTGTGGATGTCATTACAGTGCTTGGACTGAAAATATCAACAGTCATTCATGTGGTGGTGGGTGTGTGGGTGTCATTACAGTGCTTGGGCTGTTAATATCAACAGTCATTCATGAAGTGGTGAGTGTGTCTGTGTCATTACAGTTCTTGGTCTGTAAATTTCAACCATTATTCATTGGGTGGTGGGCGTGTGGGTGTCATTAGAGAGTTTGGACTGCAAATATTAATAGTCATCCATGGGGTGGTGGGTGTCATTAGAGTGCTTGGACTGTAAATATTAACAGTCATTCGTAGGTTGGTGAGTGTGTGGATGTCATTACAGTGCTTGGACTAAAAATATCAACAGTCTTCCATGGGGTGGTGGGTTTGTGGGTGTCATTACAGTGCTTGGACGGTAAATATCAACAGTCATTAATGGGGTGGTGAGAGTATGGGTGTCATTATAGTGCTTGGACTGTAAATATCAACAGTCATTTATGGGGTGGTGGGTGTGAGGGTGTCATTACAGTGCTTGGACTATAAATATCAACAGTCATTCATGAGGTGATGGGTGTGTGGGTGTCATTATAATGTTTGGACTGTAAATATCAACAGTCATTAATGGGGTGGTACATGTGTGGGTGTCATTACAGTGCTTGGACTGTAAATATCAAGTCATTCATTGGGTGGAGGGTGTCATTAGTGCTTTGACTGTAAATATCAACAGGCATTAATAGGGTGATGGGTGTATGGATGTCATTACAGTGCTTGGGCTGAAAATATCAACAGTCATTTATAGAGTGGTGGGTGTTTGGGTGTCATTACATTGCTTGGACTGTAAATATCAAAATTCAATTATAAGGTAGAGGGTGTGTGGGTTTCATTAGAGTGCTTAGACTGTAAATATCAACAGTCATTCATAGGGTGATTGGTGTCATTAGAGTGCTTGGACTGTAAATATCAACAGTCATTAATGGGGTAATGGGTGTGTGGGTGTCATTATAGTGCATGGACTGTAAATATCAACCATAATTCATGGGGTGGTCGGTGTGTGGGTGTCATTACAGTGCTTTGACTGTAAATATCAAGAGTCATTCATGGGGTGGTGGGTGTGAGGGTGTCATTACAGTGCTTGGACTGTAAATATCAACAGTTATTCATGGGGTGGTTAGTGTGTGGGTGTTATTACAGTGCTTGGACTGTAAATATCAAGTTTTAAATGGGGTGGTGGGTGTGTGGGTGTCATTATTGCTTGGACTGAGAATAACAACAGTCATTCATGGGGTGTTGGGTGGTATTACAGTGCTTGGACTGTAAATATCAACAGTCATTCATGGGGTGGTGGGTGTGTGGATGTCATTACAGTGATTGGACTGTAAATATCAACAGTCATTCATGGGGTGGTGGGTGTGTGGGTGTCATTATAGTGCTTGGACTGTAAATACCAACAGTCATTCATGGGGTGGTTAGTGTGTGGGTGTCATTACAGTGCTTGGACTGTAAATATCAAGTCATTAATGGGATAGTGGGTGTGTGGGTGTCATTATTGCTTGGACTGTAATTATCAACAGTCATTCATGGGGTGTTGGGTGGCATCACAGTGCTTGGACTGTAAATATCAACAGTCAATAATGGGGTGGTGGGTGGAATTACAGTGCTTAGACTGTATATATCAACAGTCATTCATAGGGTGATGGGTATGTGGGTGTCATTACAGTGCTTGGACAGTAAATATCAAAAGTCATTTATAGGGTGGTGGGTGTGTGGTTGTCATTAAAGTGCTTGGAGTGTAAATATCAACAGTCATTCATAGGGTGGTGGGGGTGTGGGTGTCATTACAGTGCTTGAACTGTAACTATCAACAGTCATTCATAGGGTGGTGGGTGTGTGAGTGTTATTATAGTGCTAGGACTCTAAATACCAATAGTCATTCATGGGGTTGTGGGTATCATTAGAGAGCTTGGACTGTAAATATCAACAGTCATTCATGGGGTTGTGGGTGTGTGGGTGTCATTACAGTGCTTGGACTGTAAATATCAACTATAATTAATGGGGTCGTGGGTGTTGGGGTGTCATTACAGTGCTTGGACTGTAAATATCAACAGTCATTTATGGGGTGGTGATTGTGAGGGTGTCATTACAGTGCTTGTACTATAAATATCAACAGTCATTCATGAGGTGAAGGGTGTGTGGGTGTCATTATAGTGCTTGGACTATAAATATCAACAGTCATTTATGGGGTCGTGCATGTGTGGGTGTCATTACAGTGCTTGGACTGTAAATATCAAGTCATTCATTGGGTGGAGGGTGTCATTAGTGCTTTGACTGTAAATATCAACAGTCATTAATGGGGTGATGGGTGTGTGGATGTCATTACAGTGCTTGGACTTAAAATATCAACAGTCATTTATAGAGTGGTGGGTGTTTGAGTGTCATTACATTGCTTGGACTGTAAATATCAAAAGTCAATTATAAGGTAGTGGGTGTGTGGGTGTCATTAGAGTGCTTAGACTGTAAATATCAACTATAATTCATGGGGTGGTCGGTGTGTGGGTGTCATTACAGAGCTTTGACTGTAAATATCAAGAGTCATTAATGGGGTGGTGGGTGTGAGGGTGTCATTACAGTGCTTGGACTATAAATATCAACAGTCATTCATGGGGTGGTGGGTGTGTGGGTGTCATTATAGTGCTTGGACTGTAAATACCAACAGTCATTGATGGGGTGGTTAGTGTGTGGGTGTCATTACAGTGCTTGGACTGTAAATATCAAGTCATTAATGGGGTGGTGGGTGTGTGGGTGTCATTATTGCTTGGACTGTAAATATCAACAGTCATTCATGGGGTGGTGGGTGTGTGGATGTCATTACAGTGATTGGACTGTAAATATTAACAGTCAATCATGGGGTGGTGGGTGGAATTACAGTGTTTGGACTGTATATATCAACAGTCATTCATAGGGTGATAGGTATGTGGGTGTCATTACAGTGTTTTGATTGTAATTATCAACAGTCATTCATATGGTTGTGGGTTTCATTACAGTGCTTGGACTGTAAATATCAACAGTCATTCATGGGGTGGTGGTTGTGTGGGTGTCATTACAGTGCTTGTACTGTAAATATAAAAAATAATTCATGGGGTGTCGGGTGTGGTGGTGTCATTACAGTGCTAGGAATGAAAATATCAACAGTCAAACATGGGGTGGTGGGTGTGAGGGTGTCATTACAGTGCTTAGACTGTAAATATCAACAGTCTTTCATGGGGTTGTGGGTGTATGGGTGTCATTACAGTGTTTTGATTGTAAATATCAACAGTTATTCATAGGGTGGTGGGTATCATTACAGTGCTTGTACTTTAAATATCAACAGTCATTAATGAGGTGATGGGTGTGTGGGTGTCATTATAGTGCTTGGACTGTAAATATCAACAGTCATTAATGGGGTGGTGCGTGTGTGGGTGTCATTACAGTACTTGGACTGTAAATATCAAGTCATTCATTGGGTGGAGGGTGTCATTAGTGCTTTAACTGTAAATATCAACAGTCATTAATGGGGTGATGGGTGTGTGGATGTCATTACAGTGCTTGGACTGAAAATATCAACAGTCATTTATAGAGTGGTGGGTGTTTGAGTGTCATTACATTGCTTGGACTGTAAATATCAAAAGTCAATTATAAGGTAGTGGGTGTGTGGGTGTCATTAGAGTGCTTAGACTGTAAATATCAACAGTCATTCATAGGGTGGTGGGTTTCATTAGAGTGCTTGGACTATAAATATCAACAGTCATTAATGGGGTGGTGAGTGTATGGGTGTCATTATAGTGCATGGACTGTAAATATCAACAATAATTCATGGAGTGGTCGGTGTGTTGGTGTCATTACAGAGCTTTAACTGCAAATATCAACAGTCATTCATGAAATGGTAGGTGTGTGGGTGTTATTACAGTGTTCGGATTGTAAATATCAACAGTCATTTATGGGGTTGTGGGGGTGTGGGTGTCATTATAGTGCTTGGACTTTAAATACCAACAGTCATTTATGGGGTGGTTGGTGTGTGGGTGTCATTACAGTGCTTGGACTGTAAATATCAAGTCATTAATTGGGTGGTGGTTGTGTGTGTGTCATTATTGCTTGGACTGTAAATATCAACAGTCATTTATAGGGTGGGGGTTGTGTGGGTGTCATTACAGTGCTTAGACTGTAAATATCAACAGTCATTTAAGGAGTGGTGGGTGTGTGGCTGTCATTACAGTGCTTGGACTGTAAATATGAACAGACAATCATGTGGTGGTAGGTGTGTGGGTGTCATTACAGTGCTTGAACTGTAAATATCAACATTCATTCATGGGGTGGTAGGTGTGTGGGTGTCATTACAGTCATTCATAGGGTGGAGGGTGTCATTTGAGTCCTTGGACTCTAAATATAAACAGTCATTCATGGGGTGGTGGGTGTGTGGGTGTCATTACAGTGCTTGGACTGTAAATATCAACCATAATTCATAGGGTGGTGGGTGTGGGTGTGTCATTACAGTGCTTTGAATGTAAATATCAACAGTCATTCATGGGGTGATAGGTGTGTGGTTGTCATTACAGAGCTTGGACTGTAAACATCAACAGTCATTCATGGGGTGGTATGTGTTTGGGTGTCATTACAGTGCTTGAACTATAAAAATCAACAGTCAATCAAGTGGTGGCGGGTCTCAAGGTGTCATAACAGTGCTTGGACTGTAAATATCAACAGTCATTATTGGGGTGGTTGGTGTCATGAGAGTGCTTAGACTGTAAATATCAACAGTCATTTATGGGGTGGTGGGTGTGTGGCTGTCATTACAGCGCTTGGACTGTAAATATCAACAGTCATTCATGGGGTGGTGGGTGTGGTGGTGTTATTACAGTTCTTTGATTGTAAATATCAACAGTCATTCATGGGGTGGTGGGTGTGTTGGTGTTATTACAGTTCTTTGATTGTAAATATCAACAGTCATTCATAGGGTGGTGGGTGTCATTAGAGTGCTTGGACTGTAAATATCAACAGTCATTAATAGGGTCGTGAGTGTGTGTTTGTGTCATTATAGTGTTTGGACTGTGAATATCAACAGTCATTCATGGGGTGGTTGGTGTGGGGGTGTCATTACAGTGCTGTGACTGTAAATATCAACAGTCATTCATGAAATGGTGGGTGTGTGGGTGTCATTAGAGTCCTTGGACTGTAAATATCAACCATAATTCATGGGGTGGTGGGTGTGTGAGTGTCATTACAGAGCTTGGACTGTAAATATCAACAGTCATTCATGGGGTGGTGGGTGTGTGGGTGTCATTACAGTGCATGGACTTTAAATATCAACAGTCATTATTGGGGTGGTGGGTGTCATGTGAGTGCTTGGCCTGTAAATATCAACAGTCATTTATGGGGTGGTGGGTGTGTTGGTGTTATTACAGTTCTTTGATTGTAAATATCATCAGTCATTCATAGGGTGGTGGGTGTCATAAGAGTGCTTGGACTGTAAATATCAAGAGTCATTAATGGGGTCGTGAGTGTGTGTTGGTGTCATTGCAGTGCTTGGACTGTAAATATCAACAGTCGTTCATTGGGTGGTGGGTGTGAGGGTGTCATTACAGTGCATGGACTGTAAATATCAACAGTCATTCATGGGGTGGTGGGTGTGTGGGTGTCATTATAGTGCTTGGACTGTAAATATCAACAGTCATTCATGGTGTGGTGGGTGTGTGGGTGTCATTACAGTGTTTGGACTGTAAATATCAAGTCATTTATAGGGTGGTGAGTGTGTGGGTGACAATATTGCTTGGACTGTAAATATCAACAGTCATTCATGGGTGGTGGGTGTGTGGTTGTTATTATAGTGCTTTGACTGTAAATATCAACAGTTATTCAGAGGGTGGTGGGTGTCATTAGAGTGGTTGGACTGTAAATATCAACAGTCATTTATGGGGTGGTCGGTGTGTGAATGTCATTACAGTGTTTGGACTGTAAATATCAACAGTCATTCATGGGGTGGTGCATGTGTGGGTGTCATACCAGTGCTTGAACTGTGAATATCAACAGTCATTTATGGGGTGGTTGGTGTGTGGGTGTTATTACAGTGTTTTGATTGTAAATATGAACAGTCATTTATATGATGGTGGATGTCATTACATTGCTTGGACTGTAAATATCAACAGTCATTAATGGGGTGGTAGGTGTTTGGGTGTCAGTACAGTGCTTGGACTATAAATATCAACAGTTAATCAAGGGGTGGTGGGTGTCGGGGTGTCATTACAATGCTTGGACTGTAATTATCAACAGTCATTCATTTGGTGGTGGGTGTGTGGGGGTCATTACAGTGTTTCGACTGTAAATATCAACAGTCATTTATGGGGTGGTGAGTGTGAGGGAGTCATTACAGTTCTTGGACTGTAAATATTACCAGTCATTCATGGGGTGGTGGATGTGTGGATGTCATTACAGTGCTTGGACTGTAAATATTAACAGTCATTTATGGGGTGGTGGGTGTGTGGATGTCATTACAGTGCTTGGACTGAAAATATCAACACTCATTAATGGGGTGGTGGGTTTGTGGGTGTCATTACAGTTCTTGGTCTGTAAATTTCAACCATCATTCATTGGGTGGTGGGTGTGTGGGTGTCATTACAGTGTTTGGACTGCAAATATTAACAGTCAATCCATGGTGTGGTGGGTGTCATTAGAGTGCTTGGACTGTAAATATTAATAGTCATTCATAGGGTGGTGGGTGTGTGGGTGTCATTAAAGAGCTTGGACTGTAAATATCAACAGTCATTCATGGGGTGGTGGGTGTGTGGTTGTCATTACAGTGCTTGGACTGTAAATATCAACAGTCATTATTGGGGTGGTGGGTGTCATGAGAGTGCTTAGACTGTAAATATCAACACTCATTTATGGGGTGGTGGGTGTGTGGCTGTCATTACAGCGCTTGGACTGTAAATATCAACAGTCATTCATGGGGCGGTGGGTGTGTTGGTGTTATTACAGTTCTTTGATTGTAAATATCAAGAGTCATTCATGGGGTGGTGGGTGTGTTGGTGTTATTACAGTTCTTTGATTGTAAATATCAACAGTCATTCATAGGGTGGTGGGTGTCATTAGAGTGCTTGGACTGTAAATATCAACAGTCATTAATAGGGTCGTGAGTTTGTGTTTGTGTAATTACAGTGCTTGGACTGTAAATATCAACAGTCATTTATGGGGTGGTGGGTGTGTGGGTGTCATTACAGTGCTTGGACAGTAAATATCAAGTCATTCATGGGGTGGTGGGTGTGTGGGTGTCATTATTGCTTGGACTGTAAATATCAACAGTCATTCATGGGGTGGTGGGTGTGAGGGTGTTATTACAGTGCTTCGACTGTAAATATCAGCAGTCATTCAGAGGGTTGTGGGTGTCATTATAGTGCTTGGACTGTAAATATCAACAGTTATTCATGGGGTGGTGGGTGTGTGGGTGTCATTACAGTGTTTCGACTGTAAATATCAAGTCATTTATGGAGTGGTGAGTGTGTGGGTGTTATTACAGTGCTTGGACTGTGAATATCAACAGTCATTCATGGGGTGGTTGGTGTGTGGGTGTTATTACAGTGCTTTGACTGTAAATATCAACAGTCATTCAGAGGGTGGTGGGTGTCATTAGAGTGCATGGACTGTAAATATTAACAGTCATTCATGGGGTTGTGGGTGTGTGAATGTCATTATAGTGCTTGGACTGTAAATATCAAGTCATTCATGGGGTGGTGGGTATGTGGGTGTCATTATTGCTTGGACTGTATATATCAACAGTCATTCCTTGGGTGGTGGGTGTGTGGGTGTAATTACCGTGCTTGGACTGTAAATATCAAGTCATTCATGGGGTGGTGGGTGTGTGGGTGTCATTATTGCTTGTACTGTAAATATCAACAGTCATTCATGGGGTGGTGTGAGTGTGGGTGTTATTACAGTGCTTTGACTGTAAATATCAACAGTTATTCAGAGGGTGGTTGGTGTCATTAGAGTGCTTGGACTGTAAATATCAACAGTTATTCATGGGGTGGTGGGTGTGTGGGTGTCATTACAGTTTTTCGACTGTAAATATCAACAGTCATTCATGGGGTGTTGAGAGTGTCGGTGTCATTACAGTGCTTGGACTGTAAATATCAACAGTCATTCAGAGGGTGGTGGGTGTCATTAGAGTGCATGGACTGTAAATATTAACAGTCATTTATGGGGTGGTGGGTGTGTGAATGTCATTACAGTGCTTGGAGTGAAAATATCAACAGTCATTTCTAGGGTGGTGGGTGTGTGGGTGTCATTACAGTGCTTGGCTTGTAAATATCAACAGTCATTCATAGGGTGGTGGGTGTGTGAGTGTCATTACAGAGCTTGGACTGTAAATATCAACAGTCATTTTTTGGGTGGTGGGTGTGTTGATGTCATTACAGTGCTTGGACTGTAAATATCAACAGTCAATCATGGGGTGGTGGGTGTGTGGGTGTCATTAAAGTGCTTGGACTGTAAATATCAGCAGTCATTCATGGGGTGGTGGGTGTTTGGGTGTCATTACAGTGTTTTGATTGTAAATATCAACAGTCATTTATAAGGTGGTGGATGTCATTACATTGCTTGGACTGTAAATATCAACAGTCATTTATGGAATGGTGGTTGTGTGGGTGTCATTACAGTGCTTGTACTGTAAATATTAACCATAACTCATGGAGTGGTGGGTGTGGGGGTGTTATTACAGTGCTTTGACTGTAAATATCAACAGTCATTCATAGGGTGGTGGTGTGAGGGTGTCATTACATTGCTTGGACTGTAAAAAACAACAGTCATTCATAAAATGGTGTGTGTGTGTGGGTGTCATTATAGTGCTAGGACTGTAAATATCAACAGTCATTTATGGGGTGGTGGGTGTGTAGCTGTCATTAGTGCTTTGACTGTAAATATCAACAGTCATTTATAGAGTGGTGGGTGTTTGGGTGTCATTACATTGCTTGGACTTAAATATCAACAGTCAATCATGAGGTAGTGGGTGTGTGGGTGTCATTAGAGTGCTTAGACAGTAAATATCAACAGTCGTTCATAGGGTGGTTGGTGTCATTAGAGTGCTTGGACTGTAAATATCAACCATAATTCATGGGGTGGTCAGTGTGTGGGTGTCATTACAGTGCTTTGACTGTAAATATCAAGAGTCTTTCATGGCGTGGTGGGTGTGAGGGTGTCATTACAGTGTTCGGACTGTAAATATCAACAGTCATTCATGGGGTTGTGGTTGTGTGGGAGTCATTATAGTGATTGGACTGTAAATATCAACAGTCATTCTTGGGGTGGTTGGTGTGTGGGTGTCATTATAGTGATTGGACTGTAAATACCAAATGTCATTCTTGGGGTGGTTGGTGTGTGGGTATCATTACAGTGCTTGAACTGTAAATATCAAGTCATTAATGAGGTGGTGTGTGTGTGTGTCATTATTGCTTGGACTGTAAATATTAACAGTCATTCATGAGGTGGTGGTTGTGTGGGTGTCATTACAGTGCTTAGACTGTAAATATCAACAGTCATTTATTAAGTGGATGGTGTGTGGCTATCATTTCAGTGCTTGGACTGTAAATATCAACAGTCAATCATGGGGTGGTGGGTGTGTGGGTTTCATTACAGTGTTTGGACTGTAAATATCAACAGTCATTCATGGGGTGGTGGGTGTGTGGTTGTCATTACAGTGTTTTGATTGTAAATATCAACAGTCAATCATAGGGTGGAGGGTATCATTAGAGTGCTTGGACTGTAAATATTAACAGTCATTCATGAGGTGGTTGTTGTGTGGGTGTCATTACAGTGCTTAGACTGTAAATATCAACAGTCATTTAATAAGTGGATGGTGTGTGGCTATCATTTCAGTGCTTGGACTGTAAATATCAACAGTCATTCATGGAGTGGTGGGTGTGTGGGTGTCATTACAGTGCTTGAAATGTATATATCAACCATAATTCATGGGCTGGTGGGTGTGGGGGTGTCATTACAGTGCTTTGAATATAAATATCAACAGTCATTCATGGGGTGATGGGTGTGTGGTTGTCATTACAGAGCTTGGACTGTAAATATCAACAGTTATTCATGGGGTGGTAGGTGTTTGGGTGTCATTACACTGCTTGGACTATAAATATCAACAGTCAATCAAGGGGTGGTGGGTGTTGGGGTGTCAATACAGTGCTTGGACTGTAATTATCAAAAGTCATTCATGGGGTGGTGGGTGTGTGGTGGTCATTACAGTGTTTTAACTGTAAATATCAACAGTCATTCATGGTGTGGTGAGTGTGTGGGAGTCATTACAGTTCTTGGACTGTAAATATTAACAGTCATATATGGGGTGGTGGATGTGTGGATGTCATTACAGTGCTTGGACTAGGAATATCAACATTCATTCATGGGGTGGTGAGTGTGTCTGTGTCATTACAGTTATTGGTCTGTAAATTTCAACCATCATTCATTGGGTTGTGGGTGTGTGGGTGTCATTACAGTGTTTGGACTGCAAATATTTACAGTCATCCATGGGGTGGTGGGTGTCATTAGAGTGCTTGGACTGTAAATATTAACAGTCATTCATGGGGTGGTTGGTGTGTGGGTGTCATTACAGAGCTTGGAATGTAAATATCAACAGTCATTCATGGGGTGGTGGGTGTGTGGGTGTCATTACAGTTCTTGGACTGTAAATATCAACAGTCATTTATGGTGTGGTGGGTGTGTGGCTGTCATTACAGCACTTGGACTGTAAATATCAACAGTCATTCATGGAGTGGTGGGTGTGTTTGTGTAAATACAGTTTTTTTATTGTAAATATCAACAGTCATTTATAGGGTGGTGGGTGTCATTAGAGTGCTTGGACTGTAAATATCAACAGTCATTAATGGGGTCGTGAGTGTGTGAGTGTCATTATAGTCCTTGGACTGTAAATATCAACAGTTATTTATGGGGTGGTGGGTGTGTGAGTGTCATTACAGAGCTTGGACTGTAAATATCAAGTCATTCATAGGGTGGTGGGTGTGTGGGTGACATTAGAGTGCTTGGACTGTAAATATAAACAGTCATTAACTGGGTCGTAAGTGTGTGGGTGTCATTACAATGCTTGGACTGTAAATATCAACAGTCATTTATAGGGTGATGAGTTTGTGGGTGTCATTACAGTGCTTGGACTGTAAATAACAACAGTCATTTATAGGGTGGTGGGTGTTTGGTGTCATTACATTGCTTGGACTGTAAATATCAACAGTCAATCATGGGGTGGTGGGTGTGTGGGTATCATTACAGTGCTTAGACTGTAAATATCAACAGTCATTCATAGGGTGGTAGGTGTGTGAGTGTTATTACAGAGCTTGGACTGTAAATATCAACAGTCATTCATGGAGTGGTGGGTGTGTGGGTGTCATTACAGTGCTTGGACTGTAAATATCAACAGTCATTCTTGGGGTGATGGTTGTGTGGGTGTTATTACAGTTCTTTGACTGTAAATATCAACAGTCATTCAGAGGGTGGTGGGTGTCATTAGAGTGCTTGGACTGTAAATATTAACAGTCATTCATGGGGTGGTGGGTGTTTGGATGTCATTGCAGTGCTTGGACTGAAAATATCAACAGTCATTTATGGGGTGGTGGGTGTGTAGGTGTCATTACAGTGCTTTGACTGTAAATTTTAACAGTCATTCATTGGGTGGTGGGTGGTATTACAGTGCTTGGACAGTAAATATCAACAGTCATTCATAGTGTGATGAGTGTGTGGGTGTCATTACAGTGCTTGGACTGTAAATATCAACAGTCATTTATAGGGTGGTGGGTGTTTGGTGTCATTACATTGCTTGGACTGTAAATATCAACAGTCAATCATGGAGTTGTGGGTGTGTGGGTGTCATTACAGTGCTTGGACTGTAAATATCAACAGTCATTCATAGGTTGGTAGGTGTGTGAGTGTTATTACAGAGCTTGGACTGTAAATATCAATAGGCATTTTTGGAGTGGTGGGTGTGTGGGTGTCATTACAGTGCTTGGATTGTAAATATCAACAGTCATTCTTGGGGTGATGGTTGTGTGGGTGTTATTACAGTGCTTTGACTGTAAATATCAACAGTCATTTAGAGGGTGGTGGGTGTCATTAGAGTGCTTGGACTGTAAATATCAACAGTCATTCATGGGGTGGAGGGTGTGTGAATGTCATTACAGTGCTTGGACTGAAAACATCAACAGTCATTTATGGGATTGTGGGTGTATGGGTGTCATAACAGTGCTTGGACTATAAATATCAACCATCATTTAAGGGGTGGTGGGTGAGTGGGTGTCATTACAGTGTTTGGACTGTAAATATCAACAGTCATTCATAGGGTGGTCGGTGTGTGGATGTCATTACAGTGCTTGGACTGTAAATATCAACAGTCAATCATAGGGTGGTGGGTGTGTGGGTGTCATTACAGTGGTTTGATTGTAATTATCAACAGTCATTCATAGGGTGGTAGGTGTCCTTACAGTGCTTGGACTGTAAATATCAACAGTCATTCATTGGGTGGGGGTTGTGTGGGTGTCATTAGAGTGCTTGGACTGTAAATATCAACCATAAATCATGGGGTGGTGGGTGTGGGGGTGTCATTACAGTGCGTGGACTGTAAATATCAACAGTCAATCATGGGGTGGTGGGTGTGTTGGTGTCATTACAGTGCTTGGACTGTAAATATCAACAGTCTTTAATGGGGTGGTGGGTGGCATTACAGTGCTTGGACTGTAAATATCAACAGTCATTCATAGGGTGATGAGTGTGTGGGTGTCATTACCGTGCCTGGACTGTAAATATCAACAGTCATTTATAGGGTGGTGGGTGTTTGGTGTCATTACATTGCTTGGACAGTAAATATCAACAGTCAATCATGGGGTGGTGGGTGTGTGGGTATCATTACAGTGCTTGGACTGTAAATATCAACTGTCATTCATAGGGTGGTAGGTGTTTGAGTGTTATTACAGAGCTTGGACTGTAAATATCAACAGTCATTCATGGAGTGGTGGGTGTGTGGGTGTCATTAAAGTGCTTGGACTGTAAATATCAACAGTTATTCTTGGGGTGATGGTTGTGTGGGTGTTATTACAGTGCTTTGATTGTAAATATCAACAGTTATTCAGAGGGTGGTGGGTGTCATTAGAGAGCTTGGACTGTAAATATTAACAGTCATTCATGGGGTGGTGGGTGTTTGGATGTCATTACAGTGCTTGGACTGAAAATATCAACAGTCATTTATGGGGTGGTGGGTGTGTTGGTGTCATTACAGTTCTTGGACTTTAATTATCAACCATCATTATGGGGTTTTGGGTGTGTGGGTGTCATGACAGTGCTTGGACTGTAAATATCAACAGTCATTATAGGGTGGTGGGTGTGTGAGTGTCATTACAGAGTTTGGACTGTAAATATCAACAGTCATTCATGGGATCGTGGGTGTATGGGTGTCATTACAGTGTTTTGATTGTAAATATCAATAGTCATTCATAGGGTGGTGGGTATCATAAGAGTGCTTGGACTGTAAATATCAACAGTCATTCATTGGGTTGTAGGTGTGTGGGTGTCATTACAGTGCTTGAACTGTAAATATCAACAGTCAATCATGAGGTAGTGGGTGTGTGGGTGTCAATAGAGTGCTTAGACAGTAAATATGAACAGTCAATCATAAGGTGGTGGGTGTCATTATTGTGCTTAGACTGTAAATACCAACAGTCATTAATAGGGTGGTTGGTGTGTGGGTGTCATTACAGTGCTGGGACTGTAAATATCAAGTCATTAATGGGGTGGTGGGTGTGTGTGTTTTATTATTGCTTGAACTGTAAATATCAACTGTCATTCATGGAGTGGTGGGTGGCATTACAGTGCTTGGACTGTAAATATCAACAGTCATTCATGAGGTGATGGGTGTGAGGGTGTCATTACAGTGCTTGGACAGTAAATATCAACAGTCATTTATGGGATGGTGGGTGTTTGGGTGTCATTACATTGCTTGGACTGTAAATATCAACAGTCATTTATGGGGTGGTTGGTGTGTGGGTGTCATTACAGTGCTTGGATTGTAAATATCAACAGTCATTCTTGGGGTGATGGTTGTGTGGCTGTTATTACAGTGCTTTGACTGTAAATATCAACAGTCATTCAGAGGGTGGTGGGTGTCATTAGAGTGCTTGGACTGTAAATATCAACAGTCATTCATGGGGTGGTGGGTGTGTGGATGTCATTACAGTGCTTGGACTGAAAACATCAACAGTCATTTATGGGATTGTGGGTGTGTGGGTGTCATAACAGTGCTTGGACTATAAATATCAACCATCATTTAAGGGGTGGTGGGTGAGTGGGTGTCATTACAGTGTTTGGACTGTAAATATCAACAGTCATTCATAGGGTGGTCGGTGTGTGGATGTCATTACAGTGCTTGGACTGTAAATATCAACAGTCAATCATGGGGTTGTGGATGTGTTGGTGTCATTACAGTGCTTGGACTGTATATATCAACAGTCATTCATAGGGTGGTGGGTATCATTAGAGTGCTTGGACTGTAAATTTCAACAGTCATTCATAGGGTTGTGGTTGTGTGAGTGTCATTACATTGCTTGGACTGTAAATATCAATAGTCAATCATGGGGTGGTGGGTTTCGTAACAGTGCTTGGACTGTAAATATTAACAGTCATTCATAGGGTGGTGGGTGTGTGGGTGTTATTACAGTGTTTTGACTGTAAATATCAACAGTCATTCAGAGGGTGGTGGGTGTCATTAGAGTGCTTGGACTGTAAATATCAACAGTTATTCATGGGGTGGTGGGTGTGTGGGTATCATGAAAGTGCTTGGACTAAAAATATCAACAGTCATTCATGGGGTGGTGAGTGTGTGGGTGTCATTACAGTGCTTGGACTGTAAATATCAACCATAATTCATGAGGTGATGGGTGTGTGGGTGTCATTACAGTGCTTGGACTGTAAATATCAACAGTCATTTATGGGATTGTGGGTGTGTGGGTGTCATTACAGTGCTTAAACTGTAAATATATAAACAGTCATTCATGGGTTGGTGAGTGTGTGGGTATTATTACAGTGCTTTGACTGTAAATATCAACCGTCATTCAGAGGGTGGTGGGTATCATTAGAGTGCTTGGACTGTAAATATCAACAGTTATTTATGGGTTGGTGGGTGTGTGGGTATCATGAAAGTGCTTGGACTGTAAATATTAAAAGTCATTCATGGGGTGGTGAGTGTGTGGGTATCATTGCAGTTCTTGGACTGTAAATATCAACCACAATTCATTGGGTGGTGTGTGTCTGGGTGTCATTACAGTGTTTGGACTGTGAATATCAACAGTCATTCATAGGGTGGTGAGTGTGTGGGTATTATTACAGTGCTTTGACTGTAAATATCAACAGTCATTCAGAGGGTGGTGGGTGTCATTAGAGTGCTTGGACTGTAAATATCGACAGTCATTCATGTGGTGGTGGGTGTGTGGATGTCATTACAGTGCTTGGACTGAAAACATCAACAGTCATTTATGGGGTGGTGGGTGTTTGGGTGTCATTACAGTGCTTGGACTATAAATATCAACCATCATTTAAGGGGTGGTGGGTGAGTGGGTGTCATTACAGTGCTTGGACTGTAAATATCAACAGTCATTTATAGGGTGGTCAGTGTGTGGATGTCATTATAGTACTTGGACTGTAAATATTAACAGTCAATCATAGGGTGGTGGGTGTGTGGGTGTCATTGCAGTGGTTTGATTGTAATTATCAACAGTTATTCATAGGGTGGTGGGTGTCATTACAGTCCTTGGACTGTAAATATCAATAGTCATTCATAGGGTGGTGGGTGTGTGGATGTCATTACAGTGCTTGGACTGAAAACATCAACAGTCATTTATGGGGTGGTGGGTGTGTGGGTATCATTACAGTGCTTGGACTATAAATATCAACCATCGTTTAAGTGGTGGTGGGTGAGTGGGTGTCATTACAGTGCTTGGACTGTAAAGATTAACAGTCATTCTTTGGGAGGTGGTTGTGTGGGTGTCATTACAGTGCTTGGACTGTAAATATCAACCATAATTCATGGGGTGGTGGGTGTTGGGGTGTCATTACAGTGCTTGGACCTTAAATATCAACAGTCAATCATGGGGTGGTGGGTGTGTTGGTGTGATTACAGTGCTTGGACTGTAAATATCAACAGTCATTCATAGGGTGGTGGGTATCATTAGAGTGCTTGGACTGTAAATATCAACAGTCATTCATGGTTTTGTGGGTGTGTGGGTGTCATTACAGTGCTTGGACTGTAAATGTCAACTATAATTCATGGGGTCGTGGGTGTTGGGGTGTCATTACAGTGCTTTGACTGTAAATTTTAACAGTCATTCATGGGGTGGTGGGTGGCATTACAGTGCTTGGACTGTAAATATCAACAGTCATTCATAGGGTGATTAATGTGTGGGTGTCATTACAGTGCTTGGACTGTAAATATCAACAGTTATTTAAAGGGTGGTTGGTGTTTGGTTTCATTACATTGCTTGGACTGTAAATATCAATAGTCAATCATGGAGTTGTGGGTGTGTGGGTGTCATTACATTGCTTGGACTGTAAATATCAACTGTCATTGATAGGTTGGTAGGTGTGTGAGTGTTATTACAGAGCTTGGACTGTAAATATCAACAGTCATTCATGGAGTGGTGGGTGTGTTGGTGTTATTACAGTGCTTGGATTGTAAATATCAACAGTCATTCTTGGGGTGATGGTTGTGTGGGTGTTATTACAGTGCTTTGACTGTAAATATCAACAGTCATTCAGAGTGTGGTGGGTGTCATTAGAGTGCTTGGGCTGTAAATATCAACAGTCATTCATGGGGTGGTGGGTGTGTGGATGTCATTACAGTGCTTGGACTGAAAACATCAATAGTCATTTATGGGGTGGTGGGTGTGTGGGTGTCATTACAGTGCTTGGACTATAAATATCAACCATCATTATGGGGTTGTGGGTGTGTGGGTGTCATGACAGTGCTTGGACTGTAAATATCAACAGTCATTATTTGGTGGTGGGTGTGTGAGTGTCATTACAGAAATTGGACTGTAAATATCAACAGTCATTCATGGGGTAGTGGGTGTGTGGATGTCATTATAATGCTCGGACTGTAAATATCAACAGTTAATCATGGAGTGGTGGGTGTCTGGGTGTCATTACAGTGCTTGGATTGTAAATATCAACAGTCATTCTTGGGGTGATGGGTGTGTGGGTGTCATTACAGTGCTTGGACTGTAAATATCAACAGTCATTTATTGAGTGTTGGGTGTATAGGTGTCATTACAGTGCTAGGACTTTAAATATCAACAGTCAATCATGGGGTGTTGGGTGTGTGGGTGTCACTAGAGGGCTTGGACTGTAAATATTAACAGTCATTCATGGGGCGGTAGGTGTATGGTTGTCATTACTGTTCTTGGACTGTTAATATCAACAGACATTATTGGGGTGGTGGGAGTGTGGGTGTCAGGACATTGCTTGGACAGTAAATATCAACAGACATTCATGAGGCGGTGGGTGTGTGGGTTTCATTACAGTTCTAGGACTGTACATATCAACAGTCATTCATGGCGTGATTGGTGTGTGGGTGTCATTACAGCGCTTGGACTGTAAGAATCAACAGTCATTTATGGAGTGAAGGGTGTGTGGGTATCATTACATTACTTGGACTTAAAATATCAGCAGTTATTCATGGGGTGGTGGGTGTATAGGTGTCATTACTGTGCTCGGACTGTTAATATCAAGAGTCATTCACGGGGTGGTGGGTGTGTGGGTGTCATTACAGTGAATTGACTGTAAATATCAACAGTCATTCATGGGCGTGTGTGTGAGTTTCATTACAGTGCTTGGACTGTAAATTTTAACAGTCATTAATAAGTTGGTGGGTATGTGGGTGTCATTACAGTGCTTGGACTGTAAACATCAACAGTCATTCATCGGTTGGTAGATGTGTGGGTGTCATTACCGTTCTTGGACTGTGAATATCAACCGTCATTTATAGGGTTGTGGGAGTGTGGGTGTCATTTTACTGCTTGGCTTGTAAATATTAACAATCATTCATGGGGTAGTGGGTGTGTGGGTGTCATTACAGAGCTTCGACTGTAAATATCAACTATCATTCATTGGGTTGTGGGTGTCTGGTTGTCATTACACTGATTTGACTGTAAATAGCAACAGTCGTTCATGCGGTGGTGGGTGTGTTGGTGTCATTACAATGCTTGGACTGTAAACATTAACAGTCATTCATGGGGTGGTTGGTTGTGGGTGTCATTACAGTTCTTGGACTGTAAATATCAACAGTCATTCATGGGGTGGAGGGGGTGTGGTTGTCATTAGAGTGCTTGGACTGTAAATATCAACAGTCATTCTCGAAGTGGTGGGTGTATGGGTATCATTACTGTGCTTGGACTGTTAATATCAACAGACAATCATGGGGTGGTGGGTGTGTGGGTTTCAAGACATTGCTTGGACAGTAAATATCAACAGTCATTAGAGGGGTGGTAGGTGTGTGGGTTTCATTACAGTACTAGGACTGTAAATATCAAAAGTCATTCATGGCGTGATTGGTGTGTGGGTGTCATTACAGTGCTTGGACTGTAAGATTCAACAGTCATTTATGGAGTGGAGGGTGTGTGGGTATCATTCCAGTGCTTGGACTGTAAATATCAACAGTCATTCATGGGGTTATGAGTGTATAGGTGTCATTACTGTGCTCGGACTGTTAATATCAACAGTCATTCACGGGGTGGTGGGTGTGTGGCGGTCATTACAGTGAATGGACTGTAAATATTAACAGTCATTCATGGAGTTGTGTGTGTGGGTGTCATTACAGTGATTGGACTGTAAATATCAACAGTCATTAATAAGTTGGTGGCTGTTTGGGTGTCATTACAGTGCTTGAACAGTAAATATCAACAGTCATTCATGGGTTGGTAGATGTGTGGGTGTCATTGCAGTTCTTGGACTGTGAATATCAACCGTCATTCATGGGGTGGTGGGAGTGTGTGAGTCATTTTAGTGCTTGGACTGTAAATATCAACAATACTTCATGTGGTGCTGGTTGTGTGGGTGTCATTACAGTGGTTGGACTGTATATATCAACAGTCATTAATGGGGTGGTGGGTTTTTGGATGACATTACAGTGCTTGGACTGTAAATATCAACCGTCATTCATAGGGTTGTGGGTGTCTGGGTGTCATTCCAGTGATTGGACTGTACATATCAACAGTCGTTTATGGGGTAGTGGGTGTGTGGGTGTCATTACAATGCTTGGACTGTAAACATCAACAGCCATTCAAGGGGTGGTGGAGTGTGGGTGTCATTACAGTACTTGGACTGTAAATATCAAACGTCATTCATAAGGTGGTGTGTGTGAGGGCGTCATTACAGTGCTTGAACAGTAAATATCAATAGTCATTCATGGGGTGGTGGGTGTGAGGGTATCATTACAGTGATGTGACTGTAAATATCAACAGTCATTTATGGGATGGCTGGTGTCATTACATTGCTTGGACAGCAAATATTAACAGTCATTCATGGGGTGGTGTGTGTGTGGGTGTCATTACAGTGCTTGAACTGTAAATATCAACAGTCATTTATGGGGTGGTGGGTGTATAGGTGTCATTACTGTACTTCGACTGTTAATATTAACAGTCATTTATGGGGTGGTGGGTGTGCGGGTGTCATGACATTGCTTGGACATTAAATATCAACAGTTATTCATGGGGTGGTGAGTGTGTAGGTTTCATTACAGTGCTAGGACTGTAAATATCAATAGTCATTCATGGTGTGATTGGCGTGGGTGTTATTACAGTGCTTGGACTGTAAGTATCAACAGTCATCTATGGAGTGGAAGGTGTGTGGGTGTCATTACAGTGCTTAGACTGTAAATATCAACAGTTATTCATGTGGTTTTTGGTTTATGGGTGTCATTACTGTGCTTGGACTGTTTATATCAAGAGTCATTCACAGGGTGGTGAGTGTGTGGGTGTCATTACAGTGCTTGGACTGTAGATATCAAAAGTCATTCATATAGTAATGAGTGCGGGAGTGTCATTACAGTGATTGGACTGTAAATAATAACAGTCTTTCATGGGGTGGAGGGTGTTTAGGTGTCATTACAGTGTTTGGACAGTAAACAGCTATTTATGGGGTGGTGGGTGTGTGGGTGTCATTACAGTGAATATACTGTAAATATCAACAGCCATTTATGGTGTAGTTTGTGTGTGGGTGTCATTACAGCGCTTAGACTGTAAACATCAACAGTCATTCATGGGTTGGTAGATGTGTTGGTGTCATTACAGTTCTTGGACTAAGAATATCAACCGACATTTATGGGATTGTGGGAGTGTGGGTGTCATTTTAGTGCTTGGACTGTAAATATCAACAGTCATTCATGGGGTGGTATGTGTGTGGGTGTCATTACAGTGCTTGGACTGTAAATATCAACAGTCATTCATGGGGTGGTCGGTGTCATTACAGTGTTTGGACTGTAAATATCAAGAGCCATTTATTGAGTGTTGGGTGTATAGGTGTCATTACAGTGCTTGGACTGTAAATATCAACAGTCATTCATGGGGTGGTGGGTGTATGGGTGTCATTTCTGTGCTTGGACTATTAATATCAACAGTAATTCATGTGGTGGTGGGTGTGTGGGTGTCATGGCATTGTTTGGACAGTAAATATCAACAGTCATTCATGGGGTGGTGGGTGTGTTGGATTCAATACAGTGCTAGGACTGTAAATATCAACTGTCATTAACCCCTTAGGACTGATCAACCGACATGTCGTTGATAAAAAAATTAATGGTTCGCTCCGTATAACCGACATTTCGACGTACCTATAAAAAACTGTAGCGAGTAGCTAGCGAGCTGGAGTTGGTAACGATGGAAAGCTAACATCCTTGAGAAAAGGTTTGACTGTGGTAGTGGTGTCTGGCAGCTGCGTATGCCAACAAGGAAATATCTCACCACTACATGGTGTTTTCTTATGTTTCTCGTATCTCTCTGCTGTCTACTATACTCCAGGAGAGTCTAGACAGACAAAATTACACTGAAATACGTTTACTATCATTGAAAACGATTTAGACGCAATATTTAGGTGTTTATATACATGTTTACAGCGTACGCAGAGCGTATGAGGTTTTCTTTCATGCGTTTCAGGGGATACTATTTATTTATTTTCGGACTTTGATGCTCTGTCATACGCAAGCGCGTACACCTAGGAGGCTCCCGTTTTCAGTTCCTGGTGTGTAAATTTAAGCTCTTTCATTCTGTAAGAGCAAAATTTGCCTACATGAAAGTTGAAAATTAACCCCCAGAAGTCATCTGGGGATGAAAAAAAAAAAACTGAAGTCGGTCCTAAGGGGTTAATGGGGTGGTGGGTGTGTGGATGTCATTACAGTGCTTGAACTGTAAACATCAACAGTCATTCATGGGTTGGTAGATGTGTGGGTGTCATTACATTTCTTGGACAGTGAATATCAACCGTCATTAATGGGGTGGTGGGTGTGTGGGTGTCAGTTTAGTGTTTGGACTGTAAATATCAACAGTCATTCATGGGGTGGTGGGTGTGTGGGTGTCATTACAGTGCTTGGACTGTAAATATCAATAGCCATTCATGGGGTGGTCTGTGTCATTACAGTGCTTGGACTGTAAATACCAACAGTCATTCTTGGGCTGATGGGTGTGTGTGTGTCATTACAGTGCTTGGACTGTAAATATCAACAGTCATTCATTAAGTGTTGGGTGTATAGGTGTCATTACAGTGCTTGGACTTTAAATATCAACAGTCATTCATAGGGAGGTGGGTGTGTGGGTGTCATTACAGTGCTTGGACTGTAAATATCAACAGTCATTCATGGGGTGTTGAGTGTGGGTGTTATTACAGTGCTAGGACTGTAAATATCAACAGTCATTCATGTTGTGACTGGTGTGTGGGTTTCATTACAGTGTTTGGTCTGTAAGTATCAACAGTTATTTATGGAGTGGAGGGTGTGTGGGTGTCATTACAGTGCTTGGACTGTAAATATCAACAGTTATTCATGGAGTGGTGGGTGTATGGGTTTCATTACTGTGCTTGGACGGTAAATATCAACAGTCATTTATGGCGTGATTGATGTGTGGGTGTCATTACAGTGCTTGGACTGTAAGTATCAACAGTCATTTATTGATTGGAAGATGTGTGGGTATCAGTACATTGCTTGGACTGTAAATATCAACAGTCATTCATTGGGTGGTGGTTGTATAGGTGTCAATACTGTGCTCGGATTGTTAATATCAACAGTCATTAACGGAGTGGTGGGTGTGTGGGTGTCATTACAGTGAATGGACTGTAAATATCAACAGTCATTCATGGGGTTGTGTGTGTGGGTGTCATTACAGTGCTTGGACTGTAAATATCAACGGTCAATAATAGGGTAGTGGGTGTTTGAGTGTCATTACAGTGCTTGGACTGTAAACATCAACAGTCATTTATGGGGTGGTAGTTGTGTGGGTGTCATTACAATTCTTGTACTGTGAATATCAACCGTCATTCATGGGGTGGTTTGAGTGTGGGTGTGATTTTCTTGCTTGGACTGTAAATATCAACAGTTATTCATAGGGCAGTGGGTGTGTGGGTGTCATTACAGTGCTTGGACTGTAAACATCAATAGTCATTAATGGTGTAGTGGGGGTTCATTACAGTGATTTTACTGTAAATATCAACCGTCATATATAGTGTTTTGGGTGTCTGGGTGTCATTACAGTGATTGGACTGTATATATCAACAGTCGTTCATCGGGTGGTGGGTGTGTGGGTGTCATTACAATGCTTGAACTGTAAACATCAACAGTCATTCATGGGGTGGTGGGTTGTGGGTGTCATTACAGTACTTGGTCTGTAAATATCAACAGTCATTCATGGGGTTGTGTGTGTGAGGGTGTCATTACGGTGCTTGGACAGCAAATATCAATAGTCATTCATGGGGTGGTGGGTGTGAGGGTGTCATTACAATTCTTGGACTCTAAACATAAACAGTCATTTATTGGGTGTTGGGTGTGTAGGTGTCATTACAGTGCTTGGACTGTAAATATCAACAGTCATTCATGGGAAGGTGGATGTCATTACATTGTTTGGACTGTAAATTTCAACAGTCATTCATTGGGTGGCGGATGTGTGAGTGTCATTACAGTGCTTGGACTGTAAGTATCAACAGTCATTTATGGAGTGGAGGGTGTGTGGGTATCATTACAGTGCTTGGACTGTATATATCAACAGTCATTCATGGGGTGGTGGGTGTATAGGTGTCATTCCTCTGCTCGGACTGTAAATATCAACAGTCATTTACGGGGTGGTGGGTGTGTGGGTGTCATTACAGTGATTGGTCTGTAAATATCAACAGTCATTCATTTAGTGGTGGGTGTTGGGGTGTTATTACAGTGCTTGGACTATGAATATCAACCATTTTTCATGGGGTGGTGGGTGTGTGGGTGTCATTACAGTGCTTGGACAGTAAATATCAACAGTAATTTTGGGATGGTGGGTGTGTGGGTGTCATTACAGGGCTTGGAATGTAAATATCAACAGTCATTCATGGGATAGTGGATGTTATTGAAGTGCTTGGACTGTAAATATCAACAGTCATTTAAAGGGTTGTTGGTGTGTTCGTGTCATTACAGTGCTTTGACTGTAAATATCAACAGTCATTCTTAGGATGGTAAGTGTGTGGGTGTCATTACAGTGCTTGGACTGTAAATATCAACAGTAATTAATGGTGTGATATGTGTGTGGGTATCATTACAGTGCTTGGACTATAAGTATCAACAGTGATTCACGGGGTGGTGTGTGTGTGTCATTACAGTACTTGGACTGTAAATATCAATAGTCATACAAGAAATGGTTGGTGTCATTACAGTGCTTGGACTGTAAACATCAACAGTCATTCATAAGGTGGTGTGTGTGTGGGTGTCATTATAGTGCTTAGACTGTAAATATCAAAATTCATTCATGAGTGGTGGATGTATAGGTGTCATTTCTGTGCTTGGACTGTAAATATCAACAGTCATTCATGGGGTGTTGGGTCTCTGGGTGTCATTACAGTGCTTGGACTGTAATTATCAACACACATTAATGGGGTTGTGGTTGTGTGGGTGTCATTACAGTACTTGGACTGTAAATACCAACAGTCATTAATGGTGTGATGGGTGTGTGGGTGTCATTACAGTTCTTGGACTGTAAGTATCAACAGTCATCTATGGAGTGGAGGGTGTGTATGTGTCATTACCGTGCTTGGACTGTAAATATCAATAGTCATTCATGGGGTTGTCTGTGTCATTACTGTGCTTGGACTGTAAATACCAACAGTCATTCTTGGGGTGATGGGTGTGTGGGTGTCATTACAGTGCTTGGACTGTAAAAATCAACAGTCATTCATTGAGTGTTGGGTGTATAGGTGTCATTACAGTTCTTGGAATATTAATATCAAAAGTCATTCATGGGGTGGTGGGTGTGTGGGTCTCATGACATTGCTTGGACAGTAAATATTAACAGTAATTCATGGGGTAATGTGTGTGGGTTTCATTACAGTGCTAGGACTGTAAATATCAACAGTCATTCATAGCGTTATTGGTTTGTGGGTGTCATTACAGAGCTTTGTCTGTAAGTATCAACAGTTATTTATTAAATGGAGGGTGTGTGGGTGTCATTACAGTGCTTGGACTGTAAATATCAACAGACATTCATGGGGTGGTGGATGTATGGGTGTCATTACTGTGCTAGGACTGTTAAATTCAACAGTCATTCAAAGGGGGGTGAGTGAGTGGGTGTCATTACAGTGCTTGGACTGCAGATATCAACAGTCATTTATTTAGTAGTGGGTGTTGGGTTGTCATTACAGTGCTTGGAATTTAAATATCAATAGTCTTTAACGGGGCTGTCGGTGTTTGGATGTCATTACAGTGCTTGGACTGTAAATATCAACAGTCATTCATGGGGTAGTGTCTGTGGGTGTCATTACAGTTCTTGGACTGTGAATATCAAATGTCATTCATGGGGTGGTGGAAGTGTGGATGTCATTTTAGTGCTTGGATTGTAAATATCAACAGTCATTTATTGGGTGGTAGGTGTGTGGGTGTCATTACAGTGCTTGGACTGTAAATATCAACAGTCATTCCTGGGGTGGTGGATGTATGGGTGTCATTACTGTGCTAGGACTGTTAATATCAACAGTCATTCACAGAGTGGTGAGTGTGTGGGTGTCATTACAGTGCTTTGACTGTAGATATCAACAGTCATTCATTTAGTGGTGGGTGTTGGGTTGTTATTACAGTGCTTGGACTTTAAATATCAATAGTTTTTAATGGAGTGGTGTGTGTTTGGATGTCATTAGAGGGTTTGGACTGTAAAAATCAATAGCCATTCATTGGGTGGTGGGTGTGTTGGTGTCATTACAGTGAAGAGACTGTAAATATCAACAGTCATTCATGGGGTAGTGTGTGTGGGTATCATTACAGTTCTTAGACTGGGAATATCAACCGTCATTCATGGGGTGGTGGGAGTGTGGGTGTCATTTAGTACTTGGACTGTAAATATCAACAGTCATTAATTGGGTGGTGGGTATGTGGGTATCATTACAGTGCTTGGACTGTAAATATCAACAGTCATCCATGGGGTAGTCGGTGTCATTACAGTGCTTGGACTGTAAATACCAACAGTCATTCTTGGGGTGATGGGTGTGTGGGTGTCATTACATTGCTTGGACTGTATATTTTAATTGTCATTTATTGAGTGTTGGGTGTATAGGTGTCATTACAATGCTTGGACTTTAAATAACAACAGTCATTCATGGGGTGGTGGGTGTGTGGGTGTTATTACAGTGCTTGGACTGTAAATATCAACAGTCATTAATAGGGTGGTGGGTGTATGGGTGTCATTACTGTGCTTGGACTGTTAATATCAACAGTCATTCATGGGGTGGTGGGTGTGTCGGTGTCATGACATTGCTTGGACAGTAATTATTAACATTCATTAATGGGGTGGTGGGTGTGTTGGTTTCATCAACAGTCATTCATGGGGTTGCGGTTGTGTGGGTGTCATTCCTGTGCTTGGACTTTGAATATCAACAATCATTCAAGGGGTGGTTGGTGTGTGGGTCTCATTACAGTGCTTGGACTGTAAATATCAACAATCATTCATCTGGTGGTGGGTGTGTAGGAGACATAACAGTGCTTGGACTGTAAATATCAACAGTCATTAAGGGATTGATGGGAGTGTGGGTGTCATTACAGTGCTTGGACTGTAAATATCAACAGTCATTCATGGGGTGGTGGGTGTCATTAAAGTGCTTGGACTGTAAATATCAACAGTCATTCATTGTGTGGTGGGTGTGTGGGTGTCATTACAGTGCTTGGACTATAAACATCAACAGTCATTTATTGGTGGTGGGTGTGTTGGTGTCATTACAGTGCTTGGACGGTAAATATCAACAGTCATTCATGGGGTGGGGGTTGTGGGTGTCATTACAGTGCTAGGACTGTAAATATCAACAGTCATTCATGGAGTGGTCAGTGTGTGGATGTCATTACAGTGCTTGGACTGTAAATATCAACAGTCTTTCATAGGGTGGTGGGTGTGTGTTTCCTTACAGTGCTTGAACTGTTAATATATATCAACAGTCATACATTGGGTGGTGGGTGTGTAGGTGTCATTACACTGCTTGGACTGTAAATATCAACCATCATTCATGGGGTGGTGGGTGTCATTACAGTGCTTTGACTGTAAATATCAACAGTCTTTTATGGGGTGGTGGGTGTGTGGGTGTCATTACAGTGCTTGGACTGTAACTATCAACAGTCATTCATGGGGTTGTGGGTGTGTGGGTTTTTATTACAATGTTTGAAGTGTAAATATCAACAGTCATTGATGGGGTGGTGGGTGTGTGGGTGTCATTACAGTGCTTGGACTATAAATATCAACAGTCTTTCATAGGGTGGTGGGTGTGAGGGTGTCATTACTGTGCTTGGACTATAAATATCAATAGTCATTCATGGAGTGATCAGTGTGTGGATGTCATTACAGTGCTTGGACTGTAAATATCAACAGTCTTTCATAGGGTGGTGGGTGTGTGTTTCCTTACAGTGCTTGAACTGTTAATATATATCAACAGTCATACATTGGGTGGTGGGTGTGTAGGTGTCATTACACTGCTTGGACTGTAAATATCAACCATCATTCATGGGGTGGTGGGTGTCATTACAGTGCTTTGACTGTAAATATCAACAGTCTTTTATGGGGTGGTGGGTGTCATTACAGTGCTTGGAGTGTAAGTATCAACAGTTATTCTTAGGGTGTTGGGAGTGTGGGTGTCATTACAGTGATTGGACTATAAATATCAACAGTCATTCATGGGGTGGTGGGTGTGTGGGTGTCATTACAGTGCCTAGACTGTAAATATCAACATTCATTCTTGGGGTGGTGGTTGTCATTACAGTGCTTGGATTGTAAATATCAACAGTCATAAATTGTTTGGTTGGTGTGGGGGTGTCATTACAGTGCTTGGACTGTAAATATCAACTGTCATTCTTGAGGTTTGTGGGTGCCATTACCGTGCTTATACTGTGAATATCAACAGTCATTCATAGGTTGGTGGGTGTGTGTGTTATTTCCGTGCTTGGACAGTAAATATCAACAGTCATTCATAGGGTGGTGTGTGTGTGTGTGTGTGTGTGTGTTTTTACAGTGCATGGACCGTAAATATCAACTGTCATTCAGGGGATGGTGGATGGTAAATATCAACTGTCATTAATGGGGTGGTGGGTGTCATTACATTGCTTTGACAGTAATTATTAACAGTCATTCATTGGGTAGTGGATGTGTGGGTGTCATTACAGAACTTGGACTGCAAATATCAACAGTCATTTATGGGGTGGTGGGTGTCATTACAGTGCTTTGACTGTAAATATCAACAGTCATTCATGGGGTTGTGGATGTGTGGGTGTCATTACAGTGCTTGGACTGTAAATATTAACAGACATTCATGGGGTGGTGGATGTGTGTGTGTCATTACAATGCTTGGACTGTAAATATCAACAGTCATTGATGATGTGGTGGGTGTTTGGGTGTCATTACAGTGCTTGGACTGTATATATCATAAGTCATTCATGGGGTGGTGGGTGTGCGGGTGTTATTACAGTGCTTGGACTGTAAATATCAACAGTCATTAATTGGGTAGTGCATGTGAGGGTGTCATTACAGGTCTTGGACTGTGAATTTAAACAGTCATTCATGGGATGGTGGATGTGTGTGTGTTATTACAGTGCTTGGACTGTAAATATCAACAGTCATTCATGGGGTGGTTGGTGTGTTAGTATCATTACAGTGCTAGGACTGTAAATATCAACAGTCATTCATGGGGTGGTGCATGTGAGGGTGTCATTACAGTGCTTGGATTGTAAATATCAACAGTCATTCATGGGGTGGTGGATGTGTGTGTGTTATTACAGTGCTTGGACTGTAAATATCAACAGTCATTCATGGGGTGGTGGATGTGTGGGTGTCATGACAGTGTTTGGACTGTAAATATTAACAGACATTCATGGGGTGGTGGATGTGTGTGTGTCATTTCAATGCTTGGACTGTAAATATCAACAGTCTTTGATGATGTGGTGGGTGTGTGGGTGTCATTACAGAGCTTGGACTGTATATATCATATGTCATTCATGGGGTGGTGGGTGTGCGGGTGTTATTATAGTGATTGGACTGTAAATATCAACAGTCATTAATCGGGTAGTGAGTGTGAGGGTGTCATTACAGTGTTTGGACTGTAAATATCTACAGTAATTCATGGGATGGTGGATGTGTGTGTGTTATTACAGTGCTTGGACTGTAAATATCAACAGTCATTCATGGGGTGGTGGGTGTGTGGGTGTCATTACAGTGCTTGGACGACTGAATATATCAATAGTCATTCATGGGGTGGTGGGTGTGAGTGTGTTATTACAGTGCTTGGACTGTAAATATCAACAGTCATTCATGGGGTGGTGCATGTGAGGGTGTCATTAGAGTGCTTGGACTGTAAATATCAACAGTCATTCATGGGGTGGTGGATGTGTGTGTGTTATTACAGTGCTTGGACTGTAAATATCAACAGTCATTCATGGGGTGGTGGGTGTGTGGGTGTCATTACAGTGCTTGGACAGCAAATATCAACAATCATTCATAGGGTGGTGGGTGTGTGGGTGTCATTACAGTGCTTGGACTGTAAATATCAACAGTCAGTCATGGAGTGGTTAGTGTGTGTTATTACAGTGCTTGGACTGTAAGTATCAACAGTCATTCATGGGGTGAGGTTTGGAGTGTTGGTGTCATTACAGTGCTAGGACTGTAAATATCAACAGTCATTCATGGGGTGGTGGGTGTGTTGGTGTCATTACAGTGCCTAGACTGTAAATATCAACAGTCATTCATA
Source organism: Petrolisthes cinctipes (assembly GCA_033782935.1). Taxonomy (NCBI): domain Eukaryota; kingdom Metazoa; phylum Arthropoda; class Malacostraca; order Decapoda; family Porcellanidae; genus Petrolisthes; species Petrolisthes cinctipes. Next base: position 77,186 of record JAWQEG010000799.1, on the reverse strand, counting down.
GGGTGGTTGGTGTCATTACAGTGCTTGGATTGTAAATATCAACAGTCATTCATGGGTTGGTGGGTGTGTGTGTTATTACAGTGCTTGGACTGTAAATATCAACAGTCATTCAAGGGTTGTGGGGTGTGTGTGTGTCATTACAGTGCTTGGACTGTTAATATATATCAACAGTCATTCATGGGGTGGGGGGTATGTAGGTGTTATGACCGTGCTTGGAACGTAATATAAACTATTATTTATGGGGTGGTGGGTGTCATTACCGTGCTTTAACTGTAAATATCAACAGTCATTCATGGGGTGGTGCATGTGTGGGTGTCATTACAGTGCTTGGACTGTAAATATCAACAGTCATTCATGGGGTGGTGGGTGTGTGTGTGTTATTACACTTTATTGACTGTAAATATCAACAGTCATTCATGGAGTGGTCGACTGTAAATATCAACCATCATTAATAGGGTGTTGTGTGTCATTATAGTGCTTTGACTATAAATATCAACAGTCATTTATGGGGTGGTGGATGTGTGGGTGTCATTACAGTGCTTGGACTGCATATATCAACAGTTATTCATGGGGTGGTGGTTGTGAGGGTGTCATTACAGTGCTTGAACAACAAATATCAATTGTCATTCATAGGGTGTTGGATGTGAGGGTGTCATTACAATGCTTGGACTGTAAACATCAACAGTCATTCATGGGGTGGTGGGTGTTAGGGTGTCATTACAGTGCTTGGACTGTAAATATCAACAGTCATATTGGGTGTCATTACAGAGCTTGAACTGTAAATATCAACAGTCATTCATAGGGATGTGGATGTGTGGGTGTCATTACAGAGCTTGGACTGTAAATATTAACAGAAATTTATGGGGTGGTGGGTGTGTGTGTGTCATTAAAATGCTTGGACTGTAAATATCAACGGTCATTGATGGGGTGGTGGGTGTGTGGGTGTCATTACAGTATTTGGACTGTATTTTCAACAGTCATTCATGGGGTGGTGGTTGTGAGGGTGTCATTACAGTGCTTGAACAACAAATATCAATAGTCATTCATAGGGTGGTGGAAGTGAGGGTGTCATTACAATGCTTGGACTGTAATCATCAACAGTCATTCATGGGGTGGTGGGTGTTAGGGTGTCATTACTGTGCTTGGACAATAAATATCAATAGTCATTCATAGGGTGGTGTGTCTGAGGGTGTCATTACAGTGCTAGGACTGTAAATATCAACAGTCAGTCGTGGGATGGTGGGTGTGTAGGTGTCATTACAGTGCTTGGACTGTAAATATCAACATCCATTTATGGGGTGGTGTGTGTCATTACAGTGCTTAAACTGTAAATATCAACAGTCATTCATGGGGTGGTGGTTGTGAGGGTGTCATTACAGTGCTTGAACAATAAATATCAATAGTCATTTATAGGGTGGTGGATGTGAGGGTGTCATTACAATGCTAGGACTGTAGACATCAACAGTCATTCATGGGGTGGTGGGTGTTAGGGTGTCATTACAGTGCTTGGACTGTAAATATCAACAGTCATTCATGGATTGGTGGGTTTGGGGGTGTCATTACAGTGCTTGGACTGTAAATATCAACAGTCATTAATGGAGTGGTCAGTGTGTGGATGTCATTACAGTGCTTGGATTGTAAATATCAACTGTCTTTCATGGGGTGGTGTTTGTGTGTGTGTCATTACAGTGCTTGGACTGTTAATATATATCAAAGGTAATTCATTGGGTGGTGTGTGGGGAAGTGTCATTACAGTGCTCTGACTGTATATATCAACGATGATTCATGTGGTGGTGGGTGTCATTACAGTGCTTGGACTGTATATATCAACAATCATTCATAGGGTGGTGGGTGTGTGGGTGTCATTACATTGCTTGGACTATGACTATCAACAGTCATTTATGGGGTGGTGGATGTGTGGGTATCATTACAATGCTTTGACTGTTAATATCAACAGTCAATGATGGGGTGGTGGGTGAGTGGCTGTCATTACAGTGCTTGAACTGTAGATATCAACAGTCATTTATGGGGTGGTGGGTGTGAGGGTGTCATTACAGTGTTTGGACTATAAATATCAATAGTCATTCATAGGGTGGTGGGTCTGAGGGTGTCATTACAGTGCATGGACTGTAAATGTCAACAGTCAGTCATGGGATAGTGGGTGTGTAGGTCTCATTACAGTGCTTGGACTGTAAATATCAACATCCATTTATGGGATGGTAGGTGTCATTACAGTGCTTGTGGGGTGGTGGATATGTATGTGTCATTACAGTGCTTGGACATCAAATGTTAACAGTCAATCATGGGGTGGTGGGTGTGTGGGTGTCATTACACTGCTTGGACTGTAAATATAAAGAGTCAGTCATGGGGTGGTTGGTGTGTGTGTGTCATTACAGTGCTTGGACTGTAAGTATCAACAGTTACTCATGGGGTGTTGGGAGTGTGGGTGTCATTACAGTGATTGGACTGTAAATATCAACAGTCATTCATGGGGTTGTGGATGTGGTGGTGTCATTACAGTGCCTAGACTGCAAATATCAACAGTCATTAATGGGGTGGTGGTTGTCATTACAGTGCTTGGATTGTAAATATCAACAGTCATTCATAGTTTGGTTGGTGTGTGGGTGTCATTACAGTGCTTGAACTGTAAATATCAACTGTCATTCCTGAAGTTTGTGGGTGCCATTACAGTTCTTGGACTATAAATATCAACAGTCATTCATTGGGTTGTGTGTGTGTGTGTTATTACAGTGCATGGACTGTAAATATTAATAGTCATTCATGGGGTGGTGGACTGTAAATATCAACCATCATTAATGGGGTATTGGGTGTCATTACATTGCTTTGGCTGTAAATATTAATAGTCATTCATTGGGTGGTGGATGTGTGGGTGTCATTACAGTCCTTGGACTGCAAATATCAACAGTCATTTATGGGGTGGTGGTGTCATTACAGTGCTTGGACTGTATATATCAATAGTCATTCATGGTGTGGTGGGTGTGAGGGTGTTATTAAAGTGCTTGGACTGTAAATATCAATAGTCATTCATGGGGTAGTGCATGTGAGGGTGTCATTACAGTGCTTGGACTTAAAATATCAACAGTCATTCATGGGGTTGTGGGTGTGTGTGTGTTATTACAGTGCTTGGATTGTAAATATCAACAGTCATTCATGTGGTGGTAGATGTGTGGGTGTCATAACAGTGCTTGAACAGCAAATATCAACAGTCATTCATGGAGATGTGGGTGTGTGGGTGTCATTACACTGATTGGACTGTAAATATCAACAGTCATTCATGGGATTGTGGGTGTCATTACAGTGCTTGGATTGTAAATATCAACAGTCATTTATTGGTTGGTTGGTGTGTGTGTCATTACAGTGCTTGGACTGTAAATATCAACTGTCATTTATGGGGTGGTGGGTCTGTAGTTGTCATTACGGTGCTTGGACTGTAAATATCAACCGTCATTTATGGGGTGGTTGGTGTCATTACCGTGCTTTGACTGTAAATATCAACAGTCATTCATGGGTTGGTGGGTGTGTTTGTCATTACAGTGCTTGGACTGTAAATATCAACAGTCATTTATGGGGTGGTGTGTGTGTGTGTTATTACAGTGCTTGGACCTTAAATATCAACTGTTATTCATAGTGTAGTGGACTGTAAATATCAACCATCATTAATGGGGTGGTGGGTATCATTACAGGGCCTTGACTGTAAATATCAACAGTCATTCATCGGGTGGTGGATGTGTGGGTGTCATTACAGTGCTTGGACTGCATATATCAGCAGTCATTCATTGGTGGTGGGTGTCATTACAATGCTTGGACTGTACATATTGACAGTCATTTATAGGGATGTGGATGTGTGGGTGTCATTACAGTGTTTGGACTGTAAAAATTAACAGACATTTATGGGGTGGTGGGTGTGTGTGTCATTACAATGCTTGGACTGTAAATATCAATAGTCATTCATAGGGTGGTGGGTGTGAGGGTGTCATTACAATGCTTGGAATGTAAATATCAACAGTCATTTATGGGGTTGTGGTTGTGTGGGTGTCATTACCGTGCTTGGACTGTAACTATCAACAGTAATTCATGGGGTGGTGGGTGTGTTGATGTCATTGCAATACTTGGACTGTAAATATCAACAGTCATTCATGGGTTGGTGGGTGTGTGTGTTATTACAGTGCTTGGACTGTAAATATCAACAGTCATTCAAGGGTTGTGGGGTGTGTGTGTGTCATTACAGTGCTTGGACTGTTAATATATATCAACAGTCATTCATGGGGTGGGGGGTATGTAGGTGTTATAATCGTGCTTGGAACGTAATATAAACTATTATTTATGGGGTGGTGGGTGTCATTACCGTGCTTTAACTGTAAATATCAACAGTCATTCATGGGGTGGTGCATGTGTGGGTGTCATTACAGTGCTTGGACTGTAAATATCAACAGTCATTCATGGGGTGGTGGGTGTGTGTGTGTTATTACACTTCATTGACTGTAAATATCAACAGTCATTCATGGAGTGGTCGACTGTAAATATCAACCATCATTAATAGGGTGTTGTGTGTCATTACAGTGCTTTGACTATAAATATCAACAGTCATTCATGGGGTGGTGGATGTGTGGGTGTCATTACAGTGCTTGGACTGCATATATCAACAGTTATTCATGGGGTGGTGGTTGTGAGGGTGTCATTACAGTGCTTGAACAACAAATATCAATAGTCATTCATAGGGTGGTGGATGTGAGGGTGTCATTACAATGCTTGGACTGTAAACATCAACAGTCATTCATGGGGTGGTGGGTGTTAGGGTGTCATTACAGTGCTTGGACTGTAAATATCAACAGTCATGGTGGGTGTCATTACAGAGCTTGGACTGTAAATATCAACAGTCATTCATAGGGATGTGGATGTGTGGGTGTCATTACAGAGCTTGGACTGTAAATATTAACAGAAATTTATGGGGTGGTGGGTGTGTGTGTGTCATTAAAATGCTTGGACTGTAAATATCAACGGTCATTGATGGGGTGGTTGGTGTGTGGGCGTCATTACAGTATTTGGACTGTATTTTCAACAGTCATTCATGGGGTGGTGGTTGTGAGGGTGTCATTACAGTGCTTGAACAACAAATATCAATAGTCATTCATAGGGTGGTGGAAGTGAGGGTGTCATTACAATTCTTGGACTGTAATCATCAACAGTCATTCATGGGGTGTTGGGTGTTAGGGTGTCATTACTGTGCTTGGACAATAAATATCAATAGTCATTCATAGGGTGGTGTGTCTGAGGGTGTCATTACAGTGCTAGGACTGTAAATATCAACAGTCAGTCGTGGGATGGTGGGTGTGTAGGTGTCATTACAGTGCTTGGACTGTAAATATCAACATCCATTTATGGGGTGGAGTGTGTCATTACAGTGCTTAAACTGTAAATATCAACAGTCATTAATGGGGTGGTGGTTGTGAGGGTGTCATTACAGTGCTTGAACAACAAATATCAATAGTCATTTATAGGTTGGTGGATGTGAGGGTGTCATTACAATGCTAGGACTGTAGACATCAACAGTCATTCATGGGGTGGTGGGTGTTAGGGTGTCATTACAGTGCTTGGACTGTAAATATCAACAGTCATTCATGGATTGGTGGGTTTGGGGGTGTCATTACAGTGCTTGGACTGTAAATATCAACAGTCATTAATGGAGTGGTCAGTGTGTGGATGTCATTACAGTGCTTGGATTGTAAATATCAACTGTCTTTCACGGGGTGGTGTTTGTGTGTGTGTCATTACAGTGCTTGGACTGTTAATATATATCAAAGGTAATTCATTGGGTGGTGTGTGTGGAAGTGTCATTACAGTGCTCTGACTGTATATATCAACGATGATTCATGTGGTGGTGGGTGTCATTACAGTGCTTGGACTGTATATATCAAAAATCATTCATAGGGTGGTGGGTGTGTGGGTGTCATTACATTGCTTGGACTATGACTATCAACAGTCATTTATGGGGTGGTGGGTGTGTGGGTATCATTACAATGCTTTGACTGTTAATATCAACAGTCATTGATGGGGTGGTGGGTGAGTGGCTGTCATTACAGTGCTTGAACTGTAGATATCAACAGTCATTTATGGGGTGGTGGGTGTGAGGGTGTCATTACAGTGTTTGGACTATAAATATCAATAGTCATTCATAGGGTGGTGGGTCTGAGGGTGTCATTACAGTGCATGGACTGTAAATGTCAACAGTCAGTCATGGGATAGTGGGTGTGTAGGTGTCATTACAGTGCTTGGACTGTAAATATCAACATCCATTTATGGGATGGTAGGTGTCATTACAGTGCTTGGACTGTAAATATCAACAGTCATTCATGGGGTGGTGGATATGTATGTGTCATTACAGTGCTTGGACATCAAATGTTAACAGTCAATCATGGGGTGGTGGGTGTGTGGGTGTCATTACACTGCTTGGACTGTAAATATAAAGAGTCAGTCATGGGGTGGTTGGTGTGTGTGTGTCATTACAGTGCTTGGACTGTAAGTATCAACAGTTACTCATGGGGTGTTGGGAGTGTGGGTGTCATTACAGTGATTGGACTGTAAATATCAACAGTCATTCATGGGGTTGTGGATGTGGTGGTGTCATTACAGTGCCTAGACTGCAAATATCAACAGTCATTAATGGGGTGGTGGTTGTCATTACAGTGCTTGGATTGTAAATATCAACAGTCATTCATAGTTTGGTTGGTGTGTGGGTGTCATTACAGTGCTTGAACTGTAAATATCAACTGTCATTCCTGAAGTTTGTGGGTGCCATTACAGTTCTTGGACTATAAATATCAACAGTCATTCATTGGGTGGTGTGTGTGTGTTATTACAGTGCATGGACTGTAAATATTAATAGTCATTCATGGGGTGGTGGACTGTAAATATCAACCATCATTAATGGGGTATTGGGTGTCATTACATTGCTTTGGCTGTAAATATTAATAGTCATTCATTGGGTGGTGGATGTGTGGGTGTCATTACAGTCCTTGGACTGCAAATATCAACAGTCATTTATGGGGTGGTGGTGTCATTACAGTGCTTGGACTGTATATATCAATAGTCATTCATGGTGTGGTGGGTGTGAGGGTGTTATTAAAGTGCTTGGACTGTAAATATCAATAGTCATTCATGGGGTAGTGCATGTGAGGGTGTCATTACAGTGCTTGGACTTAAAATATCAACAGTCATTCATGGGGTTGTGGGTGTGTGTGTGTTATTACAGTGCTTGGATTGTAAATATCAACAGTCATTCATGTGGTGGTAGATGTGTGGGTGTCATAACAGTGCTTGAACAGCAAATATCAACAGTCATTCATGGAGATGTGGGTGTGTGGGTGTCATTACACTGATTGGACTGTGAATATCAACAGTCATTCATGGGATTGTGGGTGTCATTCCAGTGCTTGGATTGTAAATATCAACAGTCATTTATTGGTTGGTTGGTGTGTGTGTCATTACAGTGCTTGGACTTTAAATATCAACTGTCATTTATGGGGTGGTGGGTCTGTAGTTGTCATTACGGTGCTTGGACTGTAATTATCAACCGTCATTTATGGGGTGGTTGGTGTCATTACCGTGCTTTGACTGTAAATATCAACAGTCATTCATGGGTTGGTGGGTGTGTTTGTCATTACAGTGCTTGGACTGTAAATATCAACAGTCATTTATGGGGTGGTATGTGTGTGTGTGTTATTACAGTGCTTGGACCTTAAATATCAACTGTTATTCATAGTGTAGTGGACTGTAAATATCAACCATCATTAATGGGGTGGTGGGTATCATTACAGGGCCTTGACTGTAAATATCAACAGTCATTCATCGGGTGGTGGATGTGTGGGTGTCATTACAGTGCTTGGACTGCATATATCAGCAGTCATTCATTGGTGGTGGGTGTCATTACAGTGCTTGGACTGTACATATTGACAGTCATTTATAGGGATGTGGATGTGTGGGTGTCATTACAGTGTTTGGACTGTAAATATTAACAGACATTTATGGGGTGGTGGGTGTGTGTGTCATTACAATGCTTGGACTGTAAATATCAATAGTCATTCATAGGGTGGTGGGTGTGAGGGTGTCATTACAATGCTTGGAATGTAAATATCAACAGTCATTCATGGGTTGGTGGGTGTGTGTGTTATTACAGTGCTTGGACTGTAAATATCAACAGTCATTCAAGGGTTGTGGGGTGTGTGTGTGTGTCATTACAGTGCTTGGACTGTTAATATATATCAACAGTCATTCATGGGGTGGGGGGTATGTAGGTGTTATGACCGTGCTTGGAACGTAATATAAACTATTATTTATGGGGTGGTGGGTGTCATTACCGTGCTTTAACTGTAAATATCAACAGTCATTCATGGGGTGGTGCATGTGTGGGTGTCATTACAGTGCTTGGACTGTAAATATCAACAGTCATTCATGGGGTGGTGGGTGTGTGTGTGTTATTACACTTCATTGACTGTAAATATCAACAGTCATTCATGGAGTGGTCGACTGTAAATATCAACCATCATTAATAGGGTGTTGTGTGTCATTACAGTGCTTTGACTATAAATATCAACAGTCATTCATGGGGTGGTGGATGTGTGGGTGTCATTACAGTGCTTGGACTGCATATATCAATAGTTATTCATGGGGTGGTGGTTGTGAGGGTGTCATTACAGTGCTTGAACAACAAATATCAATAGTCATTCATAGGGTGGTGGATGTGAGGGTGTCATTACAATGCTTGGACTGTAAACATCAACAGTCATTTATGGGGTGGTGGGTGTTAGGGTGTCATTACAGTGCTTGGACTGTAAATATTAACAGTCATGGTGGGTGTCATTACAGAGCTTGGACTGTAAATATCAACAGTCATTCATAGGGATGTGGATGTGTGGGTGTCATTACAGAGCTTGGACTGTAAATATTAACAGAAATTTATGGGGTGGTGGGTGTGTGTGTGTCATTAAAATGCTTGGACTGTAAATATCAACGGTCATTGATGGGGTGGTGGGTGTGTGGGTGTCATTACAGTATTTGGACTGTATTATCAACAGTCATTCATGGGGTGGTGGTTGTGAGGGTGTCATTACAGTTCTTGAACAACAAATATCAATAGTCATTCATAGGGTGGTGGAAGTGAGGGTGTCATTACAATGCTTGGACTGTAATCATCAACAGTCATTCATGGGGTGGTGGGTGTTAGAGTGTCATTACTGTGCTTGGACAATAAATATCAATAGTCATTCATAGGGTGGTGTGTCTGAGGGTGTCATTACAGTGCTAGGACTGTAAATATCAACAGTCAGTCGTGGGATGGTGGGTGTGTAGGTGTCATTACAGTGCTTGGACTGTAAATATCAACATCCATTTATGGGGTGGTGTGTGTCATTACAGTGCTTAAACTGTAAATATCAACAGTCATTCATGGGGTGGTGGTTGTGAGGGTGTCATTACAGTGCTTGAACAACAAATATCAATAGTCATTTATAGGGTGGTGGATGTGAGGGTGTCATTACAATGCTATGACTGTAGACATCAACAGTCATTCATGGGGTGGTGGGTGTTAGGGTGTCATTACAGTGCTTGGACTGTAAATATCAACAGTCATTCATGGATTGGTGGGTTTGGGGGTGTCATTACAGTGCTTGGACTGTAAATATCAACTGTCTTTCATGGGGTGGTGTTTGTGTGTGTGTCATTACAGTGCTTGGACTGTTAATATATATCATAGGTAATTCATTGGGTGGTGTGTGTGGAAGTGTCATTACAGTGCTCTGACTGTATATATCAACGATGATTCATGTGGTGGTGGGTGTCATTACAGTGCTTGGACTGTATATATCAACAATCATTCATAGGGTGGTGGGTGTGTGGGTGTCATTACATTGCTTGGACTATGACTATCAACAGTCATTTATGGGGTGGTGGGTGTGTGGGTATCATTACAATGCTTTGACTGTTAATATCAACAGTCATTGATGGGGTGGTGGGTGAGTGGCTGTCATTACAGTACTTGGACTGTAGATATCAACAGTCATTTATGGGGTGGTGGGTGTGAGGGTGTCATTACAGTGTTTGGACTATAAATATCAATAGTCATTCATAGGGTGGTGGGTCTGAGGGTGTCATTACAGTGCATGGACTGTAAATGTCAACAGTCAGTCATGGGATAGTGGGTGTGTAGGTGTCATTACAGTGCTTGGACTGTAAATATCAACATCCATTTATGGGATGGTAGGTGTCATTACAGTGCTTGGACTGTAAATATCAATAGTCATTCATGGGGTGGTGGATATGTATGTGCCATTACAGTGCTTGGACATCAAATGTTAACAGTCAATCATGGGGTGGTGGGTGAGTGGGTGTCATTACATTGCTTGGACTGTAAATATAAAGAGTCAGTCATGGCGTGGTTGGTGTGTGTGTGTGTCATTACAGTGCTTGGACTGTAAGTATCAACAGTTACTCATGGGGTGTTGGGAGTGTGGGTGTCATTACAGTGATTGGACTGTAAATATCAACAGTCATTCATGGGGTTGTGGATGTGTGGGTGTCATTACAGTGCCTAGACTGCAAATATCAACAGTCATTAATGGGGTGGTGGTTGTCATTACAGTGCTTGGATTGTAAATATCAACAGTCATTCATTGTTTGGTTGGTGTGTGGGTGTCATTACAGTGCTTGGACTGTAAATATCAACTGTCATTCCTGAAGTTTGTGGGTGCCATTACAGTTCTTGGACTATAAATATCAACAGTCATTCATTGGGTGGTGTGTGTGTGTGTTATTACAGTGCATGGACTGTAAATATTAATAGTCATTCATGGGGTGGTGGACTGTAAATATCAACCATCATTAATGGGGTATTGGGTGTCATTACATTGCTTTGGCTGTAAATATTAATAGTCATTCATTGGGTGGTGGATGTGTGGGTGTCATTACAGTCCTTGGACTGCAAATATCAACAGTCATTTATGGGGTGGTGGTGTCATTACAGTGCTTGGACTGTATATATCAATAGTCATTCATGGTGTGGTGGGTGTGAGGGTGTTATTAAAGTGCTTGGACTGTAAATATCAACAGTCATTCATGGGATCGTGCATGTGAGGGTGTCATTACAGTGCTTGGACTTAAAATATCAACAGTCATTCATGGGGTTGTGGGTGTGTGTGTGTTATTACAGTGCTTGGATTGTAAATATCAACAGTCATTCATGTGGTGGTAGATGTGTGGGTGTCATAACAGTGCTTGAACAGCAAATATCAACAGTCATTCATGGAGATGTGGGTGTGTGGGTGTCATTACACTGATTGGACTGTAAATATCAATAGTCATTCATGGGATTGTGGGTGTCATTACAGTGCTTGGATTGTAAATATCAACAGTCATTTATTGGTTGGTTGGTGTGTGTGTCATTACAGTGCTTGGACTGTAAATATCAACTGTCATTTATGGGGTGGTGGGTCTGTAGTTGTCATTACGGTGCTTGGACTGTAAATATCAACCATCATTTATGGGGTGGTTGGTGTCATTACCGTGCTTTGACTGTAAATATCAACAGTCATTCATGGGTTGGTGGGTGTGTTTGTCATTACAGTGCTTGGACTGTAAATATCAACAGTCATTTATGGGGTGGTGTGTGTGTGTGTGTTATTACAGTGCTTGGACCTTAAATATCAACTGTTATTCATAGTGTAGTGGACTGTAAATATCAACCATCATTAATGGGGTGGTGGGTATCATTACAGGGCCTTGACTGTAAATATCAACAGTCATTCATCGGGTGGTGGATGTGTGGGTGTCATTACAGTGCTTGGACTGCATATATCAGCAGTCATTCATTGGTGGTGGGTGTCATTACAGTGCTTGGACTGTACATATTGACAGTCATTTATAGGGATGTGGATGTGTGGGTGTCATTACAGTGTTTGGACTGTAAATATTAACAGACATTTATGGGGTGGTGGGTGTGTGTGTCATTACAATGCTTGGACTGTAAATATCAATAGTCATTCATAGGGTGGTGGGTGTGAGGGTGTCATTACAATGCTTGGAATGTAAATATCAACAGTCATTCATGGGGTGGTGGTTGTGTGGGTGTCATTACCGTGCTTGGACTGTAACTATCAACAGTAATTCATGGGGTGGTGGGTGTGTTGATGTCATTACAATACTTGGACTGTAAATATCAACAGTCATTGATGGGGTGGTGGCTGTGTGGGTGTCATTACAGTTGCATCCGCGGCTGATCACGTTCGCGATACATGATACACCTATGGTAGTGGAACATACCGTTAGGCCAAAGCAGTTCAAGCTAGTTTCATTAGACACAACATCCTTTGAAAAGTGCTGAGTAGCAGCGTGAGGGAATCTTCCATGCTGAGCTACTGATTGCTAGATTCACTCTGTAATTATCTATATATTAATCTCTCTACTATAATCAACTCCGTATTGTCATCTTGTATGTAGAGAAAGGGACAATATATATTTACTCACTTTATTTTTATATAAACTCATATCTAACTTATCCATATTTCATATGTAAGCTTAGCATTGTAAATAGCATCATCGACAACCTGTCATCTAAGAAAGGGTGTGGCAGTGTAAACCACGAGCGGGGACTACCAGAGAGAGAAGGCGCATTACACGCCCTGCCTTGGCTACAACAGGTTCACCTCCTACCCTATATTAGAGAGACACGAGTTGCCTGTATAACCTGTAACCTATACATAATATATTCAGTAAATAGAGACAAGTCCACAAGTTTACTCTAAACTTTGAGTAACTAACTTAGTTCCCCAGGAAGACTAGAGTGGTAGTTCAGAGCAACGGTAAGTTGGCTGAAACCAGAGGTCTACATCGGCGTAGTAAGTAATACTAGCCCGAGAGTAAGTGAGAGTTTCCAGCAGGTGTTTCCGAGAGAAGCTGTTGCTGAGCTTGGACGACCCCACGAGTACATAATGGTGGCAGCGGTGGAACACGTAACATTCACAGTGTCCTGTATTAATTCTATATTCCAAACAGGATACTTGTGTACGTGGGGGCGGCTTGGGCGTTTTTCCTCGTTGGTAACACTGATGGACCGAGAGCGAGCCAGAGCGATACCAGCTGGGGGTTGCCAGCTAATGGTGGCTGTATAACCTAACCTACTTTAATCAGGCATTTTTCCCTGTGTGCTTTTCCCAGGGAAAAAGAGGAATTGTCTGTTGTGGGTATCTCATCTGGGAAGGAACAAGGACGGACTTAGGAGGGTGAACCAGAAGAGTGAACGGGAGCTGTGAGAGGAACGACTGGCCAGCGTTTACTCTTGGGGTGTGTGGCATCTACACATTCCTTTACTACATGTGCTGAGCATCTCTGTAATCTTCAATTTCTACTTTCTTTGCAAACTTATGTTGCCTTGCAATATGTTCTGCCCGTGAGGCTTCCATATGCTTTCTTACTTCATTGTGAATGGTTGCAAAAGCATGTCCATAGACACTCACATAGTCGCCTACATTATACACTGGGCCTGGTCTTCCAACCAATATATCACATGGTAGGACCTTATCCCCACCATATATAATATAATATGGAGTCTTTCCCAGTGAGGAATGTATGGAACTATTTATACAGGCGGTTACCTGGCATAACCAATCTTCCCAGCCTGCTTGAATTGAACCTGCCAGATGTCTAAGTACCTCCAAAATCTTCCTATTTACTCTCTCCACCATACCATTACTTTGAGGATGGTATGCAACCGTGAACACCTGCTTAATATTGTAGAGCTTGCAGATTTCTTCTAGGACACTATTTCTAAATTCTGTCTTATTGTCTGACAACAGCACACGGGGTATAGTGTATGTACAAAACAATGAGTTTACTAATGCATGTGCAATGGACTGAGCTGATTTATCTTGTAGAGGAGCTAACACAACAAACCTACTGAAATGATCCACACAAGTCAACAAATACTTTGATCCCTGATAACTTGTAGGTAGCTGTAACACATCTATGGCTACCACATCCCAAGGTTTAGCAGGACTTGGAAATGTTTGCAGAGGAGCGGGTGGTCCCGTAGTTCCTTTGTTCCTCGCACACGATACACATTTCTTTATATGGTTTTCTATGTCCTTACGCATTTTCAACCAGAAATACCTCGACCTAGCTTCTTCTAGATAAGCGTCCCTCCCTTTATGATCTGCTTGCGGTGCATCATGAAGAAGCCTTAATACTGTTTCTATCAGAGACCCTGGCACTACTATTCTGTATGTTCCTTTCCCTTTAACTACAGTTACCTTATGAAGAACATTATCCCTTAGGATAAACTCTGTTGTTCTTAGCGGTAGACCTGGAACTTCTACCTCTTCCCCTGACTCTAGACCATAAATTACCCTTTTCCACATAGGATCTTCCCTTTGCTTTGTCTTTAACTTCTGTGGGGATATTGTACTCAATGTGGTTACAGAGTTCACAGTCTGTCGACTTAATGCATCTGCAACTACATTAATCTTACCAGGTACAAAATTGAAAGTAGGGTTGAACTCCAGAATAGTCAAATGCCATCGTGCTAACTTCCCGGTCATATTCTTCCCCTTGAACAACTCGAGACATGGGCGATGATCAGTACAAACTGTAATAGAGTAACCAAAAATAATAGGACGAAAATGCTTCAAGGCCCACACTATGGCATATGCCTCCTGATGTGTAACACTATATTTCTTCTCTGTATCATTTAACGCCTTACTTGCGTAGCCAATGGGTTTTAACTTTCCCCCCTCATCTTCTTGTGCCAATACTGTCCCAAGTCCAACCCCCGATGCATCTGTATGTAAAATAAAAGGTTTCTTGAAATCTGGGAAAGCCAAAACAGGTGGTTGCGTCAGAGCCTCCTTTAATATACTAAATGCCTCTTCTTGTGGTTGACCCCATTCAAACTTATTTGTCTGCTTCAACAGTTTAATCAACGGTGCTGCGTTGCTAGAAAACTGATACACAAAACTCTTGTAGTAACCCGCTAGTCCCAGAAAAGAACGTACATGATCTGCTTTGGTCGATGTTGGAAACTTTAAGATAGCCTTTATCTTATCCTGATTCACATGTATACCTGACTCGTCTACTTCATGCCCCAAATACTTAATCTTTTGTTTCAAGAATTCATACTTACTAAGTTTTAGCTTCAAACCCGCTGATGCTAAACGTTCCAATACCTTTCTTAATTTCTCCAAGTGCGTAGGCACATCCTTTGAGAAAATAATTATGTCATCTAGGTATACTAATGCATCTTTCCCAATTAACCCCGCCAATACATTGTTCACTAGTCTTTGGAAAGTCGTAGGGGCATTGCAGAGCCCAAATGGCATCCTGTGAAACTGATAATGACCCTGATGAGTGGAAAAAGCCGTGATCTCACGATATCGATCGTGAACTGGCACCTGCCAATATCGTGACAGCAAATCCAAGGTAGAAAACACCTTATTTCCCTCACCTATAGCCTGCAACAGGTCATTCAAATGAGGCATTGGGTATTTATCAGGGACGGTCTGCTGATTTACTCTCCTATAGTCAATAACAGGTCTATATGTTCCATCCTTCTTTGGAACCAAAAATATGGGACTACTCCAAGGAGAGGTCGAAGGTTCAATAACCTTCTGTTTTAACATATCCTTCACCGTATCGTCCACTATCTGTCTTTGTGAATGGGGAAGCCTATATGATTTTATGTAACTGGGTTGCACTTCTCGCTTTAACTTAATCACATGTGAAGTTAGGTCTGTACTACCTAATGATTCCCCTGCAAGAGCTATATGAATGGGGAAGCCTATTGGGAAGGAACAAGGATGGACTTAGGAGGGTGAACCAGAAGAGTGAACGGGAGCTGTGAGAGGAACGACTAGCCAGCGTTTACTCTGGGGGTGTGTGGCATCTACACATTCCTTTACTACATGTGCTGAGCATCTCTGTAATCTTCAATTTCTCCATCGGTTAGTTATTTTAATTCTATACACATACACAGTGAACATTAAACACACAATAGTAATATGTTGTTGGGGTATTTTTGTATGCCTATGTAAGTGTATAGGAATTATTTCTACGGGACATGTTTAAGAAATTATCCCAGGGGATTCATCAGAGGATTCAGACAGTAGTAGCAGTTTTGAGGGGGAACTAAACTTTCCACCTTCTCCCAATACCACTAATATACATGAGCAGTTAAGGGGACTGAATAGTCCAGTGCCAGGGCAGTTAAGAAGTGGATATCAATTTCGTGTAGAGGGAAGTGACGAAATAGAGGAAACACGGGAAAACGTGTTTAAGTTACCGCCAAAAGGGCGAGGAAAGGGTAATAAAAATACTACAGTTGTACAAGCTACAATTCCAATGGCGACTGCAAGTACCAGTGTTGTTGGGAAAGCAGCCCAGGCGACAGGGCAGAATGTCACTAACCCTAGTATACAAGGCAATATGGTGGGTAGCGCCCACGGGAATCAGCCAACGAATATTATGAGAGTGTTTACAGGTGAGGATTCAGTACCAAAGTTTGATGGGGATCCAAATAAGAATTATACAATAGAGGAATTTATACGGAGACTTGAGCAGTCTTTCGTGGAGTATAATATTACCGGGGATACAGGTAAAATAGGATAAGCAGACTCGAGGATTGAAGGGGAGTTTGCAAGGCAGTTATTAAACTGTAGTTGTCTGTTGGGGAGGTCGTCAAGGGAACAACAGACGTGGGAGGAGTTTAAAAAAGCATTAATTACAGTGTACTGAAGGTCGGCTCCAGAGGGATGCTCGGCGTGGGCACATAGAACATTCACGGACTTAGGTTTAAAGGCGTGGATTACACCACTAGAAGTAGCAGTATCAAAGGCGGGTGCTATATGTAAGGATATACAAGATTGTATACAGGACAACAATTGGTCTAAGGATGTTAATGAGGAACAATGGATGAAGGTAAACGATGCCTGTGAGATGTTTGAATATCTCTTGATGTATATAGGTCTATCAGAGGAGGACCAGAGGAGAGCCCGGAAAAAAAAGTTGGAGCGAGGTAAGGGAATCTGGCATTTGATTAATGAGTTAAAATTGGAAATCAGAGATCCCATGGTTGTTAGACCATTTCGCAACCAAAATGCTACGAAGGTACAGACTTCGGTATTGCAAACGGAGGTAACTGACAGGAGGACAGAGGGCGAGCCGGAGACAGGCGTAAATGCAGTCGCGGGGCAAAGGAATACAAGGGGTGGAAATTCTTCTGCGAGGTACCAGGTAGAATGTTTCCATTGTCGTAAGTGGGGCCATGTAAAGGCCGACTGTCCTTAATTACAGAATAGATCTCAAGGGGATCAATATAGAGGTTCAATGAACAGGGGTCAGGCATACCCTAGAGGCGCAGCCAGGCGGGCGCGTGGAGGACAAGCTAGAGGACGTGGTAGAGTGTACCACTATGCACATCAGGATAATTATCAACAAGGAGGAGGTTATGTACCTCCCGGACAGAGTAAGTGGTGTGAAATCCATAAATGGTCGAATCATATAACGGCAGACTGTGGAGTAATAGTACGAGCTATGCATGAGGAAAAATCACGTATGGGGGTCCGGCGATCAGGGTCGGATGAGGCATTATGACACAAGGACGAGAGGAAGAGAATGTCTAGAGATATAGAATTCTCCATAGTGTCGGCAGTCAGTAGAAGTAATCATTTAGCCGTAGGAAATGTAACAATAGGGGGAATTCCGGGGGCACTTTTGATTGATACTGGTGCAGTAGTCAATCTAATATCAAAGGTTACCTATCAAAATATTAGAAAACATCATTCTGAGAGGAGTTATGCATTGCAAGAGCCACAATACCAACTGAGTGGGGTGTCAGGAACTACAGTGGATGTTCTTGGAGTTGTGAGGTTGCCAGTTCACTTCCGGGGTAGTTCAAGTTTTGCTGCATCATTTTATGTTGTAAGTAAATTTCATCCTATGGCAAGCGGGTTGCTTGGATTGTCAACCATGGCTGAAAGGAAGATTGAGCTGTACCCAGGGGAGGGTTTAATTGTTCATGAAAATGTACCTTATATGTGTATGGCAACCCCGCAACCCAAACACTCAGACAAAGAGGTTAAAACGGTGGGTTATGTAAGGGGCTTTGAAGAGAAGTCAACCCAAAGGGTCATGAAACAAGATAGACTTTGCGACACTGCTAGGGAGGAAGTCACGCGTTGGACTGTTGTTACTGCTATTGTACCTGATGCGCACAGGCTGCAACCGCAGGAAATGATTCAGTTCAAGGTGTGTTTGAAAGGAGTGAAAGAAGGCGTAGATGTGGTGTGCATGTCTGAAACATGTAAGTTGAAAGGGATGTCGCTAGAGTCTACCTTGACTACAGTAAAGTCAGGGGGTGAGACTGTGGTGCTGGCTGTAAATAATACAGGAGTAAAGATTGAAGTTAAGCCAGGCAGTCAATTGTGTGATTTTCTCGTATACCATGGTACGGTATTTGAGCCAAAGCATAACCTACCAGTTGTGAGTGTTGTTGGTTGTATTGGTGCATCATTACAGTGCTTGGACTGTAAGTATCAACAGTCATTCAAGGGGTGGTGGAAGTGTTGGTGTCATTACAGTGCTGGGACTGTAAATATCATCAGTCAATAATGGGGTGGTGGGTGTCAATACAGTGCTTGGATTGTAAATATCAACATTCGTTAATGGGTTGGTGTGTGTGTCATTACAGTGCTTAGATTGTAAATATCAACTGTCATTCATGGGATGGTGGGTGTGTAGGTGTCATTGCAGTGCTTGGACTGTAAATATCAACCGTCATTTATGGGGTGGTGGGTGTCATTACTGTGCTTTGACTGTAAATATCAACAGTCATCCATGGGTTGGTGGGTGTGTGTGTCATTACAGTGCTTGGACTGTATATATCAACAGTTATTCATGGGTTGGCGAGTGTGTGTGTGTTATTACAGTGCTTGGACCATAAATTTCAACAGTCATTCATTGAGTGGTGGACTGTAAATATCAACCATCATTAATGTGGTGGTAGGTGTCATTACAGTGCTTTGACTGTAAATATCAACACTCATTTATGGGGTGATGGATGTGTGGGTGTCATTACAGTGCTTGGACTGCATATATCAAGAGTCATTAATAGGGATGTGGATGTGTGGGTGTCATTACCTTGCTTGGACTGTAAATATCAACAGTCATTAATGGGGAGGTGGGTCTGTGTGTGTTATTACAGTGCTTTGACTCTAAATATCAACAGTCATTCATTATTTTGGTGGATGTGTGGGTGTCATTACAGTGCTTGGACAGCAAATATTAACAGTCATTCATGGAGTGGTTGGTGTGTGGGTGTCATTACATTGCTTGGACTGTAAATAACAACAGTCAGTCATGAAGTGGTGGGTGTGTGTGTGTCATTACAGTGCTTGGACTGTAAGTATCAACAGTCATTCATGGGGTGGTGGGAGTGTTGGTGTCATTACAGTGCTGGGACTGTAAATATCATCAGTCAATAATGGGGTGGTGGGTGTCAATACAGTGCTTGGATTGTAAATATCAACATTCATTAATGGGTTGGTGTGTGTGTCATTACAGTGCTTAGATTGTAAATATCAACTGTCATTCATGGGATGGTGGGTGTGTAGGTGTCATTGCAGTGCTTGGACTGTAAATATCAACCGTCATTTATGGGGTGGTGGGTGTCATTATTGTGCTTTGACTGTAAATATTAACAGTCATCCATGGGTTGGTGGGTGTGTGTGTCATTACAGTGCTTGGACTGTATATATCAACAGTTATTCATGGGTTGGCGAGTGTGTGTGTGTTATTACAGTGCTTGGACCATAAATATCAACAGTCATTCATTGAGTGGTGGACTGTAAATATCAACCATCTTTAATGGGGTGGTAGGTGTCATTACAGTGCTTTGACTGTAAATATCAACACTCATTTATGGGGTGATGGATATGTGGGTGTCATTACAGTGCTTGGACTGCATATATCAAGAGTCATTAATAGGGATGTGGATGTGTGGGTGTCATTACAGTGCTTGGACTGTAAATATTAACAGAATTTTATGGGGTGGTGGGTGTGTGTGTCATTACAATGCTTGGACTGTAAATATCAATTGTCATCCATAGGGTGGTGGGCGTGAGGGTGTCATTACAATGCTTGGACTGTAAATATCAACAGTCATTCATTGGGTGGTGGGTGTCATTACAGTGATTGGACTGTAAATATCAACAGTCATTCATTGGGTGGTGTGTGTATAGGTGTCATTACAGTGCTTGGACTGTAAACATCAACAGTCATTCATGGGATGATGGTTGTGTGGGAGTCATTACAATGCTTGGACTATAAATATCAACAGTCATTCATGGGGTTGTGGATTGTGGGTGTCATTACAGTGCTTGGACTGTAAATATCAACAGTCATTAATGAAGCTGTCAGTGTGTGGATGTCATTATAGTGCTTGGACTGTAAATATCAACAGTCTTTCATTGGGTGATGGGTGTGTTGGTGTCATTACAGTGCTTGGACTGTAAATTTTAACAATCATTTATGGGGTGGTGGGTGTCATTACAGTGCTTTGACTGTAAATATCAACAGTCATTCATGAAGTGGTGAGTGTCATTACAGTGATTGGACTGTATATATCAACAGTCATTCATGGGGTGGTGGGTGTGTGGGTGTCATTACAGTGCTTGGACTGTTACTATCAACAGTAATTCATGGGGTGGTGGGTGTGTGGGTATCATTATAATGCTTGGACTGTAAATATCAACAGTCATTAATGGGGTGGTGGTTGTGTCGGTGTCATTACAGTGCTTGGACTATAAATATCAACAGTCATTCATGGGGTTGTGGGTGTGAGGGTGTCATTACAGTGCTTGGACTATAAATATCAATAGTCATTTATAGGGTGGTGGGTCTGAGTGTGTCATAACAGTGCTTGGACTGTAAATATCAACAGTCATACATGGAGTGATGGGTGTGTAGGTATCATTACAGTGATTGGACTGTAAATATCAACATCCATTTATGGGGTGGTGGGTGTCATTACACCGCTTGGACTGTAAATATCAACAGTCATTCATGGGGTGGTGATATATGGGTGTCATTACAATGCTTGGACCGCAAATATCAACAGTCAATCATGGGTTGTTGGGTGTGTGGGTGTCATTACAGTGCTTGGACTGTAAATATCAACAGTCATTAATGAGGTGTTGAGAGTGTGGGTGTCATTACAGTGCTTGGACTGTAAATATAAATAGTCATTTATTGGGTGGTGGGTGTGTGGGTGTCATTACAGTGCCTAGACTATAAATATCAACAGTCATTCATGGGGTGGTGGTTTTCATTACAGTGCTTGGATAGTAAATATCAACACTTATTCATTGTTTAGTTGGTGTGTGGGTGTCATTACTGTGTTTGAACTGTATATATCAACTGTCATTCATGGGGTTTGTGGGTGCCATTACAGTGATTGGACTGTGAATATCAACAGTCATTATGGGTTGGTGGGTGTGTGGGTGTCATTACATTGCTTGGACTGTAACTATCAATAGTCATTCATATGGTGGTGTGTGTGTGGGTGTCATTACAGTGTTTGGACTGTAAGTATCAACAGTCATTCATGGGGTGGTGGGAGTGTTGGTGTCATTACAGTGCTAGGACTGTAAATATCAACAGTCAATAATGGGGTGGTGGGTGTCATTACAGTGCTTGGATTGTAAATATCAACAGTCATTAATAGCTTGGTGTATGTGTCATTACAGTGCTTAGATTGTAAATATCAACAGTCATTTATTGGGTGGTGGGTGTGTATGTGTAATTACAGTGCTTGGACTGTTAATATATATCAACAGTCATTTATGGGACGGTGGGTGTGTAGTTGTCATTACAGTGCTTGGACTGTAAATATCAACCATCATTTATGGGGTAGTGGGTGTCATTACCGTGCTTTGACTGTAAATATCAACAGTCATTCATGAGTTGGTGGGTGTGAGTGTCATTACAGTGCTTGAACTGTAAATATCAACAGTTATTCATGGGTTGGTGAATGTGTGTGTGTTATTACAGTGCTTGAACCAGAAATATCAACAGTTATTCATTGAGTGGTGGACTGTAAATATCAACCATCATTAATGGGGTGGTGGGTGTCATTACAGTGCTTTGACTGTAAACATCAACAGTCATTCATGGGATGATGGTTGTGTGGGTGTCATTACAAAGCTTGGACTATAAATATCAACAGTCATTCATGGGGTTCTGGGTTGTGGGTGTCATTACAGTGCTTGGACTGTAAATATCAACAGTCATTTATGAAGTGGTCAATGTGTGGATGTCATTATAGTGCTTGGACTGTTAATATCAACAGTCTTTCATTAGGTGGTGAGTGTGTAGGTGTCATTACAGTGCTTGGACTGTAAATATCAACAATCATTTATGGGGTGGTTGGTGTCATTACAGTGTTTTGACTGTAAATATCAACAGTCATTCATAAAGTGATGAGTGTCATTACAGTGCTTGGACTGTATATATCAACAGTCATTCATGGGGTGGTGGGTGTGTGGGTGTCATTACAGTGCTTGGACTGTAACTATCAACAGTCATTTATGGGGTGTTGGGTGTGTGGGTATCATTATAATGCTTGGACTGAAAATATCAACAGTCGTTTATAGGGTGGTGGTTGAGTGGGTAATATTACAGTGCTTGGACTGTAAATATCTACAGTTAGTCATGGAGTGGTGGGTGTGTTGGTGTCATTACAGTGCTTGGACTGTAAATATCAACAGTCATTTATGGGGTGGTGGGAGTGTTGGTGTCATTACATTGCTACGACTGTAAATATCAACAGTCATTAATGGGGTGGTGGGTGTGTGGGTGTCATTACAGTGCCTAGACTGTAAATATCAACAGTAATTCACGGGGTGGTGGGTGTCATTACAGTGCTTTGATTGTAAATATTAACAGTCATTTATTGGGTGGTGGGTGTGTGGGCATCATTACACTGCTTGGACTGTATATATCAACTGTCATTCATTGGGTGTGTGGGTGCTATTACAGTGCTTGGACTGTAAATATCAACAGTCATTCATGGGGTGGGGGTGTAAGGGTGTTATTACAGTTCTTGGACCGTAAATATCAACAGCCATTCATGGGGTGGTTGACTGTAAATATGAACCATCATTAACCCCTTAGGACCGACTTTTTTTTTTTTTTTTTTTTTCATCCCCCGCCGACTTCTGGGGGTCAATTTTCAACTTTCATGTAGGCAAATTTTGTTCGTACAGAATGAAAGAGCTTGAATTTACCCACCAGGAACTGAAAACGGGAGCCACCTAGGTGTATGCGTTTGCGTATGACAGAGCGTCAAAGTCCGAAAATAAATAAATAGTATCCCTGAAACGCATGAAATAAAACCTCATACGCTCTGCATACGCTTTAAACATGTATATAAACACCTAAATAATGCGTCAAAGTGGTTTTCAATGATAATAAACTTATTTCAGTGTAATTTTGTCTGTTTAGACTCTCCTGGAGTATAGTAGACAGCAGAGAGATACGAGAAACATAAGAAAACATCATGTAGTGGTGAGATATTTCCTTGTTGGCATACGCAGCAGCCAGACACAACTACCACAGTCAAACCTTTTCTCAAGGACGTTAGCTTTCCATCGTTACCAACGCCAGCTCGCTAGCTACTCGCTACGGTTTTTTGTAGGTAAGTCGACATGTCGGTTATTCGGAGGGAACGATTAATTTTTTTATCACCGACATGTCAGTCAATCGGTCCTAAGGGGTTAAGTCGTGGGTGTGTGGGAGTCATTACAATGCTTGGACTATAAATATCAATGGTCATTAATGGGGTGTTGGGTGTGTGGGTGTCATTACAGTGCTTGGACTGTAAATATTAACAGTGATTCATGGGGTGGATGGTGTGTGAGTGTCTTTACAGTGTTTGTACTATAAATATCAATAGTCATTCAAAGGGTGGTTGGTGTGTAGGTCTCATTACAGTGCTTGGAATGTAAATATCAACAGTCATTCATGGGGTGGATGGTGTGTGAGTGTCTTTACAGTGTTTAGACTGTAAATATCACCAGTCATTCATGATGTGGTCAGTGTGTGGGTGTCAATACAGTGCTTGGACTGTAAATATCAACTGTCATTCATGGTGTGTGTGGGTGCTATTACAGAGCTTGGACTCTAAATATCAACAGTCATTCATAGGCTGGTGGGAATGTGTGTCATTACAGTGCCTGGACTGTAAATATCAACAATCATTCATGGGGGGGGGGGGTGTGTAGGTGTAATTACAGATCTTGGACAGTAAATATCAAGTTATTCATGGGGTAGTGGATGTATGTGTGTCAGTACTGTGCTTGGACTGTTAATATTAACAGTCATTCATGGGGTGGTGGGTGTGTGGGTGTCATGACATTGCTTGGACTGTAAATATCAACAGTCATTCATGGGGTGGTGTGTGTATGGATGTCATTTAAGTGCTTTGACTGTAAATATCAACAGTCATTTATGGGGAGGGGAGTGTCATTGCAGTGTTTGGACAGTAAATATCAAGTCATTCATGGGGTGGTGGGTGTGTGGATGTCATTACAGTGCTTGGACTGTAAAAATCAACAGTCATTCAAAGGATGGTGGGTGTGTGGGTTTCATTACAGAGCTTGGACTGTATATATCAACAGTCATTCATGGGATGGTAAGTGTGTGGGTGTCATTACAGCGCTTGGACTGTTAATATCAACAGACATTCATGGGGTGGTGGGTGTGTTGGTGTCAATACATTGCTTGGACTGTAAATATCAACAGTCATTCATGGAGTGGAATGTGTGTGGGTGTCATTACAGTGCTTGTATTATAAATATCAACAGTCATTCATGGGTTGGTGGGTGAGTGGGTGTTATTACAGTGCTTGGACCGTACATATCAACAGTCATTCAAAGGGTGGTGGGTGTGTGGGTGTTATTACAGTGCTTGGACTGTAAATATCAACAGTCATTCATGGTATGGTAAGTGTGTTGGTGTCATTACAGTGCTTGGACTGTTAATATGAACAGCTATTCATGGGGTGGTGGGTGTGTGGGTGTCATGACATTGCTTGGACTATAAATATCAATGGTCATTGATGGGGTGGTGGATGTGTGGGTGTCATTACAATGCTAGGACTGTAAATATCAACAGTCATTCATGGGGCAGATAGTGTGTGAGTGTCATTACAGTGCTTGGACTGTAAATATAAACAGTCATTCATGGAGTGGTTGGTGTGTGGGTCTCATTACAGTGCATGGAATGTAAATATCAACAGTCATTAATGGGTTGGTGGGTGTGTGGGTGTCATTACAGTGCTTGGATTTTAAATATCAACAGTCATTCATAGGTTGGTGGGAGTGTGTGTCATTACAGTGCTTGGGCTGTAAATATCAACAGTCATTAATGGGGTGGTGGGTGTTTTTGTGTCATGACAGTGCTTGGACTGTTAATATATATCAACAGTCATTAATGGGGTGGTGTGTATGTAGGTGTCATTACAGTGCTTGGACTGTAAATATTAACAGTCATTCATAGGGTGGTGGGTGTCATTACAGTGTTTTGACTGTAAATATCAACAGTCATTCATGGGGTGGTGAGTGTCATTTCAGTGCTTGTACTGTATATATCAACAGTCATTCATGGGGTGGTGGGTGTCATTACATTGCTTGGACTGTAACTATCAACAGTCATTCATGGGGTGGTGGGTGTGTTGGTGTTATTACAGTGTTTGAACAGTAAATATTAACAGTCATTCATTGGGTGGTGGGTGTGACGGTGATATTACAGTGCTTGGACTGTAAATATCAACAGTCAGTCATAGAGTGGTTGGTGTGTGGGTGTCATTATAGTGCTTGGACTGTAAGTATCAACTGTCATTCATGGGGTGTGGGAGTCTTGGTGTCATTTCAATGCTAGGACTGTAAATATCAACAGTCATTCATGGGGTGGTGGGTGTGTGGGTGTCATTACAGTGACTAGACTGTAAATATCAGCAGTCATTCATGGGGTATTGGGTGTCATTACAGTGCTTGGATTGTAAATATTAACAGTCATTTATTGGGTGGTGGGTGGGTGTGTGTTATTACAGTGCTTGGACTGTAAATATCAACAGTCATTCATGGGGAGGTGGGTGTGTGTGTGTTATTACAGAGCTTGGACAGTAAATATCAAGAGTCATTAATGGGGTGGTGGACTGTAAATATCAACCATCATTAATGGAGTGGTGGGTGTCATTACAGAGCTTTGACTGTAAATATCAACAGTCATTCATGGGGTGGTGGATGTGTGGGTGTCAATACAGTGCTTAGACTGCAAATATATACAGACATTCATGGGATGGTGGGTGTTGTTACAGAACTTGGACTGTAAATATCAACAGTCATTCATGGGGTGGTGGATGTGTGGATGTCATTAAATTGCTTGGACTGTAAATATTAATAGACATTTATGGGGTGGTGGGTGTGTGGGTGTCATTACATGGCTTGGACTGTATATATCAACAGTTATTCATGGGGTGGTGGGTGTGAGGGTGTCATTACAGTGTTTGGACTACAAATATCAATTGTCATTTGTGGGGTTGTGGGTGTGAGGATATCAATACATTGCTTAGACTGTATATATCAACAGTCATTAATGGGATGGTAAGTGTGTGGGTGTCATTACAGCGCTTGGACTGTTAATATCAACAGACATTTATGGGGTGTTGGGTATGTTGGTGTCAATATATTGCTTGGATTGCAAATATCAACAGTCATTCATGGAGTGGAATGTGTGTGGGTGTTATTACAGTGCTTGGATTATAAATATCAACAGTCATTCATGGGTCGGTGGGTGAGTGGGTGTTATTACAGTGCTTGGACTGTACATATCAACAGTCATTCAAAGGGTGGTGGGTGTGTGGGTGTCATTACAGTGCTTGGACTGTAAATATCAACAGTCATTCATCGTATGGTAAGTGTGTTGGTGTCATTACAGTGCTTGGACCTTTAATATGAACAGCCATTCATGGGGTGGTGGGTGTGTGGGTGTCATGACATTGCTTGGACTATAAATATCAATGGTCATTGATGGGGTGGTGGATGTGTGGGTGTCATTACAATGCTAGGACTGTAAATATCAACAGTCATTCATGGAGCGGATAGTGTGTGAGTGTCATTACAGTGCTTGGACTGTAAATATAAACAGTCATTCATGGGGTGGTTGGTGTGTGGGTCTCATTACAGTGCATGGAATGTAAATATCAACAGTCATTAATGGGTTGGTGGGTGTGTGGGTGTCATTACAGTGCTTGGATTGTAAATATCAACAGTCATTCAAAGGGTGGTGGGTGTGTGGGTGTTATTACAGTGCTTGGACTGTAAATATCAACAGTCATTCATGGTATGGTAAGTGTGTTGGTGTCATTACAGTGCTTGGACTGTTAATATGAACAGCTATTCATGGGGTGGTGGGTGTGTGGGTGTCATGACATTGCTTGGACTATAAATATCAATGGTCATTGATGGGGTGGTGGATGTGTGGGTGTCATTACAATGCTAGGACTGTAAATATCAACAGTCATTCATGGGGCAGATAGTGTGTGAGTGTCATTACAGTGCTTGGACTGTAAATATAAACAGTCATTCATGGAGTGGTTGGTGTGTGGGTCTCATTACAGTGCATGGAATGTAAATATCAACAGTCATTAATGGGTTGGTGGGTGTGTGGGTGTCATTACAGTGCTTGGATTTTAAATATCAACAGTCATTCATAGGTTGGTGGGAGTGTGTGTCATTACAGTGCTTGGGCTGTAAATATCAACAGTCATTAATGGGGTGGTGGGTGTTTTTGTGTCATGACAGTGCTTGGACTGTTAATATATATCAACAGTCATTAATGGGGTGGTGTGTATGTAGGTGTCATTACAGTGCTTGGACTGTAAATATTAACAGTCATTCATAGGGTGGTGGGTGTCATTACAGTGTTTTGACTGTAAATATCAACAGTCATTCATGGGGTGGTGAGTGTCATTTCAGTGCTTGTACTGTATATATCAACAGTCATTCATGGGGTGGTGGGTGTCATTACATTGCTTGGACTGTAACTATCAACAGTCATTCATGGGGTGGTGGGTGTGTTGGTGTTATTACAGTGTTTGAACAGTAAATATTAACAGTCATTCATTGGGTGGTGGGTGTGACGGTGATATTACAGTGCTTGGACTGTAAATATCAACAGTCAGTCATAGAGTGGTTGGTGTGTGGGTGTCATTATAGTGCTTGGACTGTAAGTATCAACTGTCATTCATGGGGTGTGGGAGTCTTGGTGTCATTTCAATGCTAGGACTGTAAATATCAACAGTCATTCATGGGGTGGTGGGTGTGTGGGTGTCATTACAGTGACTAGACTGTAAATATCAGCAGTCATTCATGGGGTATTGGGTGTCATTACAGTGCTTGGATTGTAAATATTAACAGTCATTTATTGGGTGGTGGGTGGGTGTGTGTTATTACAGTGCTTGGACTGTAAATATCAACAGTCATTCATGGGGAGGTGGGTGTGTGTGTGTTATTACAGAGCTTGGACAGTAAATATCAAGAGTCATTAATGGGGTGGTGGACTGTAAATATCAACCATCATTAATGGAGTGGTGGGTGTCATTACAGAGCTTTGACTGTAAATATCAACAGTCATTCATGGGGTGGTGGATGTGTGGGTGTCAATACAGTGCTTAGACTGCAAATATATACAGACATTCATGGGATGGTGGGTGTTGTTACAGAACTTGGACTGTAAATATCAACAGTCATTCATGGGGTGGTGGATGTGTGGATGTCATTAAATTGCTTGGACTGTAAATATTAATAGACATTTATGGGGTGGTGGGTGTGTGGGTGTCATTACATGGCTTGGACTGTATATATCAACAGTTATTCATGGGGTGGTGGGTGTGAGGGTGTCATTACAGTGTTTGGACTACAAATATCAATTGTCATTTGTGGGGTTGTGGGTGTGAGGATATCAATACATTGCTTAGACTGTATATATCAACAGTCATTAATGGGATGGTAAGTGTGTGGGTGTCATTACAGCGCTTGGACTGTTAATATCAACAGACATTTATGGGGTGTTGGGTATGTTGGTGTCAATATATTGCTTGGATTGCAAATATCAACAGTCATTCATGGAGTGGAATGTGTGTGGGTGTTATTACAGTGCTTGGATTATAAATATCAACAGTCATTCATGGGTCGGTGGGTTAGTGGGTGTTATTACAGTGCTTGGACTGTACATATCAACAGTCATTCAAAGGGTGGTGGGTGTGTGGGTGTCATTACAGTGCTTGGACTGTAAATATCAACAGTCATTCATGGTATGGTAAGTGTGTTGGTGTCATTACAGTGCTTGGACTGTTAATATGAACAGCCATTCATGGGGTGGTGGGTGTGTGGGTGTCATGACATTGCTTGGACTATAAATATCAATGGTCATTGATGGGGTGGTGGATGTGTGGGTGTCATTACAATGCTAGGACTGTAAATATCAACAGTCATTCATGGAGCGGATAGTGTGTGAGTGTCATTACAGTGCTTGGACTGTAAATATAAACAGTCATTCATGGGGTGGTTGGTGTGTGGGTCTCATTACAGTGCATGGAATGTAAATATCAACAGTCATTAATGGGTTGGTGGGTGTGTGGGTGTCATTACAGTGCTTGGATTGTAAATATCAACAGTCATTCATAGGTTGGTGGGAGTGTGTGTCATTACAGTGCTTGGGCTGTAAATATCAACAGTCATTCATGGGGAGGTGGGTGTGTGTGTGTTATTACAGAGCTTGGAATGTAAATATCAAGAGTCATTCATGGGGTGGTGGACTGTAAATATCAACCATCATAAATGGAGTGGTGGGTGTCATTACAGAGCTTTGACTGTAAATATCAACAGTCATTCATGGGGTGGTGGATGTGTGGATGTCATTACATTGCTTGGACTGTAAATATTAATAGACATTTATGGGGTGGTGGGTGTGTGGGTGTCATTACATGGCTTGGACTGTATATATCAACAGTTATTCATGGGGTGGTGGGTGTGAGGGTGTCATTACAGTTCTTGGACTACAAATATCAATTGCCATTCGTGGGGTTGTGGGTGTGAGGATATCATTACAGTGCTTAGACTGTATATAGCAACAGTCATTCATGGGATGGTAAGTGTGTGGGTGTCATTACAGCGCTTGGACTGTTAATATCAACAGACATTCATGGAGTGGTGGGTGTATGGGTGTCATTACAGTGCTTGGACTACAAATATCAATAGTCATTCGTAGGGTTGTGGGTGTGAGGATATTATTACAGTGCTTGGACTGTAAATATCAATTGTCATTCAAGAGGTGTGTCGGTGACATTACAGTGCTTTTACTATAAATATCAACAGGAATTCATGGGTTGGTGGGTGGGTGTTTCATTACAGTGCTTGGACTGTAAATGTCAACAATCATTCATGGGGTGGTGGGTTTTTGTGTCATTACAGTGCTTGGACTGTAATATATATCAACAGTCCTTCATGGGGTGGTGGGTGTGTAGGTGTTATTACAGTGCTTGGACTGTAACTATCAAAAGTCATTAATGGGGTGGTGGGTGTGTAAGTGTTATTACATTGTTTGGACTGTAAATATCAACAGTCATTCATGGGGTGGTGAATCTGTGGGTGTCAATACAGTGCTTGGACAGCAAATATTAACAGTCATTTATGAGGTTGTGGGTGTGCGGGTGTCATTACAGTGATTGGACTGTAAATATCAACAGTCATTCATAGAGTATTGGGTGTGTGAGTGTCATTTCAGTGCTTGGACTGTAAATATCAACAGTCATTCATGGGGTGGGGGGTTTATGGGTGTCATTACTGTGATTGGACTGTTAATATCAACAGTCATTCATTAGGTGGTGGGTGTCCGGGTGTCATGACATTGCTTGTACTGTAAATATCAAGTCATTCATGGGGTGGTGTGTTTGTGGGTGTCATTACAGTGCTTGGACTGTAAATATTAACAGTCATTCATGAGGTGGATGGTGTGTGAGTTTTATTACAGTGTTTGGACTGTAAATATCTATAGTCATTCATGGGGTGGTTGGTGTGTAGGTCTCATTACAGTGCTTGGAATGTAAATATCAACAGTCATTCATGGGGTGGATGGTGTGTGATTGTCATTACAGTGCTTAGACTGTAAATATCACCAGTTATTCATGAGGTGGTCAGTGTGTGGGTGTCAATACAGTGCTTAGATTGTAAATATCAACAGTTATTCATGGGTTTGTCAGTGTGTGGGTTTTAATACAGTGCTCGGACTGTAAATATCAACTGTCATTCATGGTGTGTATTGGTGCTATTACAGAGCTTGGACTCTAAATATCAACAGTCATTTATAGGTTGGTGTGTGTGTGTGTCATTACAGTGCCTGGACTGTAAATATCAACAATCATTCATTTGGTGGTGGGTGTGTAGGTGTAATTACAGATCTTGGACCGTAAATATCAAGTCATTAATAGGATATTGGATGTATGCGTGTCAGTACTGTGCTTGGACTGTTAATATCAACAGTCATTCATGGGGAGGTGGGTGTGTGGGTGTCATGACATTGCTTGGACTGTTAATATCAACAGTCATTTATCGGGTGGTGGGTGTGTGGGTTTCATTACTGTGCTAGGACTGTAAATATCAAAAGTTATTCATGGCTTGATTGGTGTGTGGGTGTCATTACAGCGATTTAACTGTAAGTATCAACAGTCATTCATGGGGTGGTGGGTGTGTGGGTGTCATGACATTGCTTGGACTGTAAATATCAACAGTCATTCATGGGGTAGTGGATGTATGCGAGTCAGTACTGTGCTTGGACTGTAAATATCAAGCCATTCATGGGGTGGTGGGTGTGTGGATGTCATTACAGTGCTTGGACAGTAAATATCAACAGTCATTCAAAG
Source organism: Petrolisthes cinctipes (assembly GCA_033782935.1). Taxonomy (NCBI): domain Eukaryota; kingdom Metazoa; phylum Arthropoda; class Malacostraca; order Decapoda; family Porcellanidae; genus Petrolisthes; species Petrolisthes cinctipes. The sequence continues at coordinate 45,151 of JAWQEG010000799.1, read as the reverse complement.
GGAGGTGGGTGTGTGGGTGTCATTACCGAGCTTGGACTGTAAATATCAACAGTCATTCATTGGATGGTAAGTGTGTGGGTGTCATTACAGTGCTTGGACTGTTAATATCAACAGACATTAATGGGATGGTGGGTGTGTGGGTGTCAATACAGTGCTTGGATTGTAAATATCAACGGTCATTAATGAAATGGGAGGTGTGTGGGTGTCATTACAGTGCTTGGATTATAAATACCAACAGTCATTCATGGGGTGGTGGGTGAGTGGGTGTCATTACAGTGCTTGGACTGTATATATCAACTGTCATTCATGGTGTGTGTGGGTGCTATTACAGAGTTTAAAGTGTAAATATCAACAGTCATTCATAGGTTGGTGGGAGTGTGTGTCATTACAGTGCTTGGACTGAAAATATCAAGTTATTAATAAGCAGGTGGGTGTCATTACAGTGCTTACACTGTAAATATCAACAGTCATTCATAGGGTGGTGGGTGTGTGTGTGTCATTACAGTGCTTGGACTGTAAATATCAACAGTCATTCATGAGGTGGTGGGTGTGTGGGTGATATTACAGTGTTTGGACTGTATATTAACCATCATTCATAGAATTGTGGTTGCGTGGGTGTCATTACAATGCTTGGACTGTAAATATAAACAGTCATTCATGGGGTGGTTGGTTGTTGGTGTCATTACAGTGCTTGAATTGTAAATATTAACAGTCATTCATTGGGTGGTAGGTGTGTGAGTGTCATTACAGTGCTTGGACTGTAAATATCAACTGTCATTCATGGGGTGTTTTGCTGAAATTACAGTGCTTGTACTGTAAATATCAACAGTCATTCATGGGTTGGTTGGTGTGTGTGTCATTACAGTGCTTGGACTGTAAATATTAACAGTCATTCATGGGGTGGTGGGTGTTTGTGTGTCATTACAGTGCTTGGACTGTTAATATATATCAACAGTTATTCATTGGGTGGTGGGTGTGTAGGTGTCATTACAGTGCTTAAACTGTAAATATCAACTGTCATTCATGAGGTAGTGGGTGTCATTACAGTACTTTGACTGTAAATATCAACAGTCATTCATGGGGTTGTGAGTGTCATTACAGTTCTCGGACTGTATATATCAACAGTCATTCATCGGGTGGTGGGTGTGTGGGTGTCATTGCATTGCATGAACTGTAAATTTCAACAGTCAGTCATGAGGTGGTGGTTGTGTGGGTGATATTACAGTGTTTGGAATGTAAATATCAACAGTCATTCATGGGGTGGTGGGTGTTTGTGTGTCATTACAGTGCTTGGACTGTTAATATATATCAACAGTCATTCATGGGGTGTTGGGTGTGTGGGTGTCATTACAGTGCTTGGACTGTAAATATTAACAGTCATTCATGTGGTGGATGGTGTGTGAGTGTCATTAGAGTGTTTGGACTGTAAATATCAATAGTCATTTATGGGGTTGTTGATGTGTAGGTCTCATTACAGTGCTTGGAATGTAAATATCAACAGTCATTCATGGGGTGGATAGTGTGTGGGTGTCATTACAGTGCTTAGACTGTAAATATCACCAGTTATTCATGAGGTGGTCGGTGTGTGGGTGACAATACAGTGCTTGGATTGTAAATATCAACTGTCATTATGATGTGTGTTGGTGCTATTACAGAGCTTGGACTCTAAATATCAACAGTCATTCATAGGTTGGTGGGGGTGTGTCTCATTACAGTGCCTGGACTGTAAATATCAACAATCATTCATGGGGTGGTAGGTGGGTAGGTGTAATTACAGATCTTGGACCGTAAATATCAAGTCATTCATGGGGTAGTGGATGTATGCGTGTCAGTACTGTGCTTGGACTGTTAATATCAACAGTCATTCATGGGGTGGTGGGTGTGTGGGTGTCATGACATTGCTTGGACGGTTAATATCAACAGTCATTTATCTGGTGGTGGGTGTGTGGGTTTCATTACAGTGTTAGGACTGTAAATATCAAAAGTTATTCATGTCTTGATTGGTGTTAGGGTGTCATTACAGCGATTTAACTGTAAGTATCAACAGTCAATCATGGGGTGGTATGTGTGTGGGTGTCATGACATTGCTTGGACTGTAAATATCAACAGTCATTCATGGGGTAGTGGATGTATGCGAGTTAGTACTGTGCTTGGACTGTAAATATCAAGCCATTCATGGGGTGGTGGGTGTGTGGATGTCATTACAGTGCTTGGACAGTAAATATCAATAGTCATTCATGGAGTGGTGGGTGTTTATTTGTCATTACAGTGTTTGGACTGTAAATATCAACAGTCATTCATGGGGTGGTGGGTGTGTGGGTGTCATTACAGTGTTTGGACTGTAAACATTAACCATCTTTTATGGGGTAGTAGGTGTTTGGGTATCATTATAGTTCATGGACTGTAAATATCAACAGTCATTTATGGGATGATGGGTGTGTGTGTCATTATCGCACTTGAACTTTAAAATATCAACAGTCATTCATAAGATGGTGATCGTTATTACAGTGCTTGGACTGTAAATATCAACAGACATTCATGGGGTGGTGGGTGTGTGGGTGTCAATACAGTGCTTGGATTGTAAATATCAACAGTCATTCATGGAGTGGTAGGTGTGTGGGTGTCATTACAGTGCTTGGATTATAAATATCAACAGTCATTCATGGGGTGGTGGGTGAGTGGGTGTCATTACAGTGCTTGGACTGTATATTTAAACTGTCATTTATGGTGTGTTTGGGTGCTATTACAGAGTTTAAAGTGTAAATATCAACAGTCATTCATCGGTTGGTGGGAGTGTGTGTCATTACAGTGCTTGGACTGAAAATATCAACAGTCATTCAAAAGGGTAGTTGGTGTGTAGGTGTAATTACAGTGCTTGGACTGTAAATATCAAGTCATTTATGGGGTGGTGGGTGTCATTACAGTGCTTTGAGTGTAAATATCAACAGTCATTCATGGGGTGATGGATGTGTGGGTGTCATTACAGTGCTTGGACTTTAAATATCAACAGTCATAATGGGGTGGTGGGTGTCATTACAGTGCTTAGACTGTAGATATTAACAGTCATTCATAGGGTGGTGGGTGTGTGAGTGTGTCATTACAGTGCTTGGACTGTAAATATCAACAGTCATTCATGAGTTGGTGGGTTTTTGGGTGATATTACAGGGTTTGGACTTTAAATATTAACCATCATTCCTGGGGTTGTGGTTGTGTGGGTGTCATTACAGTGCTTGGACTGTAAATATCAACAGTCATTCATGGGTTGGTTGGTGTGTGGGTGTCATTACATTGCTTGGACTGTAAATAAAAACAGTCATTCATGGGGTGGTTGGTTGTTGGTGTAATTACAGTGCTTGAATTGTAAATATCAACAGTCATTCATTAGGTGGTAGGTGGGTGGGTATCATTACAGTGCTTGTACTGTAAATATCAACTGTCATTCATGGGGTGTGTCAGTGACATTACATTGCTTGTACACTAAATATCAACAGTCATTCATGGGCTTGTGGGTGTGTGTCTCATTACACTGCTTGGACTGTAAATATCAACTGTCATTCATGGGGTGTGTCGGTTAAATTACAGTGCTTGTACTGTAAATATCAACAGCCATTCATGGGTTGTTGGGTGTGTGTGTCATTACTGTGCTTGGACTGTAAATATCAAATGTCATTTATGGGGTGTGTCGGTGAAATTACAGTGCTAGTACTGTAAATATCAACAGTCATTAATGGGTTGTTGGGTGTGTGTATCATTACAGTGCTTGGACTGTAAATATCAACAATCATTCATTGGTGGTGGGTGTTTGTGTGTCATTACAGTGCTTGGACTGTTAATATATATCAACAGTCATTCATGGGGTAATGGGTGTGTTGGTGTCATTACAGTGCTTAAACTGTAAATATCAACTGTCATTTATTAGGTGGTGGGTGTCATTACAGGACTTAGACTGTAAATATCAACAGTCATTCATGGGGTGGTGAGTGTCATTACAGTGCTCGGACTGTAAATATCAACAGTCATTCATGGGGTGGTGGGTGTGTGGGTGTCAATGCATTGCTTGGACTGTAACTATTAACAGTCATTCATGGGGTGGTGGGTGTGTGGGTGTCATTACAGTGTTTGGACTGTAAATATTAACAGTCTTTCATGAGGTGGTGAGTGTGTGGGTGATATTACAGTGGTTGGACTGTAAATATTAACAGTCAGTCATGGGGTGGTGGGTGTGTGGGTGATATTACAGTGTTTGGACTGTAAATATCAACAGTCATTCATGGGGTGGTGGGTGTTTGTGTGTCATTACAGTGCTTGGACTGTTAATATATATCAACAGTCATTCATGGGGTGGTTGGTGTGTGGGTGTTATTACAGTGCTTGGATTGTAAATATTAACAGTCATTCATGGGAAGGTGGACTGTAAATATCAACCATCATTAATGAGGTGGTGGGTGTCATTACAGTGCTTTGATTGTAAATATCAACAGTCATTCATGAGGTGGTGGATGTGTTGGTGTAAATACAGTGATTGGACTGTATATATCAACAGGCATTTATGGGGTGGTGGGTGTGAGGGTGTCATTACAGTGCTTGGTCTACAAATATCAATAGTCATTCATAGGGTGGTGGGTGTGATGATGTCATTACAGTGCTTGGACTGTAAATATCAACTGTCATTCATAGGGTGTCGGTGACATTACATTGCTTGTACTGTATATATCAACATTCATTCATGGGGTGGTGGGTGTGTTGGTGTCATTACATTGCTTGGACTGTAACTATCAACAGTCATTCATGGGATGGTTGGTGTTTGGGTGTCATTACAGTGTTTGGACTGTAAATATCAACAGACATTAATGGGGTGGTGCGTGTGTGGGTATCATTACAACACTTGAACTGTAAATATCAACAGTCATTGATGGGGTGGTGGGTGTGTGGGTGTTATTACAGTGCTTGGACTGTAAATATTAACAGTCATTTATGAGGTGGTGGATGTGTGTGTGTTATTGCAGTACTTGAACTGTAAATATCAACAGTCAATTATTTAGTGGTGGATGTGTTTTTGTCATTACAGTGCTTGGACAGCAAATATAAACAGTCATTCATGTGGTGGTGGGTGTGCAGGTGTCATTACAGTGCTTGGACTGTTTATATTAACAGTCATTTATTTGATGGTGTGTGTGAGGGTGTCATTACAGTGCATGGACTACAAATATCAATAGTCATTCATAGGGTGGCAGGTGTAAGGATGTCATTACAGTGCTTGGACTGTAAATATCAACTGTCATTCATGTGGTGTGTCAGTGACATTAGAGTGCTGGTACTGTAAATATCATCAGTCATTTATGGGTTGGTGGGTGTGGGTGTCATTACAGTGCTTGGACTGTAAATATCAACAGTCATTCATTGGGTGGTGGGTGTTTGTGTGTCATTACAGTGCTTGGACTGTTAATATATATCAACAGTCATTTATGGGGTGGTGGTCGTGTAGGATTCATTACAGTGCTTGGACTGTAAATATAAACCATCATTCATGGGGTGGTGGGTGTCAATACAGTGCTTTGACTGTAAATATCAACAGTCATTTATGGTGTGGTGGGTGTCATTACAGTGCTTGGACTGTATATATCAACAGACATTCATGGGGTGGTGCATGTGTGGGTGTCGTTACAATGCTTGGACTGTAAATATCAACAGTCATTGATGGGGTGATGGGTGTTTGTGTGTCATTACAGTGCTTGGACTGTATATATATATTAACAGTCATTTATGGGGTGGTGGGTGTGTGGGATTCATTACAGTGCTTGGACTGTAAATATTAACTATCATTCATGGGGTGGTGGGTGTCAATACAGTGCTTTGACTGTAAATATCAACAGTCATTTATGGTGTTGTGAGTGTCATTACAGTGCTTGGACTGTATATATCAACAGACATTTATGGGGTGGTGCATGTGTGGGTGTCATTACAATGCTTGGACTGTAAATATCAACAGTCATTGATGGGGTGGTGGGTGTGTGGGTGTGATTACAGTGCTTGGACAACAAATATCAACAGTCATTCGTGACGTGGTGGGTGTGAAGGTGTCATAACAGTGCTAGGACTGTTTATATTAACAGTCATTTATTGGATAGTGTGTGTGAGGGTGTCATTACAGTGCTTGGACTACAAATATCAATAGTCATTCATAGGGTGGCAGGTGTGAGGATGTCATTACAGTGCTTGGACTGTAAATATCAACTGTCATTCATGTGGTTTGTCGATGACATTAGAGTGCTTGTACTGTAAATATCATCAGTCATTTATGGGTTGGTGGGTGTTGGTGTCATTACAGTGCTTGGACTGTAAATATCAACAGTCATTCATTGGGTGGTGGGTGTTTGTGTGTCATTACAGTGCTTGGACTGTTAATATATATCAACAGTCATTTATAGGGTGGTAGGTGTGTAGGATTCATTACAGTGCTTGGACTGTAAATATCAACGATCATTCTTAGGGTGGTGGTAGTCAATACAGTGCTTTGACTGTAAATATCAACAGTCATTTATGGTGTGGTGGGTGTCATTACAGTGCTTGGAATGTATATATCAACAGACATTCATGGGGTGGTGCATGTGTAATTGTCATTACAATGCTTGGACTGTAAATATCAACAGTCATTGATGGGGTGGTGGGTGTGTGGGTGTGATTACCGTGCTTGGACTGTAAATATCAACAGTCATTCATGGGGTGGTGTGTTTGAGGGATTCATTACAGTGCTTGGACTGTAAATATCAACAGTCAATCATGGGGTGGTTGGAGTGTTGGTGTCATTACAGTGCAAGGACTGTAAATATCAACAGTCATTGATGGGGTGGTGGGTGTGTAGGTGTCATTACAGTGCGAGGACTGTAAATATCAACCATCATTTATAAGGTGGTGGGTGTGATTACAGTGCTTTGACTGTAAATATCAACAGTCATTTATGTGTTGGTGGGTGTGTGTTCTTACAATGCTTGGACTGTAAATATCATCAGTCATTCATGGGGTGGTGGGTGTGTGTGTTTCATTACAGTGCTTGGACTGTTAATATATATCAAGATCATTCATGGGGTGGTGGGTGTGTAGGTGTCATTACAGTGCTTGGATTGTAAATATATCAACCGACATTTATGGGGTGGTGAGTGTCATTACCGTGCTTTAACTGTAAATATCATCAGTCATTCATGGGTTGGTAGGTGTGTGTGTCATTACAGTGCTTGGACTGTAAATATCAACATTAATTCATGGGGTGGTGGGTGTGTGTGTGTGTTATTACAGTGCTTGGACTGCAAATATCAACAGTCATTCATGGAGTGGTGGACTGTAAATATCAACTGTCATTAATGGGTTGGTGGGTGTCATTACAGTGCTTTGACTGTAAATATCAACAGTCATTCATGGGGTGGTGGATGTGTGGGTGTCATTACAGTGCTTGAATTACATATATCAACAGTCATTTATGGGGTGGTGGGTGTCATTACAGTGCTTGGACTGTAAATATCAACAGTCATTCATGGGGTTGTGGATGTGTGGGTGTCATTGCAGTGCTTGGACTTTAAATATTAACAGACATTTATGGGGTGGTGGGTGTGTGTGTCATTACAATGCTTGGACTGTAAATATCAACAGTCATTGATGGGGTGGTGGGTGCGTGGGTGTCATTGCAGTGCTTGGACTGTATTTATCAACAGTCATTTATGGGGTGGTGGGTGTAAGGGAGTCATTACAATGCTTGGACAACAAATATCAATAGTCATATATAGGGTGGTGGGTGTGAGGGTGTCATTACAATGCTTGGACAGTAAATATCAACAGTCATTCATGGGGTGGTGGGTGTCATTAAAGTGCTTGGACTGTAAATATCAACAGTCATTCATTGTGTGGTGGGTGTGTGGGTGTCATTACAGTGCTTGGACTATAAACATCAACAGTCATTTATTGGTGGTGGGTGTGTTGGTGTCATTACAGTGCTTGGACGGTAAATATCAACAGTCATTCATGGGGTGGGGGTTGTGGGTGTCATTACAGTGCTAGGACTGTAAATATCAACAGTCATTCATGGAGTGGTCAGTGTGTGGATGTCATTACAGTGCTTGGACTGTAAATATCAACAGTCTTTCATAGGGTGGTGGGTGTGTGTTTCCTTACAGTGCTTGAACTGTTAATATATATCAACAGTCATACATTGGGTGGTGGGTGTGTAGGTGTCATTACACTGCTTGGACTGTAAATATCAACCATCATTCATGGGGTGGTGGGTGTCATTACAGTGCTTTGACTGTAAATATCAACAGTCTTTTATGGGGTGGTGGGTGTGTGGGTGTCATTACAGTGCTTGGACTGTAACTATCAACAGTCATTCATGGGGTTGTGGGTGTGTGGGTTTTTATTACAATGTTTGAAGTGTAAATATCAACAGTCATTGATGGGGTGGTGGGTGTGTGGGTGTCATTACAGTGCTTGGACTATAAATATCAACAGTCTTTCATAGGGTGGTGGGTGTGAGGGTGTCATTACTGTGCTTGAACTATAAATATCAATAGTCATTCATAGGGTGGTGTGTCTGAGGGTGTCATTACAGTGCTTGGACTGTAAATATTGTAAATATCAACAGTCAGTTGTGGGATGGTGGGTGTGTAGGTGTCATTACAGTGCTTGGACTGTAAATATCAACATCCATTTATGGGGTGGTGTGTGTCATAACAGTGCTGAAACTGTAAACATCAACAGACATTCATGGGGGGTGGATATGTGGGTGTCATTACAGTGCTTGGACAACAAATATCAACAGTCAATCATGGGGTGGTTGGTGTGTGGGTGTCATTACAGTGCTTGAACTGTAAATATCAACATTCAGTCATGGGGTGGTTGGTGTGTGTGTGTCATTACAGTGCTTGGAGTGTAAGTATCAACAGTTATTCTTGGGGTGTTGGGAGTGTGGGTGTCATTACAGTGATTGGACTATAAATATCAACAGTCATTCATGGGGTGGTGGGTGTGTGGGTGTCATTACAGTGCCTAGACTGTAAATATCAACATTCATTCTTGGGGTGGTGGTTGTCATTACAGTGCTTGGATTGTAAATATCAACAGTCATAAATTGTTTGGTTGGTGTGGGGGTGTCATTACAGTGCTTGGACTGTAAATATCAACTGTCATTCTTGAGGTTTGTGGGTGCCATTACCGTGCTTATACTGTGAATATCAACAGTCATTCATAGGTTGGTGGGTGTGTGTGTTATTTCCGTGCTTGGACAGTAAATATCAACAGTCATTCATAGGGTGGTGTGTGTGTGTGTGTGTGTGTGTTTTTACAGTGCATGGACCGTAAATATCAACTGTCATTCAGGGGATGGTGGATGGTAAATATCAACTGTCATTAATGGGGTGGTGGGTGTCATTACATTGCTTTGACAGTAATTATTAACAGTCATTCATTGGGTAGTGGATGTGTGGGTGTCATTACAGAACTTGGACTGCAAATATCAACAGTCATTTATGGGGTGGTGGGTGTCATTACAGTGCTTTGACTGTAAATATCAACAGTCATTCATGGGGTTGTGGATGTGTGGGTGTCATTACAGTGCTTGGACTGTAAATATTAACAGACATTCATGGGGTGGTGGATGTGTGTGTGTCATTACAATGCTTGGACTGTAAATATCAACAGTCATTGATGATGTGGTGGGTGTTTGGGTGTCATTACAGTGCTTGGACTGTATATATCATAAGTCATTCATGGGGTGGTGGGTGTGCGGGTGTTATTACAGTGCTTGGACTGTAAATATCAACAGTCATTAATTGGGTAGTGCATGTGAGGGTGTCATTACAGGTCTTGAACTGTGAATTTAAACAGTCATTCATGGGATGGTGGATGTGTGTGTGTTATTACAGTGCTTGGACTGTAAATATCAACAGTCATTCATGGGGTGGTTGGTGTGTTAGTATCATTACAGTGCTAGGACTGTAAATATCAACAGTCATTCATGGGGTGGTGCATGTGAGGGTGTCATTACAGTGCTTGGATTGTAAATATCAACAGTCATTCATGGGGTGGTGGATGTGTGTGTGTTATTACAGTGCTTGGACTGTAAATATCAACAGTCATTCATGGGGTGGTGGATGTGTGGGTGTCATTACAGTGTTTGGACTGTAAATATTAACAGACATTCATGGGGTTGTGGATGTGTGTGTGTCATTTCAATGCTTGGACTGTAAATATCAACAGTCTTTGATGATGTGGTGGGTGTGTGGGTGTCATTACAAAGTTTGGACTGTATATATCATATGTCATTCATGGGGTGGTGGGTGTGCGGGTGTTATTATAGTGATTGGAATGTAAATATCAACAGTCATTAATCGGGTAGTGAGTGTGAGGGTGTCATTACAGTGCTTGGACTGTAAATATCTACAGTAATTCATGGGATGGTGGATGTGTGTGTGTTATTACAATGCTTGGACTGTAAATATCAACAGTCATTCATGGGGTGGTTGGTGTGTTGGTATCATTACAGTGCTAGGACTGTAAATATCAACAGTCATTCATAGGTGGTGGGTGTGTGGGTGTCATTACAGTGCTTGGACGACTGAATATATCAATAGTCATTCATGGGGTGGTGGGTGTGAGTGTGTTATTACAGTGCTTGGACTGTAAATATCAACAGTCATTCATGGGGTGGTGCATGTGAGGGTGTCATTACAGTGCTTGGACTGTAAATATCAACAGTCATTCATGGGGTGGTGGATGTGTGTGTGTTATTACAGTGCTTGGACTGTAAATATCAACAGTCATTCATGGGGTGGTGGGTGTGTGGGTGTCATTACATTGCTTGGACAGCAAATATCAACAATCATTCATAGGGTGGTGGGTGTGTGGGTGTCATTACAGTGCTTGGACTGTAAATATCAACAGTCAGTCATGGAGTGGTTATTGTGTGTTATTACAGTGCTTGGACTGTAAGTATCAACAGTCATTCATGGGGTGAGGTTTGGAGTGTTGGTGTCATTACAGTGCTAGGACTGTAAATATCAACAGTCATTCATGGGGTGGTGGGTGTGTTGGTGTCATTACAGTGCCTAGACTGTAAATATCAACAGTCATTCATAGGGTGGTTGGTGTCATTACAGTGCTTGGATTGTAAATATCAACAGTCATTCATGGGTTGGTGGGTGTGTGTGTTATTACAGTGCTTGGACTGTAAATATCAACAGTCATTCAAGGGTTGTGGGGTGTGTGTGGTTCATTACAGTGCTTGGACTGTTAATATATATCAACAGTCATTCATGGGGTGGGGGGTATGTAGGTGTTATGACCGTGCTTGGAACGTAATATAAACTATTATTTATGGGGTGGTGGGTGTCATTACCGTGCTTTAACTGTAAATATCAACAGTCATTCATGGGGTGGTGCATGTGTGGGTGTCATTACAGTGCTTGGACTGTAAATATCAACAGTCATTCATGGGGTGGTGGGTGTGTGTGTGTTATTACACTTTATTGACTGTAAATATCAACAGTCATTCATGGAGTGGTCGACTGTAAATATCAACCATCATTAATAGGGTGTTGTGTGTCATTATAGTGCTTTGACTATAAATATCAACAGTCATTCATGGGGTGGTGGATGTGTGGGTGTCATTACAGTGCTTGGACTGCATATATCAACAGTTATTCATGGGGTGGTGGTTGTGAGGGTGTCATTACAGTGCTTGAACAACAAATATCAATTGTCATTCATAGGGTGGTGGATGTGAGGGTGTCATTACAATGCTTGGACTGTAAACATCAACAGTCATTCATGGGGTGGTGGGTGTTAGGGTGTCATTACAGTGCTTGGACTGTAAATATCAACAGTCATGGTGGGTGTCATTACAGAGCTTGAACTGTAAATATCAACAGTCATTCATAGGGATGTGGATGTGTGGGTGTCATTATAGAGCTTGGACTGTAAATATTAACAGAAATTTATGGGGTGGTGGGTGTGTGTGTGTCATTAAAATGCTTGGACTGTAAATATCAACGGTCATTGATGGGGTGGTGGGTGTGTGGGTGTCATTACAGTATTTGGACTGTATTTTCAACAGTCATTCATGGGGTGGTGGTTGTGAGGGTGTCATTACAGTGCTTGAACAACAAATATCAATAGTCATTCATAGGGTGGTGGAAGTGAGGGTGTCATTACAATGCTTGGACTGTAATCATCAACAGTCATTCATGGGGTGGTGGGTGTTAGGGTGTCATTACTGTGCTTGGACAATAAATATCAATAGTCATTCATAGGGTGGTGTGTCTGAGGGTGTCATTACAGTGCTAGGACTGTAAATATCAACAGTCAGTCGTGGGATGGTGGGTGTGTAGGTGTCATTACAGTGCTTGGACTGTAAATATCAACATCCATTTATGGGGTGGTGTGTGTCATTACAGTGCTTAAACTGTAAATATCAACAGTCATTCATGGGGTGGTGGTTGTGAGGGTGTCATTACAGTGCTTGAACAATAAATATCAATAGTCATTTATAGGGTGGTGGATGTGAGGGTGTCATTACAATGCTAGGACTGTAGACATCAACAGTCATTCATGGGGTGGTGGGTGTTAGGGTGTCATTACAGTGCTTGGACTGTAAATATCAACAGTCATTCATGGATTGGTGGGTTTGGGGGTGTCATTACAGTGCTTGGACTGTAAATATCAACAGTCATTAATGGAGTGGTCAGTGTGTGGATGTCATTACAGTGCTTGGATTGTAAATATCAACTGTCTTTCATGGGGTGGTGTTTGTGTGTGTGTCATTACAGTGCTTGGACTGTTAATATATATCAAAGGTAATTCATTGGGTTGTGTGTGTGGAAGTGTCATTACAGTGCTCTGACTGTATATATCAACGATGATTCATGTGGTGGTGGGTGTCATTACAGTGCTTGGACTGTATATATCAACAATCATTGCATAGGGTGGTGGGTGTGTGGGTGTCATTACATTGCTTGGACTATGACTATCAACAGTCATTTATGGGGTGGTGGATGTGTGGGTATCATTACAATGCTTTGACTGTTAATATCAACAGTCAATGATGGGGTGGTGGGTGAGTGGCTGTCATTACAGTGCTTGAACTGTAGATATCAACAGTCATTTATGGGGTGGTGGGTGTAAGGGTGTCATTACAGTGTTTGGACTATAAATATCAATAGTCATTCATAGGGTGGTGGGTCTGAGGGTGTCATTACAGTGCATGGACTGTAAATGTCAACAGTCAGTCATGGGATAGTGGGTGTGTAGGTGTCATTACAGTGCTTGGACTGTAAATATCAACATCCATTTATGGGATGGTAGGTGTCATTACAGTGCTTGTGGGGTGGTGGATATGTATGTGTCATTACAGTGCTTGGACATCAAATGTTAACAGTCAATCATGGGGTGGTGGGTGTGTGGGTGTCATTACACTGCTTGGACTGTAAATATAAAGAGTCAGTCATGGGGTGGTTGGTGTGTGTGTGTCATTACAGTGCTTGGACTGTAAGTATCAACAGTTACTCATGGGGTGTTGGGAGTGTGGGTGTCATTACAGTTATTGGACTGTAAATATCAACAGTCATTCATGGGGTTGTGGATGTGGTGGTGTCATTACAGTGCCTAGACTGCAAATATCAACAGTCATTAATGGGGTGGTGGTTGTCATTACAGTGCTTGGATTGTAAATATCAACAGTCATTCATAGTTTGGTTGGTGTGTGGGTGTCATTACAGTGCTTGGACTGTAAATATCAACTGTCATTCCTGAAGTTTGTGGGTGCCATTACAGTTCTTGGACTATAAATATCAACAGTCATTCATTGGGTGGTGTGTGTGTGTGTTATTACAGTGCATGGACTGTAAATATTAATAGTCATTCATGGGGTGGTGGACTGTAAATATCAACCATCATTAATGGGGTATTGGGTGTCATTACATTGCTTTGGCTGTAAATATTAATAGTCATTCATTGGGTGGTGGATGTGTGGGTGTCATTACAGTCCTTGGACTGCAAATATCAACAGTCATTTATGGGGTGGTGGTGTCATTACAGTGCTTGGACTGTATATATCAATAGTCATTCATGGTGTGGTGGGTGTGAGGGTGTTATTAAAGTGCTTGGACTGTAAATATCAATAGTCATTCATGGGGTCGTGCATGTGAGGGTGTCATTACAGTGCTTGGACTTAAAATATCAACAGTCATTCATGGAGATGTGGGTGTGTGGGTGTCATTACACTGATTGGACTGTAAATATCAACAGTCATTCATGGGATTGTGGGTGTCATTACAGTGCTTGGATTGTAAATATCAACAGTCATTTATTGGTTGGTTGGTGTGTGTGTCATTACAGTGCTTGGACTGTAAATATCAACTGTCATTTATGGGGTGGTGGGTCTGTAGTTGTCATTACGGTGCTTGGACTGTAAATATCAACCTTCATTTATGGGGTGGTTGGTGTCATTACCGTGCTTTGACTGTAAATATCAACAGTCATTCATGGGTTGGTGGGTGTGTTTGTCATTACAGTGCTTGGACTGTAAATATCAACAGTCATTTATGGGGTGGTGTGTGTGTGTGTGTTATTACAGTGCTTGGACCTTAAATATCAACTGTTATTCATAGTGTAGTGGACTGTAAATATCAACCATCATTAATGGGGTGGTGGGTATCATTACAGGGCCTTGACTGTAAATATCAACAGTCATTCATCGGGTGGTGGATGTGTGGGTGTCATTACAGTGCTTGGACTGCATATATCAGCAGTCATTCATTGTTGGTGGGTGTCATTACAGTGCTTGGACTGTACATATTGACAGTCATTTATAGGGATGTGGATGTGTGGGTGTCATTACAGTGTTTGGACTGTAAATATTAACAGACATTTATGGGGTGGTGGGTGTGTGTGTCATTACAATGCTTGGACTGTAAATATCAATAGTCATTCATAGGGTGGTGGGTGTGAGGGTGTCATTACAATGCTTGGAATGTAAATATCAACAGTCATTTATGGGGTTGTGGTTGTGTGGGTGTCATTACCGTGCTTGGACTGTAACTATCAACAGTAATTCATGGGGTGGTGGGTGTGTTGATGTCATTGCAATACTTGGACTGTAAATATCAACAGTCATTCATGGGTTGGTGGGTGTGTGTGTTATTACAGTGCTTGGACTGTAAATATCAACAGTCATTCAAGGGTTGTGGGGTGTGTGTGTGTCATTACAGTGCTTGGACTGTTAATATATATCAACAGTCATTCATGGGGTGGGGGGTATGTAGGTGTTATAACCGTGCTTGGAACGTAATATAAACTATTATTTATGGGGTGGTGGGTGTCATTACCGTGCTTTAACTGTAAATATCAACAGTCATTCATGGGGTGGTGCATGTGTGGCTGTCATTACAGTGCTTGGACTGTAAATATCAATAGTCATTCATGGGGTGGTGGGTGTGTGTGTGTTATTACACTTCATTGACTGTAAATATCAACAGTCATTCATGGAGTGGTCGACTGTAAATATCAACCATCATTAATAGTGTGTTGTGTGTCATTACAGTGCTTTGACTATAAATATCAACAGTCATTCATGGGGTGGTGGATGTGTGGGTGTCATTACAGTGCTTGGACTGCATATATCAACAGTTATTCATGGGGTGGTGGTTGTGAGGTTGTCATTACAGTGCTTGAACAACAAATATCAATAGTCATTCATAGGGTGGTGGATGTGAGGGTGTCATTACAATGCTTGGACTGTAAACATCAACAGTCATTCATGGGGTGGTGGGTGTTAGGGTGTCATTACAGTGCTTGGACTGTAAATATCAACAGTCATGGTGGGTGTCATTACAGAGCTTGGACTGTAAATATCAACAGTCATTCATAGGGATGTGGATGTGTGGGTGTCATTACAGAGCTTGGACTGTAAATATTAACAGAAATTTATGGGGTGGTGGGTGTGTGTGTGTCATTAAAATGCTTGGACTGTAAATATCAACGGTCATTGATGGGGTGGTTGGTGTGTGGGTGTCATTACAGTATTTGGACTGTATTTTCAACAGTCATTCATGGGGTGGTGGTTGTGAGTGTGTCATTACAGTGCTTGAACAACAAATATCAATAATCATTCATAGGGTGGTGGAAGTGAGGGTGTCATTACAATGCTTGGACTGTAATTATCAACAGTCATTCATGGGGTGTTGGGTGTTAGGGTGTCATTACTGTGCTTGGACAATAAATATCAATAGTCATTCATAGGGTGGTGTGTCTGAGGGTGTCATTACAGTGCTAGGACTGTAAATATCAACAGTCAGTCGTGGGATGGTGGGTGTGTAGGTGTCATTACAGTGCTTGGACTGTAAATATCAACATCTATTTATGGGGTGATGTGTGTCATTACAGTGCTTAAACTGTAAATATCAACAGTCATTCATGGGGTGGTGGTTGTGAGGGTGTCATTACAGTGCTTGAACAACAAATATCAATAGTCATTTATAGGTTGGTGGATGTGAGGGTGTCATTACAATGCTAGGACTGTAGACATCAACAGTCATTCATGGGGTGGTGGGTGTTAGGGTGTCATTACAGTGCTTGGACTGTAAATATCAACAGTCATTCATGGATTGGTGGGTTTGGGGGTGTCATTACAGTGCTTGGACTGTAAATATCAACAGTCATTAATGGAGTGGTCAGTGTGTGGATGTCATTACAGTGCTTGGATTGTAAATATCAACTGTCTTTCATGGGGTGGTGTTTGTGTGTGTGTCATTACAGTGCTTGGACTGTTAATATATATCAAAGGTAATTCATTGGGTGGTGTGTGTGGAAGTGTCATTACAGTGCTCTGACTGTATATATCAACGATGATTCATGTGGTGGTGGGTGTCATTACAGTGCTTGGACTGTATATATCAACAATCATTCATAGGGTGGTGGGTGTGTGGGTGTCATTACATTGCTTGGACTATGACTATCAACAGTCATTTATGGGGTGGTGGGTGTGTGGGTATCATTACAATGCTTTGACTGTTAATATCAACAGTCATTGATGGGGTGGTGGGTGAGTGGCTGTCATTACAGTGCTTGAACTGTAGATATCAACAGTCATTTATGGGGTGGTGGGTGTGAGGGTGTCATTACAGTGTTTGGACTATAAATATCAATAGTCATTCATAGGGTGGTGGGTCTGAGGGTGTCATTACAGTGCATGGACTGTAAATGTCAACAGTCAGTCATGGGATAGTGGGTGTGTAGGTGTCATTACAGTGCTTGGACTGTAAATATCAACATCCATTTATGGGATGGTAGGTGTCATTACAGTGCTTGGACTGTAAATATCAACAGTCATTCATGGGGTGGTGGATATGTATGTGTCATTACAGGGCTTGGACATCAAATGTTAACAGTCAATCATGGGGTGGTGGGTGTGTGGGTGTCATTACACTGCTTGGACTGTAAATATAAAGAGTCAGTCATGGGGTGGTTGGTGTGTGTGTGTCATTACAGTGCTTGGACTGTAAGTATCAACAGTTACTCATGGGGTGTTGGGAGTGTGGGTGTCATTACAGTGATTGGACTGTAAATATCAACAGTCATTCATGGGGTTGTGGATGTGTGGGTGTCATTACAGTGCCTAGACTGCAAATATCAACAGTCATTAATGGGGTGGTGGTTGTCATTACAGTGTTTGGATTGTAAATATCAACAGTCATTCATTGTTTGGTTGGTGTGTGGGTGTCATTACAGTGCTTGGACTGTAAATATCAACTGTCATTCCTGAAGTTTGTGGGTGCCATTACAGTTCTTGGACTATAAATATCAACAGTCATTCATTGGGTGGTGTGTGTGTGTGTTATTACAGTGCATGGACTGTAAATATTAATAGTCATTCATGGGGTGGTGGACTGTAAATATCAACCATCATTAATGGGGTATTGGGTGTCATTACATTGCTTTGGCTGTAAATATTAATAGTCATTCATTGGGTGGTGGATGTGTGGGTGTCATTACAGTCCTTGGACTGCAAATATCAACAGTCATTTATGGGGTGGTGGTGTCATTACAGTGCTTGGACTGTATATATCAATAGTCATTCATGGTGTGGTGGGTGTGAGGGTGTTATTAAAGTGCTTGGACTGTAAATATCAACAGTCATTCATGGGGTCGTGCATGTTAGGGTGTCATTACAGTGCTTGGACTTAAAATATCAACAGTCATTCATGGGGTTGTGGGTGTGTGTGTGTTATTACAGTGCTTGGATTGTAAATATCAACAGTCATTCATGTGGTGGTAGATGTGTGGGTGTCATAACAGTGCATGAACAGCAAATATCAACCGTCATTCATGGAGATGTGGGTGTGTGGGTGTCATTACACTGATTGGACTGTAAATATCAACAGTCATTCATGGGATTGTGGGTGTCATTACAGTGCTTGGATTGTAAATATCAACAGTCATTTATTGGTTTGTTGGTGTGTGTGTCATTACAGTGCTTGGACTGTAAATATCAACTGTCATTTATGGGGTGGTGGGTCTGTAGTTGTCATTACGGTGCTTGGACTGTAAATATCAACCGTCATTTATGGGGTGGTTGGTGTCATTACCGTGCTTTGACTGTAAATATCAACAGTCATTCATGGGTTGGTGGGTGTGTTTGTCATTACAGTGCTTGGACTGTAAATATCAACAGTCATTTATGGGGTGGTGTGTGTGTGTGTGTTATTACAGTGCTTGGACCTTAAATATCAACTGTTATTCATAGTGTAGTGGACTGTAAATATCAACCATCATTAATGGGGTGGTGGGTATCATTACAGGGCCTTGACTGTAAATATCAACAGTCATTCATCGGGTGGTGGATGTGTGGGTGTCATTACAGAGCTTGGACTGCATATATCAGCAGTCATTCATTGGTGGTGGGTGTCATTACAGTGCTTGGACTGTACATATTGACAGTCATTTATAGGGATGTGGATGTGTGGGTGTCATTACAGTGTTTGGACTGTAAATATTAACAGACATTTATGGGGTGGTGGATGTGTGTGTCATTACAATGCTTGGACTGTAAATATCAATAGTCATTCATAGGGTGGTGGGTGTGAGGGTGTCATTACAATGCTTGGAATGTAAATATCAACAGTCATTCATGGGTTTGTGGTTGTGTGGGTGTCATTACCGTGCTTGGACTGTAACTATCAACAGTAATTCATGGGGTGGTGGGTGTGTTGATGTCATTACAATACTTGGACTGTAAATATCAACAGTCATTCATGGGTTGGTGGGTGTGTGTGTTATTACAGTGCTTGGACTGTAAATATCAACAGTCATTCAAGGGTTGTGGGGTGTGTGTGTGTGTCATTACAGTGCTTGGACTGTTAATATATTTCAACAGACATTCATGGGGTGGGGGGTATGTAGGTGTTATGACCGTGCTTGGAACGTAATATAAACTATTATTTATGGGGTGGTGGGTGTCATTACCGTGCTTTAACTGTAAATATCAACAGTCATTCATGGGGTGGTGCATGTGTGGGTGTCATTACAGTGCTTGGACTGTAAATATCAACAGTCATTCATGGGGTGGTGGGTGTGTGTGTGTTATTACACTTCATTGACTTTAAATATCAACAGTCATTCATGGAGTGGTCGACTGTAAATATCAACCATCATTAATAGGGTGTTGTGTGTCATTACAGTGCTTTGACTATAAATATCAACAGTCATTCATGGGGTGGTGGATGTGTGGGTGTCATTACAGTGCTTGGACTGCATATATCAACAGTTATTCATGGGGTGGTGGTTGTGAGGGTGTCATTACAGTGCTTGAACAACAAATATCAATAGTCATTCATAGGGTGGTGGATGTGAGGGTGTCATTACAATGCTTGGACTGTAAACATCAACAGTCATTTATGGGGTGGTGGGTGTTAGGGTGTCATTACAGTGCTTGGACTGTAAATATCAACAGTCATGGTGGGTGTCATTACAGAGCTTGGACTGTAAATATCAACAGTCATTCATAGGGATGTGGATGTGTGGGTGTCATTACAGAGCTTGGACTGTAAATATTAACAGAAATTTATGGGGTGGTGGGTGTGTGTGTGTCATTAAAATGCTTGGACTGTAAATATCAACGGTCATTGATGGGGTGGTGGGTGTGTGGGTGTCATTACAGTATTTGGACTGTATTTTCAACAGTCATTCATGGGGTGGTGGTTGTGAGGGTGTCATTACAGTGCTTGAACAACAAATATCAATAGTCATTCATAAGGTGGTGGAAGTGAGGGTGTCATTACAATGCTTGGACTGGAATCATCAACAGTCATTCATGGGGTGGTGGGTGTTAGGGTGTCATTACTGTGCTTGGACAATAAATATCAATAGTCATTCATAGGGTGGTGTGTCTGAGGGTGTCATTACAGTGCTAGGACTGTAAATATCAACAGTCAGTCGTGGGATGGTGGGTGTGTAGGTGTCATTACAGTGCTTGGACTGTAAATATCAACATCCATTTATGGGGTGGTGTGTGTCATTACAGTGCTTAAACTGTAAATATCAACAGTCATTCATGGGGTGGTGGTTGTGAGGGTGTCATTACAGTGCTTGAACAACAAATATCAATAGTCATTTATAGGGTGGTGGATGTGAGGGTGTCATTACAATGCTAGGACTGTAGACATCAACAGTCATTCATGGGGTGGTTGGTGTTAGGGTGTCATTACAGTGCTTGGACTGTAAATATCAACAGTCATTCATGGATTGGTGGGTTTGGGGGTGTCATTACAGTGCTTGGACTGTAAATATCAACAGTCATTAATGGAGTGGTCAGTGTGTGGATGTCATTACAGTGCTTGGATTGTAAATATCAACTGTCTTTCATGGGGTGGTGTTTGTGTGTGTGTCATTACAGTGCTTGGACTGTTAATATATATCAAAGGTAATTCATTGGGTGGTGTGTGTGGAAGTGTCATTACAGTGCTCTGACTGTATATATCAACGATGATTCATGTGGTGGTGGGTGTCATTACAGTGCTTGGACTGTATATATCAACAATCATTCATAGGGTGGTGGGTGTGTGGGTGTCATTACATTGCTTGGACTATGACTATCAACAGTCATTTATGGGGTGGTGGGTGTGTGGGTATCATTACAATGCTTTGACTGTTAATATCAACAGTCATTGATGGGGTGGTGGGTGAGTGGCTGTCATTACAGTGCTTGAACTGTAGATATCAACAGTCATTTATGGGGTGGTGGGTGTGAGGGTGTCATTACAGTGTTTGGACTATAAATATCAATAGTCATTCATAGGGTGGTGGGTCTGAGGGTGTCATTACAGTGCATGGACTGTAAATGTCAACAGTCAGTCATGGGATAGTGGGTGTGTAGGTGTCATTACAGTGCTTGGACTGTAAATATCAACATCCATTTATGGGATGGTAGGTGTCATTACAGTGCTTGGACTGTAAATATCAACAGTCATTCATGGGGTGGTGGATATGTATGTGTCATTACAGTGCTTGGACATCAAATATTAACAGTCAATCATGGGGTGGTGGGTGTGTGGGTGTCATTACACTGCTTGGACTGTAAATATAAAGAGTCAGTCATGGGGTGGTTGGTGTGTGTGTGTCTTTACAGTGCTTGGACTGTAAGTATCAACAGTTACTCATGGGGTGTTGGGAGTGTGGGTGTCATTACAGTGATTGGACTGTAAATATCAACAGTCATTCATGGGGTTGTGGATGTGTGGGTGTCATTACAGTGCCTAGACTGCAAATATCAACAGTCATTAATGGGGTGGTGGTTGTCATTACAGTGTTTGGATTGTAAATATCAACAGTCATTCATTGTTTGGTTGGTGTGTGGGTGTCATTACAGTGCTTGGACTGTAAATATCAACTGTCATTCCTGAAGTTTGTGGGTGCCATTACAGTTCTTGGACTAAAAATATCAACAGTCATTCATTGGGTGGTGTGTGTGTGTGTTATTACAGTGCATGGACTGTAAATATTAATAGTCATTCATGGGGTGGTGGACTGTAAATATCAACCATCATTAATGGGGTATTGGGTGTCATTACATTGCTTTGGCTGTAAATATTACTAGTCATTCATTGGGTGGTGGATGTGTGGGTGTCATTACAGTCCTTGGACTGCAAATATCAACAGTCATTTATGGGGTGGTGGTGTCATTACAGTGCTTGGACTGTATATATCAATAGTCATTCATGGTGTGGTGGGTGTGAGGGTGTTATTAAAGTGCTTGGACTGTAAATATCAACAGTCATTCATGGGGTCGTGCATGTGAGGGTGTCATTACAGTGCTTGGACTTAAAATATCAACAGTCATTCATGGGGTTGTGGGTGTGTGTGTGTTATTACAGTGCTTGGATTGTAAATATCAACAGTCATTCATGTGGTGGTAGATGTGTGGGTGTCATAACAGTGCTTGAACAGCAAATATCAACAGTCATTCATGGAGATGTGGGTGTGTGGGTGTCATTACACTGATTGGACTGTAAATATCAACAGTCATTCATGGGATTGTGGGTGTCATTACAGTGCTTGGATTGTAAATATCAACAGTCATTTATTGGTTGGTTGGTGTGTGTGTCATTACAGTGCTTGGACTGTAAATATCAACTGTCATTTATGGGGTGGTGGGTCTGTAGTTGTCATTACGGTGCTTGGACTGTAATTATCAACCGTCATTTATGGGGTGGTTGGTGTCATTACCGTGCTTTGACTGTAAATATCAACAGTCATTCATGGGTTGGTGGGTGTGTTTGTCATTACAGTGCTTGGACTGTAAATATCAACAGTCATTTATGGGGTGGTGTGTGTGTGTGTGTTATTACAGTGCTTGGACCTTAAATATCAACTGTTATTCATAGTGTAGTGGACTGTAAATATCAACCATCATTAATGGGGTGGTGGGTATCATTACAGGGCCTTGACTGTAAATATCAACAGTCATTCATCGGGTGGTGGATGTGTGGGTGTCATTACAGTGCTTGGACTGCATATATCAGCAGTCATTCATTGGTGGTGGGTGTCATTACAGTGCTTGGACTGTACATATTGACAGTCATTTATAGGGATGTGGATGTGTGGGTGTCATTACAGTGTTTGGACTGTAAATATTAACAGACATTTATGGGGTGGTGGGTGTGTGTGTCATTACAATGCTTGGACTGTAAATATCAATAGTCATTCATAGGGTGGTGGGTGTGAGGGTGTCATTACAATGCTTGGAATGTAAATATCAACAGTCATTCATGGGTTGGTGGGTGTGTGTGTTATTACAGTGCTTGGACTGTAAATATCAACAGTCATTCAAGGGTTGTGGGGTGTGTGTGTGTGTCATTACAGTGCTTGGACTGTTAATATATATCAACAGTCATTCAAGGGGTGGGGGGTATGTAGGTGTTATGACCGTGCTTGGAACGTAATATAAACTATTATTTATGGGGTGGTGGGTGTCATTACCGTGCTTTAACTGTAAATATCAACAGTCATTCATGGGGTGGTGCATGTGTGGGTGTCATTACAGTGCTTGGACTGTAAATATCAACAGTCATTCATGGGGTGGTGGGTGTGTGTGTGTTATTACACTTCATTGACTGTAAATATCAACAGTCATTCATGGAGTGGTCGACTGTAAATATCAACCATCATTAATAGGGTGTTGTGTGTCATTACAGTGCTTTGACTATAAATATCAACAGTCATTCATGGGGTGGTGGATGTGTGGGTGTCATTACAGTGCTTGGACTGCATATATCAACAGTTATTCATGGGGTGGTGGTTGTGAGGGTGTCATTACAGTGTTTGAACAACAAATATCAATAGTCATTCATAGGGTGGTGGATGTGAGGGTGTCATTACAATGCTTGGACTGTAAACATCAACAGTCATTTATGGGGTGGTGGGTGTTAGGGTGTCATTACAGTGCTTGGACTGTAAATATCAACAGTCATGGTGGGTGTCATTACAGAGCTTGGACTGTAAATATCAACAGTCATTCATAGGGATGTGGATGTGTGGGTGTCATTACAGAGCTTGGACTGTAAATATTAACAGAAATTTATGGGGTGGTGGGTGTGTGTGTGTCATTAAAATGCTTGGACTGTAAATATCAACAGTCATTGATGGGGTGGTGGGTGTGTGGGTGTCATTGCAGTATTTGGACTGTATTTTCAACAGTCATTCATGGGGTGGTGGTTGTGAGGGTGTCATTACAGTTCTTGAACAACAAATATCAATAGTCATTCATAGGGTGGTGGAAGTGAGGGTGTCATTACAATGCTTGGACTGTAATCATCAACAGTCATTCATGGGGTGGTGGGTGTTAGGGTGTCATTACTGTGCTTGGACAATAAATATCAATAGTCATTCATAGGGTGGTGTGTCTGAGGGTGTCATTACAGTGCTAGGACTGTAAATATCAACAGTCAGTCGTGGGATGGTGGGTGTGTAGGTGTCATTACAGTGCTTGGACTGTAAATATCAACATCCATTTATGGGGTGGTGTGTGTCATTACAGTGCTTAAACTGTAAATATCAACAGTCATTCATGGGGTGGTGGTTGTGAGGGTGTCATTACAGTGCTTGAACAACAAATATCAATAGTCATTTATAGGGTGGTGGATGTGAGGGTGTCATTACAATGCTAGGACTGTAGACATCAACAGTCATTCATGGGGTGGTGGGTGTTAGGGTGTCATTACAGTGCTTGGACTGTAAATATCAACAGTCATTCATGGATTGGTGGGTTTGGGGGTGTCATTACAGTGCTTGGACTGTAAATATCAACAGTCATTAATGGAGTGGTCAGTGTGTGGATGTCATTACAGTGCTTGGATTGTAAATATCAACTGTCTTTCATGGGGTGGTGTTTGTGTGTGTGTCATTACAGTGCTTGGACTGTTAATATATATCAAAGGTAATTCATTGGATGGTGTGTGTGGAAGTGTCATTACAGTGCTCTGACTGTATATATCAACGATGATTCATGTGGTGGTGGGTGCCATTACAGTGCTTGGACTGTATATATCAACAATCATTCATAGGGTGGTGGGTGTGTGGGTGTCATTACATTGCTTGGACTATGACTATCAACAGTCATTTATGGGGTGGTGGGTGTGTGGGTATCATTACAATGCTTTGACTGTTAATATCAACAGTCATTGATGGGGTGGTGGGTGAGTGGCTCTCATTACAGTACTTGGACTGTAGATATCAACAGTCATTTATGGGGTGGTGGGTGTGAGGGTGTCATTACAGTGTTTGGACTATAAATATCAATAGTCATTCATAGGGTGGTGGGTCTGAGGGTGTCATTACAGTGCATGGACTGTAAATGTCAACAGTCAGTCATGGGATAGTGGGTGTGTAGGTGTCATTACAGTGCTTGGACTGTAAATATCAACATCCATTTATGGGTTGGTAGGTGTCATTACAGTGCTTGGACTGTAAATATCAATAGTCATTCATGGGGTGGTGGATATGTATGTGCCATTACAGTGCTTGGACATCAAATGTTAACAGTCAATCATGGGGTGGTGGGTGAGTGGGTGTCATTACACTGCTTGGACTGTAAATATAAAGAGTCAGTCATGGCGTGGTTGGTGTGTGTGTGTCATTACAGTGCTTGGACTGTAAGTATCAACAGTTACTCATGGGGTGTTGGGAGTGTGGGTGTCATTACAGTGATTGGACTGTAAATATCAACAGTCATTCATGGGGTTGTGGATGTGTGGGTGTCATTACAGTACCTAGACTGCAAATATCAACAGTCATTAATGGGGTGGTGGTTGTCATTACAGTGCTTGGATTGTAAATATCAACAGTCATTCATTGTTTGGTTGGTGTGTGGGTGTCATTACAGTGCTTGGACTGTAAATATCAACTGTCATTCCTGAAGTTTGTGGGTGCCATTACAGTTCTTGGACTATAAATATCAACAGTCATTCATTGGGTGGTGTGTGTGTGTGTTATTACAGTGCATGGACTGTAAATATTAATAGTCATTCATGGGGTGGTGGACTGTAAATATCAACCATCATTAATGGGGTATTGGGTGTCATTACATTGCTTTGGCTGTAAATATTAATAGTCATTCATTGGGTGGTGGATGTGTGGGTGTCATTACAGTCCTTGGACTGCAAATATCAACAGTCATTTATGGGGTGGTGGTGTCATTACAGTGCTTGGACTGTATATATCAATAGTCATTCATGGTGTGGTGGGTGTGAGGGTGTTATTAAAGTGCTTGGACTGTAAATATCAACAGTCATTCATGGGATCGTGCATGTGAGGGTGTCATTACAGTGCTTGGACTTAAAATATCAACAGTCATTCATGGGGTTGTGGGTGTGTGTGTGTTATTACAGTGCTTGGATTGTAAATATCAACAGTCATTCATGTGGTGGTAGATGTGTGGGTGTCATAACAGTGCTTGAACAGCAAATATCAACAGTCATTCATGGAGATGTGGGTGTGTGGGTGTCATTACACTGATTGGACTGTAAATATCAACAGTCATTCATGGGATTGTGGGTGTCATTACAGTGCTTGGATTGTAAATATCAACAGTCATTTATTGGTTGGTTGGTGTGTGTGTCATTACAGTGCTTGGACTGTAAATATCAACTGTCATTTATGGGGTGGTGTTTCTGTAGTTGTCATTACGGTGCTTGGACTGTAAATATCAACCGTCATTTATGGGGTGGTTGGTGTCATTACCGTGCTTTGACTGTAAATATCAACAGTCATTCATGGGTTGGTGGGTGTGTTTGTCATTACAGTGCTTGGACTGTAAATATCAACAGTCATTTATGGGGTGGTGTGTGTGTGTGTGTTATTACAGTGCTTGGACCTTAAATATCAACTGTTATTCATAGTGTAGTGGACTGTAAATATCAACCATCATTAATGGGGTGGTGGGTATCATTACAGGGCCTTGACTGTAAATATCAACAGTCATTCATCGGGTGGTGGATGTGTGGGTGTCATTACAGTGCTTGGACTGCATATATCAGCAGTCATTCATTGGTGGTGGGTGTCATTACAGTGCTTGGACTGTACATATTGACAGTCATTTATAGGGATGTGGATGTGTGGGTGTCATTACAGTGTTTGGACTGTAAATATTAACAGACATTTATGGGGTGGTGGGTGTGTGTGTCATTACAATGCTTGGACTGTAAATATCAATAGTCATTCATAGGGTGGTGGGTGTGAGGGTGTCATTACAATGCTTGGAATGTAAATATCAACAGTCATTCATGGGGTGGTGGTTGTGTGGGTGTCATTACCGTGCTTGGACTGTAACTATCAACAGTAATTCATGGGGTGGTGGGTGTGTTGATGTCATTACAATACTTGGACTGTAAATATCAACAGTCATTGATGGGGTGGTGGCTGTGTGGGTGTCATTACAGTTGCATCAGCGGCTGATCACGTTCGCGATACATGATACACCTATGGTAGTGGAACATACCGTTAGGCCAAAGCAGTTCAAGCTAGTTTTATTAGACACAACATCCTTTGAAAAGTGCTGAGTAGCAGCGTGAGGGAATCTTCCATGCTGAGCTACTGATTGTTAGATTCACTCTGTAATTATCTATATATTAATCTCTCTACTATAATCAACTCCGTATTGTCATCTTGTATGTAGAGAAAGGGACAATATATATTTACTCACTTTATTTTTATATAAACTCATATCTAACTTATCCATATTTCATATGTAAGCTTAGCATTGTAAATAGCATCATCGACAACCTGTCATCTAAGAAAGGGTGTGGCAGTGTAAACCACGAGCGGGGACTACCAGAGAGAGAAGGCGCATTACACGCCCTGCCTTGGCTACAACAGGTTCACCTCCTACCCTATATTAGAGAGACACGAGTTGCCTGTATAACCTGTAACCTATACATAATATATTCAGTAAATAGAGACAAGTCCACAAGTTTACTCTAAACCTTGAGTAACTAACTTAGTTCCCCAGGAAGACTAGAGTGGTAGTTCAGAGCAACGGTAAGTTGGCTGAAACCAGAGGTCTACATCGGCGTAGTAAGTAATACTAGCCCGAGAGTAAGTGAGAGTTTCCAGCAGGTGTTTCCGAGAGAAGCTGTTGCTGAGCTTGGACGACCCCACGAGTACATAATGGTGGCAGCGGTGGAACACGTAACATTCACAGTGTCCTGTATTAATTCTATATTCCAAACAGGATACTTGTGTACGTGGGGGCGGCTTGGGCGTTTTTCCTCGTTGGTAACACTGATGGACCGAGAGCGAGCCAGAGCGATACCAGCTGGGGGTTGCCAGCTAATGGTGGCTGTATAACCTAACCTACTTTAATCAGGCATTTTTCCCTGTGTGCTTTTCCCAGGGAAAAAGAGGAATTGTCTGTTGTGGGTATCTCATCTGGGAAGGAACAAGGACGGACTTAGGAGGGTGAACCAGAAGAGTGAACGGGAGCTGTGAGAGGAACGACTGGCCAGCGTTTACTCTTGGGGTGTGTGGCATCTACACATTCCTTTACTACATGTGCTGAGCATCTCTGTAATCTTCAATTTCTACTTTCTTTGCAAACTTATGTTGCCTTGCAATATGTTCTGCCCGTGAGGCTTCCATATGCTTTCTTACTTCATTGTGAATCGTTGCAAAAGCATGTCCATAGACACTCACATAGTCGCCTACATTATACACTGGGCCTGGTCTTCCAACCAATATATCACATGGTAGGACCTTATCCCCACCATATATAATATAATGTGGAGTCTTTCCCAGTGAGGAATGTATGGAACTATTTATACAGGCGGTTACCTGGCATAACCAATCTTCCCAGCCTGCTTGAATTGAACCTGCCAGATGTCTAAGTACCTCCAAAATCTTCCTATTTACTCTCTCCACCATACCATTACTTTGAGGATGGTATGCAACCGTGAACACCTGCTTAATATTGTAGAGCTTGCAGATTTCTTCTAGGACACTATTTCTAAATTCTGTCTTATTGTCTGACAACAGCACACGGGGTATAGTGTATGTACAAAACAATGAGTTTACTAATGCATGTGCAATGGACTGAGCTGATTTATCTTGTAGAGGAGCTAACACAACAAACCTACTGAAATGATCCACACAAGTCAACAAATACTTTGATCCCTGATAACTTGTAGGTAGCTGTAACACATCTATGGCTACCACATCCCAAGGTTTAGCAGGACTTGGAAATGTTTGCAGAGGAGCGGGTGGTCCCGTAGTTCCTTTGTTCCTCGCACACGATACACATTTCTTTATATGGTTTTCTATGTCCTTACGCATTTTCAACCAGAAATACCTCGACCTAGCTTCTTCTAGATAAGCGTCCCTCCCTTTATGATCTGCTTGCGGTGCATCATGAAGAAACCTTAATACTGTTTCTATCAGAGACCCTGGCACTACTATTCTGTATGTTCCTTTCCCTTTAACTACAGTTACCTTATGAAGAACATTATCCCTTAGGATAAACTCTGTTGTTCTTAGCGGTAGACCTGGAACTTCTACCTCTTCCCCTGACTCTAGACCATAAATTACCCTTTTCCACATAGGATCTTCCCTTTGCTTTGTCTTTAACTTCTGTGGGGATATTGTACTCAATGTGGTTACAGAGTTCACAGTCTGTCGACTTAATGCATCTGCAACTACATTAATCTTACCAGGTACAAAATTGAAAGTAGGGTTGAACTCCAGAATAGTCAAATGCCATCGTGCTAACTTCCCGGTCATATTCTTCCCCTTGAACAACTCGAGACATGGGCGATGATCAGTACAAACTGTAATAGAGTAACCAAAAATAATAGGACGAAAATGCTTCAAGGCCCACACTATGGCATATGCCTCCTGATGTGTAACACTATATTTCTTCTCTGTATCATTTAACGCCTTACTTGCGTAGCCAATGGGTTTTAACTTTCCCCCCTCATCTTCTTGTGCCAATACTGTCCCAAGTCCAACCCCCGATGCATCTGTATGTAAAATAAAAGGTTTCTTGAAATCTGGGAAAGCCAAAACAGGTGGTTGCGTCAGAGCCTCCTTTAATATACTAAATGCCTCTTCTTGTGGTTGACCCCATTCAAACTTATTTGTCTGCTTCAACAGTTTAATCAACGGTGCTGCGTTGCTAGAAAACTGATACACAAAACTCTTGTAGTAACCCGCTAGTCCCAGAAAAGAACGTACATGATCTGCTTTGGTCGATGTTGGAAACTTTAAGATAGCCTTTATCTTATCCTGATTTACATGTATACCTGACTCGTCTACTTCATGCCCCAAATACTTAATCTTTTGTTTCAAGAATTCATACTTACTAAGTTTTAGCTTCAAACCCGCTGATGCTAAACGTTCCAATACCTTTCTTAATTTCTCCAAGTGCGTAGGCACATCCTTTGAGAAAATAATTATGTCATCTAGGTATACTAATGCATCTTTCCCAATTAACCCCGCCAATACATTGTTCACTAGTCTTTGGAAAGTCGTAGGGGCATTGCAGAGCCCAAATGGCATCCTGTGAAACTGATAATGACCCTGATGAGTGGAAAAAGCCGTGATCTCACGATATCGATCGTGAACTGGCACCTGCCAATATCGTGACAGCAAATCCAAGGTAGAAAACACCTTATTTCCCTCACCTATAGCCTGCAACAGGTCATTCAAATGAGGCATTGGGTATTTATCAGGGACGGTCTGCTGATTTACTCTCCTATAGTCAATAACAGGTCTATATGTTCCATCCTTCTTTGGAACCAAAAATATGGGACTACTCCAAGGAGAGGTCGAAGGTTCAATAACCTTCTGTTTTAACATATCCTTCACCGTATCGTCCACTATCTGTCTTTGTGAATGGGGAAGCCTATATGATTTTATGTAACTGGGTTGCACTTCTCGCTTTAACTTAATCACATGTGAAGTTAGGTCTGTACTACCTAATGATTCCCCTGCAAGAGCTATATGAATGGGGAAGCCTATTGGGAAGGAACAAGGATGGACTTAGGAGGGTGAACCAGAAGAGTGAACGGGAGCTGTGAGAGGAACGACTGGCCAGCGTTTACTCTGGGGGTGTGTGGCATCTACACATTCCTTTACTACATGTGCTGAGCATCTCTGTAATCTTCAATTTCTCCATCGGTTAGTTATTTTAATTCTATACACATACACAGTGAACATTAAACACACAATAGTAATATGTTGTTGGGGTATTTTTGTATGCCTATGTAAGTGTATAGGAATTATTTCTACGGGACATGTTTAAGAAATTATCCCAGGGGATTCATCAGAGGATTCAGACAGTAGTAGCAGTTTTGAGGGGGAACTAAACTTTCCACCTTCTCCCAATACCACTAATATACATGAGCAGTTAAGGGGACTGAATAGTCCAGTGCCAGGGCAGTTAAGAAGTGGATATCAATTTCGTGTAGAGGGAAGTGACGAAATAGAGGAAACACGGGAAAACGTGTTTAAGTTACCGCCAAAAGGGCGAGGAAAGGGTAATAAAAATACTACAGTTGTACAAGCTACAATTCCAATGGCGACTGCAAGTACCAGTGTTGTTGGGAAAGCAGCCCAGGCGACAGGGCAGAATGTCACTAACCCTAGTATACAAGGCAATATGGTGGGTAGCGCCCACGGGAATCAGCCAACGAATATTATGAGAGTGTTTACAGGTGAGGATTCAGTACCAAAGTTTGATGGGGATCCAAATAAGAATTATACAATAGAGGAATTTATACGGAGACTTGAGCAGTCTTTCGTGGAGTATAATATTACCGGGGATACAGGTAAAATAGGATAAGCAGACTCGAGGATTGAAGGGGAGTTTGCAAGGCAGTTATTAAACTGTAGTTGTCTGTTGGGGAGGTCGTCAAGGGAACAACAGACGTGGGAGGAGTTTAAAAAAGCATTAATTACAGTGTACCGAAGGTCGGCTCCAGAGGGATGCTCGGCGTGGGCACATAGAACATTCACGGACTTAGGTTTAAAGGCGTGGATTACACCACTAGAAGTAGCAGTATCAAAGGCGGGTGCTATATGTAAGGATATACAAGATTGTATACAGGACAACAATTGGTCTAAGGATGTTAATGGGGAACAATGGATGAAGGTAAACGATGCCTGTGAGATGTTTGAATATCTCTTGATGTATATAGGTCTATCAGAGGAGGACCAGAGGAGAGCCCGGAAAAAAAAGTTGGAGCGAGGTAAGGGAATCTGGCATTTGATTAATGAGTTAAAATTGGAAATCAGAGATCCCATGGTTGTTAGACCATTTCGCAACCAAAATGCTACGAAGGTACAGACTTCGGTATTGCAAACGGAGGTAACTGACAGGAGGACAGAGGGCGAGCCGGAGACAGGCGTAAATGCAGTCGCGGGGCAAAGGAATACAAGGGGTGGAAATTCTTCTGCGAGGTACCAGGTAGAATGTT
This sequence comes from Petrolisthes cinctipes, assembly GCA_033782935.1. Classification (NCBI taxonomy): domain Eukaryota; kingdom Metazoa; phylum Arthropoda; class Malacostraca; order Decapoda; family Porcellanidae; genus Petrolisthes; species Petrolisthes cinctipes. The sequence continues at coordinate 12,656 of JAWQEG010000799.1, read as the reverse complement.
TCCATTGTCGTAAGTGGGGCCATGTAAAGGCCGACTGTCCTTAATTACAGAATAGATCTCAAGGGGATCAATATAGAGGTTCAATGAACAGGGGTCAGGCATACCCTAGAGGCGCAGCCAGGCGGGCGCGTGGAGGACAAGCTAGAGGACGTGGTAGAGTGTACCACTATGCACATCAGGATAATTATCAACAAGGAGGAGGTTATGTACCTCCCGGACAGAGTAAGTGGTGTGAAATCCATAAATGGTCGAATCATATAACGGCAGACTGTGGAGTAATAGTACGAGCTATGCATGAGGAAAAATCACGTATGGGGGTCCGGCGATCAGGGTCGGATGAGGCATTATGACACAAGGACGAGAGGAAGAGAATGTCTAGAGATATAGAATTCTCCATAGTGTCGGCAGTCAGTAGAAGTAATCATTTAGCCGTAGGAAATGTAACAATAGGGGGAATTCCGGGGGCACTTTTGATTGATACTGGTGCAGTAGTCAATCTAATATCAAAGGAGACCTATCAAAATATTAGAAAACATCATTCTGAGAGGAGTTATGCATTGCAAGAGCCACAATACCAACTGAGTGGGGTGTCAGGAACTACAGTGGATGTTCTTGGAGTTGTGAGATTGCCAGTCCACTTCCGGGGTAGCTCAAGTTTTGCTGCATCATTTTATGTTGTAAGTAAATTTCATCCTATGGCAAGCGGGTTGCTTGGATTGTCAACCATGGCTGAAAGGAAGATTGAGGTGTACCCAGGGGAAGGTTTAATTGTTCATGAAAATGTACCTTATATGTGTATGGCAACCCCGCAACCCAAACACTCAGACAAAGAGGTTAAAACGGTGGGTTATGTAAGGGGCCTTGAAGAGAAGTCAAACCAAAGGGTCATGAAACAAGATAGACTATGCGACACTGCTAGGGTGGAAGTCACGCGTTGGACTGTTGTTACTGCTATTGTACCTGATGCGCACAGGCTGCAACCGCAGGAAATGATTCAGTTCAAGGTGTGTTTGAAAGGAGTGAAAGAAGGCGTAGATGTGGTGTGCATGTCTGAAACATGTAAGTTGAAAGGGGTGTCGCTAGAGTCTACTTTGACTACAGTAAAGTCAGGGGGTGAGACTGTGGTGCTGGCTGTAAATAATACAGGAGTAGAGATTGAAGTTAAGCCAGGCAGTCAATTGTGTGATTTTCTCGTATACCATGGTACGGTATTAGAGCCAAAGCATAACCTACCAGTTGTGAGTGTTGTTGGTTGTATTGGTGCATCTCCTTCGTCAGAATTGAGAAGTCAAGTTAAAACTGGGGGAAACTCAGAAGGGAAGGAAGAGTTGTTACAGTTACTTCAAGGGTATAGGAAGGCTATAGCTCTTGCAGGGGAACCATTAGGTAGTACAGACCTAACTTCACATGTGATTAAGTTAAAGCGAGAAGCGCAACCCAGTTACATAAAATCATATAGGCTCCCCCATTCACAAAGACAGATAGTGGACGATACGGTGAAGGATATGTTAAAACAGAAGGTTATTGAACCTTCGACCTCTCCTTGGAGTAGTCCCATATTTTTGGTTCTAAAGAAAGATGGAACATATAGACCTGTTATTGACTATAGGAGAGTAAATCAGCAGACAGTCCCTGATAAATACCCCATGCCTCATTTGAATGACCTGTTGCAGGCTATAGGTGAGGGAAATAAGGTGTTTTCTACCTTGGATTTGCTGTCAGGATATTGGCAGGTGCCAGTTCACGAGCGGTCTCGTGACATCACGGCTTTTTCCACTCATCAGGGTCATTATCAGTTTCGCAGGATGCCATTTGGGCTCTGCAATGCCCCTACGACTTTCCAAAGACTAGTGAACAATGTATTGGCGGGGTTAATTGGGAAAGATGCATTAGTATACCTAGATGACATAATTATTTTCTCAAAGGATGTGCCTACGCACTTGGAGAAATTAAGAAAGGTATTGGAACGTTTAGCATCAGCGGGTTTGAAGCTAAAACTTAGTAAGTGTGAATTCTTGAAACAAAAGATTAAGTATTTGGGGCATGAAGTAGACGAGTCAGGTATACATGTGAATCAGGATAAGATAAAGGCTATCTTAAAGTTTCCAACACCGACCAAGGCAGATCATGTACGATCTTTTCTGGGACTAGCGGGTTACTACAGGAGTTTTGTGTATCAGTTTTCTAGCAAGGCAGCACCTTTGATTAAACTGTTGAAACAGACAAATAAGTTTGAATGGGGTCAACCACAAGAAGAGGCATTTAGTATATTAAAGGAGGCTCTGACGCAACCACCTGTTTTGGCTTTCCCAGATTTCAAGAAACCGTTTCTTTTACATACAGATGCATCGGGGGTTGGACTTGGGGCAGTATTGGCACAAGAAGATGAGGGGGGAAAGTTAAAACCCATTGGCTACGCAAGTAAGGCGTTAAATGATACAGAGAAGAAATATAGTGTTACACATCAGGAGGCATATGCCATAGTGTGGGCCTTGAAACATTTTCGTCCTATTATTTTTGGTTACTCTATTACAGTTTGTACTGATCATCGCCCATGTCTCGAGTTGTTCAAGGGGAAGAATATGACTGGGAAGTTAGCACGATGGCACTTGACTATTCTGGAGTTCAACCCTACTTTCAATTTTGTACCTGGTAAGATTAATGTAGTTGCAGATGCATTAAGTCGACAGACTGTGAACTCTGTAACCACATTGAGTACAATATCCCCACAGAAGTTAAAGACAAAGCAAAGGGAAGATCCTATGTGGAAGAGGGTAATTTATGGTCTAGAGTCAGGGGAAGAGGTAGAAGTTCCAGGTCTACCGCTAAGAACAACAGAGTTTATCCTGAGGGATAACGTTCTTCATAAGGTAACTGTAGTTGAAGGGAAAGAAACATACAGAATAGTAGTGCCAGGGTCTCTGATAGAAACAGTATTAAGGCTTCTTCATGATGCACCGCAAGCAGGTCATAAAGGGAGGGACGCTTGTCTAGAAGAAGCTAGGTCGAGGTATTTCTGGTTGAAAATGCGTAAGGACATAGAAAACCATATAAAGAAATGTGTATCGTGTGCGAGGAACAAGGGAACTACGGGACCACCCGCTCCTCTGCAAACATTTCCAAGTCCTGCTAAACCTTGGGATGTGGTAGCCATAGATGTGTTACAGCTACCTACAAGTTATCAGGGATCAAAGTATCTGTTGACTTGTGTGGATCACTTCAGTAGGTTTGTTGTGTTAGCTCCACTACAAGATAAATCAGCTCAGTCCATTGCACATGCTTTAGTAAACTCATTGTTTTGTACATACACTATACCCCGTGTGCTGTTGTCAGACAATGGGACAGAATTTAGAAATAGTGTCCTAGAAGAAATCTGCAAGCTCTACAATATTAAGCAGGTGTTCACGGTTGCATACCATCCTCAAAGTAATGGTATGGTAGAGAGAGTAAATAGGAAGATTTTGGAGGTACTTAGACATCTGGCAGGCTCAATTCAAGCAGGCTGGGAAGATTGGTTATGCCAGGTAACCGCATGTATAAATAGTTCCATACATTCCTCACTGGGAAAGACACCACATTATATTATATATGGTGAGGATAAGGTCCTACCATATGATATATTGGTTGGAAGACCAGGCCCAGTGTATAATGTAGACGACTATGTGAGTGTCCAGGGACACGCTTTTGCAACCATTCACCATGAAGTAAGAAAGCATATGGAAGCCTCACGGGCAGAACATATTGCAAGGCAACATAAGTTTGCAAAGAAAGTAGAAATTGAGGAAGGAGATGTTGTGATGGTGAAGACTCCAGAGAGACAGAGCAAACTATCTCCGAAATTCAAGGGTCCCTACATTGTAAAAAGGGTATTGGGAAATAAATTAATAGTTCAGGATAATATAACAGACGCGGATCTACAGGTACACGTGGATAGAATAAAGAAGGTTCCAAAGGATACGGTCCAAGTGGGAAAGGAAACAGAGTCTGAACCTGAGCAAAGAATGCATTTGAGATCAGGGAAATATCTGGCAAAAATAATCTAATGTTGATTTTGTTCGCAGACCATCATGAGGACATGGGGAGTGTTCTGCGTGATGTTGGTGGCGGCGTTTGTGAGTTCCAAAGGTTCGACTGACCAAATAAAACCGGGTGCCTTAGTGGGTACTGATGGGAGACTTGAGGTGGTCACGGACGTAATAACAGTAAGACTCAATCTTGGAACTCTGTTGGACCTAAAGACAAGGGTTGATGATTTCCAGCTGAAATTTCATAACGCAATAGAAATGTCGTCTGCTAAATTAGGTAAATTGATGAACTCGAGTTACCCTCTGGAACGTCAAATAAAGGTACAGTTGGAAGACAGATATTTTCAAATAAAGAATATGATGAAATACTCGGAACAGAATTTACCCAACTTCTCAAGTGAGGTTAGAAAATTAGCTCATAATCAGATTACCAATAGCAGGGCTAAAAGAGGATTATTTGACATTGGAGGGGTAATTGCTAAAACTCTATTTGGAACAGCTACTAGTGACGATGTCGAAGATCTAGGACGCAGACTAGAGATTTTAAACAAGGTGATTGTAGAACAAAATAGGGTCATAGATAGTACGTTTTCCTTGGCAGCTAATGTGGCAGAAGAAGTAAATGGAGTTATTGAAAAGACTAACGAGGTAATTAAGGAATTAGACAGGTTAGCTAAACATTTGGATTTTACAATGTTTGTGTTAAACCTAGATCAATATTTAAGTATTGTGGAAAATTACATAAATGGACTGAATGCTCAAACCAGAAAACTACTCCATAACCTAAGGAATGCAGCGCTAGGTAAGGCCGACGCTGACCTTCTGTCAGTAGTTGATCTGCAAAGGGTGGTTGATGTGGCTAGAATTAAGCATGGTTTGAATCCTTTCTTTGAAGGTGAATCCGTATCTTACTACTATCCACTTTTGGAATCATGCTTAACGACTAAAACTATTCTTATTCACATTCCCACAAAACATCAGGTTCATTTTAACATATGGTCAGTGAAGCCATTTCCTATGAGGTTAGGAGCGGAGATCATGATGTTAAATGTGGATTATGATTATATTATTGCATCTCAGGATCGCTCACTGGTGGTTGCAGTTACCAAGGAACAGCTAGAAGATTGTCATACAGCATATTACCATTTGAAGGTGTGCCCAGCTCTAAATTTTATTTTTACAGGACCCGAGGAATCCCAGTGTGAACTGTCATTAATCCAGGCTGATGCTTCAAGCTCCATTAAACATTGTGAGTACCTGAGACCAAAAACGAAGTCAGATGTTTATGTAACGTATTTTCAGGGCATTGCATATTATACTTTCACTAAGCCAGCAAGAGCAACTATTATTTGTGAAGATGGCCCTTCAGGAGCAAAACATGTGTCTGAGGTGGGTACGTTTGTAGTTCCACCTGCGTGTTCATTTTTAAGCAATACTAAAACAGTTCTGGCCACGAAGCATCATCTTGGATTGGTCCTAAACAAATCTGTGGAATTTGTGAAAGTCCATCCTCCTCTCCCAGCAAACTTTTCTACTGTTAATATGGATTCTGAGAAAATAAGATTGATGGAATTGTTAAACATGTCTGATGTTCATCCTGTAATTGAATCTGCTCTACCTTTCCATCTGCAACGGGTAGCTGTGTACCCATGGTCCGGAGTGACTAGTTTATTATTCATATTATATTTCATGTTCTCTTGTTACCTGTTCAGGAGTTTGAGGGTTTTGAATGGTGAGATTAAAAAGAAGAAAAACAGAAGATCAAGGAATATTGAGGTCCACCATACACAACCTAGGGAAGATGAATTGTAAGGATAATTTTAAGGACACCTCAACAACTAGGTAGTACACTACACGGTTAGTTGTAGGGAATTAGAATTAAGGAATTGTATGAATGTGTATTACATTTTATTATCCATGTATAATTACTTAATTTAAGGAAGTATTATTAATTACCCATTGTATCATTCACGAGCTCAACGATTTATTTTTCTTTTATGTTAATTCATCCAATGTGTATATATTTCATCTTGTATATATAGTATATATATGTTACCATGTCAAGAGTCAATCTAATAATCAGGAAGGCTAAGCATTGTTTAAAGTAAATTTAATATTATTGTGAACTGCAGGGACGCAGTTGTTTTAGCGTGGCCGAGCAATGTATCCGTGGCTGATCACGTTCACGATACATGATACACCTATGGTGTTGGAACATTCCGTTAAGCCAAAGCAGTTCAAGCTAGTTTCATTAGACACAACATCCTTTGAAAAGTGCTGAGTTGCAGCGTGGGGGAATCTTCCATGCTGAGCTACTGATTGCTAGATTCACTCTGTAATTATCTATATGTTAATCTCTATACTATAATCAACTCCATATTGTCATCTCGTATGTAGAGAAAGGGACAATATATATTTACTCACTTTATTCTTATATAAACTCATATCTAACTTATCCATATTTCATATGTAAGCTTAGCATTGTAAATAGCATCATCGCAACCTGTCATCTGAGCAAGGGTGTGGCAGTGTATACCACGAGCGGGTACTGCCAGAGAGAGAAGGCGCATTACAAGCCCTGCCCTGAAGACAACAGGTTCACTCCTACCTTATATTAGAGAGACACGAGATGTCTGTATAACCTGTAAACTATATCTAATATACTCAGTAAATAGAGACAAGTCCACGAGTTTACTCTAACCCTTGAGTAACTAACTTAGTTCCCCAGGAAGACTAGAGTGGTAGTTCAGAGCAACGGTAAGTTGGCTTGAAACCAGAGGTCTACATCGGCGTAGTAAGTAATACTAGCCCGAGAGTAAGTGAGAGTTTCCAGCAGGTGTTTCCGAGAGAAGCTGTTGCTGAGCTTGGACGACCCCACGAGTACAACTGTATTAACCCCTTAAGCTTACATAACCAACATAACATATCACATAACGTATATAATTTTGCCTTTATTATCTATTATATATACTTGTTAATATATTTAATTCAACATTTTTGTATAAACACACACACACACACACACACACACAAACTCTCTCTCTCTCTCTCTCTCTCTCTCTCTCTCTCTCTCTCTCTCTCTCTCTCTCTCTCTCTCTCTCTCTCTCTCTCTCTCTCTCTCTCTCTCTCTCTCTCTCTCTCTCTCTCTCTCTCTCTCTCTCTCTCTCTCTCTTAAATAAAACTATATGATTTACATGTACTGACTCAAGTTTATAATTCTTTATGGGTGCTTAATACTATTCTATCTCATTATAGAATAGTGTGTGTGTGTGTGTGTGTGTGTGTGTGTGTGTGTGTGTGTGTGTGACAAATTGGTGGATAAAGCAATAATATAATATGTGTGTTTCGTTTCGTTTCGTTTCACCTGGTCTTGATCACGTCCTGGACACGTGCTCACCAACTGTTACCCTCCCGGAATGAGCTCAGAGCTCGTAGTGACCGATCTTTGGGTAAGGCTGGAACCTTTTTCCACACACCGGAATAGCGAGGTCACAACTCCTCGACTAACGTCCCGTACCTATTCTCTGCTAGGTGAACAGGGGTTACACATTTAAGGAAACAATCCCAAATTGTCTCCACCCGACCGGGGATTCGAACCCATGACCTGTGTGTGTGTGTGTGTGTGTGTGTGTGTGTGTGTGTGTGACAAATTGATAAATGACGGAATAATATATCTGTGTGTGGGTGTGTGTGTGTGTGTGTATGTGTGTGTGTGACAAATTGGTGGATAAAGGTATAATGTATCTGTGTGTGTGTGTGTGTGTTACAGATTACAAAATGGTGGACGAAGGTATAATGTGTGTGTGTGTGTGTGTGTGTGTTTTACAGGGTACAAAATAGTGGATGAAGGTATAATATGTGTGTGTGTGTGTGTGTGTGTGTGTGTGTGTGTGTGTGTGTTTGTGAAAAAATGGTGGATTTAGGAATAATATATCTGTGTGTGTATGTGTGTATGTGAAACTAATGGTGTTGATGGTGTTACAGATTACAGAGTGGAGGATTAAGGTATATCAAGAGCAGGAAGGGAATCAACAAAGTCTTGTAGCTGACCAACAGTGTCCCCAAAGTGTGGATGACTTCCCTTACAAAAAGCTGAGGGTGGAGTGTTATGACGGTAATAACTGTGGTCAAGTGTCATCACCTCCCACCCTAACAGGTCAGTAACACCAATATACAACTACTCCCACATCTATCTCTTTACACACATACACACACACACACACACACAGAGAGAGAGAGAGAGAGAGAGAGAGAGAGAGAGAGAGAGAGAGAGAGAGAGAGAGAGAGAGAGAGAGAGAGAGAGAGAGAGAGAGAGAGAGTTACAAGGAAAAGAAGTACCCTAGGAGACCTTACGATCCATACAAAGAGGGTACCTGTAGGTTTAGTTGCGCAAGTAGGCGATCGTCCTCGAATGTGTCATGTGAAACCATCAAGGAACACTCGCACAACGGCTTAAACACCTAGACGGTGATTTAAGACTTTGTCTAATCTGGACTTGAACTGATCCACAGAGTTGCTGTTGACTACATCAGCAGGAAGCGCGTTCCAAGTACCGCAGATGCTGTATGTAAAGAATTTACCACACAGATCACAGTTGTATCGCTTCAGTTCAAGTTTGTAGCCATGATTCCTGGTTGTGCCCTCACTGAGTTGGAAAATGTCCCTGTAGTCTACATTGTCAAAGCATCGTAGTATTTTAAACACTTTGATAAGCTGACCACGCAGTCTCCGGGTTTCCAAAGAGAACAGGTCGAGTTCTACCAACCGATCTTTATAGCTCTTGTGTCTAAGAGAGGGTATAAGTTTTGTTGCCCTGGCTTGCACTCGTTCCAATCTCGCGATATCCTTTCGGTAAGAAGGACTCCAAAACTGGACTGCATACTCCAGGTGCGGTCGGACAAGGGAATTGTACAGACAAAGTACTATCTCCTTGTTCCGGTATCCAAACTGTCGCTTTATGTACCCTAACATCCTTTGGGCTTTCTTCTCAGCCTCAATACACTGCTTTGAGAACTTGAGGTCGCTGGTGATAGTTACACCCAAGTCTTTCTCAGTATCAGTGCTTACGAGAGCATTGCCCTTAAGGTTATACTCTGTTCGGGGGTTTCTGTGGCCTATATGCATAACTTTGCATTTGTTCACGTTAAATGGCATTTGCCACGTGTCAGACCACTCCCCGATCTTCCTAAGATCTTCTTGTAAGCGGGTAGTATTTCCTTCTTTCGCGACATTCATACCAAGCTTAGTATCATCGGCGAATTTGGAAATCTTGGCAACCATGTCACCATCCACGTCATTAACATAGATGATAAACAGTAGTGGTCCCAGAACAGAACCTTGGGGAACACCGCTAGTAACGGGCACCCACTCTGAAGCCTGTCCATTCACTACCACCCGCTGCCGTCTGTCACTTAGCCATTTCTCTATCCAATTTGCCACATTTCCGTCTATGCCCAGAGCACGCACTTTCCGAAGGAGGCGGCGGTGGGGTACCTTATCAAAGGCTTTCTGAAAGTCTAAGTAGACAACATCGACCGCTTTATCCCGATCATGCTCACTGAAAACAAAATGGAAGAATTCCACCAGATTTGTGAGGCATGACCGGTGCTGCCGGAACCCATGCTGGGAACCCCTCAGTAGCAAATTTGATTCTAAGTGTGCTGTTATTTTGTCCACCATGATGCTCTCCATGAGTTTACAGACTATCGAGGTTAAACTGATGGGTCTGTAGTTTGAGGGTTTAGCTAGCATCTCCCTTCTAGAAGATAGGAGTCACCTCTGCCTCACGCCAGTCTCTAGGAACGCATCCAGTCTGGATTACCCTGTTGAAGACCATGCACAGGTGCCGTGATACTTCACCATGCACTTCTTTCAACACTCTAGGTAAGAACCCATCCGGACCGGGGGACTTGTTTGCTTTTAATTCGATTATTTTTCTCTCGATTTCTTCTTGGGTGAAGACCATTGACTCCAACTTCTCACTGAAGGAGTCCAAAGGTTCGGGAATTGGACCACTCTCCTCAGAGAACACTGAAGAGAAGTACTCATTTAAGAGGTTAGCATTTTATGCATCAGAGTGCATCAATGCTCCATCCTCATTCACCAAGGGACCGATCCTGCGTCGGATTGGTTTACGGCCATTCACATAACTGAAAAACTCCTTGGGGTTCTCTTTGCAGAGTCTAGCCACGCGGACCTCCTCAGCTCGCTTAGCCGCCCTTATTTTGGACTTCACATTTCGATTCAGTATTCTATGACCGTCAAAGTCCCCAGATGCCTTCGCTCGACGATACGCAGTTCTCCTCTCCCTTAGTAGGTTACGGATTTCCCGATTAAACCACTTCGGTTGAATGAACTTCTGACCTGTTCCCTTCAGAGGAATAAAGCGCGACTGATGTTCCATGAAGGAAGACAAGAATGACCTCCACAGATCATCAGCACTCTCTCCCTCCTCTAGTTCCATTTCAGCAACGCCTTCAGGAAGACCTGCAAAGTTCGCTCTCCCCATGTCTAATTTTCTATGCACAGGGGTCACGGTATCCATATTAGGGACCTTAACTGAAAATCTTATAAGCTTGTGGTCGCTTCCGCCTATTTATTCGTTTACAGAGAGGTCTTGAATGATGTCATCCTCGGAGGTGAGGACCAAGTCGAGTATGTTAGCACCTCTTGTTGGCTCCCTTACCCATTGAGTGAGGAATTCATCATTTACAAACTCCAAGAGTGGTGTGTTCTCGGCAGAGGGCTCTCTGGTTTCCCAGTCAACATGTGTGTTGAAGTCCCCCATAAGGATGCACACCCTGCCGTCCACTAGTTCACCCAGCAACTGGTATAGGTCCCTGTCCATCTCATTGAGTTGTCCAGGGGGTCTATAAAGCAGCAGGGTTCTGTATTTTGCAGTGCCTATTTCTAGGTCAACTCCAAGGAGCTCGTGGTTCGATGTGATGTTGCAGGTCATCGATTTGATAGAGTTCTTCACATACAACAGCACACCACCACCCCCTCTGTCCTCTCTATCTTTGTGGAAGAGTTGGTAGCCTGGAATCACGAATTCCCCTTCAAGATCTCTGTCTGAGGTTCTCAACCATGACTCCGTTATGGCCACCATCTCGGGTTCCTCTGTCGCAACGAGGGCCCGCAGTTCCAAAAACTTGTTTCGGATGGACCTGGCGTTGAACAATAGAACCTTCAGGGAACCCCCAACTGCAGGGCTCCCTATACTCTTCCATTTCCCGGTTTGGTCATTGTCTTGGTAGTGCTGGGGATATCCTTCTTCAGGATCTCAGCGAATGTCTTCTCTGGGGTTACTCTAGCATAGCGACGAGGGCTCTCCTCCACGCTCGGTCGAGTGCTCCTGAGACATCGTCGGACGGCGTCTTCCATTAATTTGGAAAGCACCTCCTTCCCCTTTAGTGAGAGATGTGTGCCATCCCTCTGGTAGAGGTCGTCTCTCCCAAAGAGTGAGGTGTAGGGGTCCACAAAGAACACCCCCTCGGCAGTACACAAATCAGCCAGGCGCTGATTTACTGCAATGTTCTTTGACAGAGCAGTCCCTAAAGGGCCTCTCCTTGGGAGCATGCCAACAACTACCCTTCTGCGGGTTTTTTAACCCACAGTCATCTACTGCACCGAGCACATCCGAGAGGACTCCTTCGGTCATGCCTACTCTACCATTTCTCAGGTAGATGTCATTACCACTCACCATGAGTGCAATGACAGCAGATCTGGACGTTTGGATCCTCTCAGCTTCCTTTCGGAGGTCAGCATTGCCACAACCTGGCAAACAATTCACCTTCACAGAAGTGTGAAGGCGATCTGCCATTAGGGGTTGCAGCCCCTCGTGCCTGGGGAATCACCTACAATGTGTATATCCACAGGCCTCTCCTTGGTAGGAGCACGAGATGCCTTGTGAGGAACCCGAGAGTGTTTTGAATTCCTGCCGGGCTCGTCACTTCCTCCAGGTTGCTTCTTCTTCTTCTTCTTCATTTTCTTTTCCTTCTTATTTGATTCCTCACTTTCCTCTAATCCCTCCTCAACTGTTTTCTTGGGTTTTTCTCCCTTCTCCATATTCCCCTCCTCTTTTCCATCACACTTGTCTGCAGTCTCTTTTCCTTCTGCAGTCTCTTTTCGCTCTTCATTGTGGTTGTTCTTCTTCTTGTTGTTCTTCTTCTTGTTCTTCGTCTTCTTTACTGCCGTGGTGGAGCTCCTCCGGTGAAGAAGCTCCTTGGACTGCCTTGTCTCTCACATGGCAGTCACACCTCTGTGAGTCCATTCGGAGAACTTCCTCCTTTAGGGAGTTGTTCTCCTTCGTTTGCAGTGAGATGTGCTTCATCAACCTCTCCTCGAGTTTGCAAAAGTCGCAGACACTCGAGGAGTCTAGGTCGCTTGCACTCCTCCCGCTGAAGTCCTCACACCAGCGGTACACCTTGCATGTAGTACATGTAAATTTTCTTGCTGATGGACCAGTCATCTCGCTCTAATTCAATTTCAGACCAATAATACAAAAGAAAAGATAATGTGATTTGGTCTCGCATAAGTCTCATCCGCCTACTTCCAGAAGGTTTTCGGTCGTTCGGCCAACAGAAACCTTATGAGCCAAGCACACCAACCCTAAGGTCTCCCCTGGGCCGG